>CM053026.1:744877751-745222751 GCA_028564925.1 Lithobates sylvaticus | reverse complement strand
TTTTTTGACTTTGGCTATGAACACAAGTTCTGTTCTAATGGCAATGCTCACGCACTGCATTTCATCTATGGAGTGATAGCAGAAAAATAGCAACTGATCACACACAAGATGGTGACTCAAAGATAAGCAGGTAATGTAAGATGGCTTCATCTCTGCTCTCCACCCACAGGAGAGGTCCCACAGACGTATTCCACCCCCCCTAGTGGTGAGGATCAGTCACTGGCTCTCTGCTCTGCCCTCCTCCAACCTCGCTCACTGTGCTGTGGAGGGGACGAGAGTGGCGGGGCTCAGGCTCTCATCGGCTCGCCGAGAGGCTGAGTCGGGTGCCAGTCCAGGCATGTGGGCGGATTCCGACTCCATTGACACAATCTTGCCTGAGCCTGGACCGGCCCTCTGCAGTCAGCAGACAGTGGGGATCCAGCCTGTCTGCTAAAAACGGGTCACAGGAGTCCAGAAGCAACGGCGCTCTCGTGATCCCTAGGAGGAGTACAGCCAAAACAAGCTTTGGCTGTATGTTTCCCTTTAATTATGGGGCATCGTTGGTCCACTAGGGGGCGAAATGGCGGCTTGTGTGCAATAGGCTGACATTTTTCTGTACCCAGTGTTACCTTTTACATCAAATTTCGATTTATTTTTAGTTATAGTCTTTTGACTAAAATGCCATTTTAGATTTAATCATATTTTAGTCATGTAAATTGATTTTGTTCTAGTCGTATTTTAGTTGACTAAAATCGAATGGGTTTACAGTATATACTCGAGTATAAGCCGAGTTCTTCAGCACATTTTTTTGTGCTGAAAATGCCCCAATGGCTTATACTCGAGTCAAGCATTTTTCTGCTGCAGAAAATTAAATTTTCCGAATCGACTTTGGGGCCCCGTATCCCGGGGCCACTTGGTGCTAGGAACCCCAAATTTGGTGTGCACTACAACATATCCAAAGCTGGGGTTCCTAGAACCAAGTGGCCCCGATATCTGGGGCCCCAAATTTGGTTCAGAAAATGTCATTCTCTGCTGCAGAAAAGTGCTTGACATTTTACAAACCGACTGATATGATTGGATATGTTGTAGTGCTGGTTCCACTGGGTTTGCACGCCAAATATGGGGTTCCTAGCACTAAGTGGCCCCGAGATACAGGGGCCCAAAGTCGGTCAACTGTGTCCACCTGCAGCAATGTCATTTCGGGACCCTTTGGGTCCAGAAACCCTAAATTTTGGCTGCAGCTAGGGGGCATCTAGGAACCCTTAACTACAAAGTTTGAAGTTTGGGAACCTATGGCTGCAAATGGGCACAGTGAGGATACAAATGGGCATTGTTGACCCTTTTTTCCACTTACAGTAGCTGCGCATTTCTCACCCTAGGCTTATACTCGAGTCATTATGTTTTCCCATTTTTTTGTGGTAAAATTAGGTGCCTCGGCTTATACTCGAGTATATACTGTACTTGACGTAATAATATCTTTCAAAAAAAAAAATTAGGCTAATTTTACGGTTATTTAAAAAAAAAATTCATTTTTTCCAAATTTTTTTTTTAAAAAGTGCGCTTGTAAGACCGCTTTCGCAAATACGGTGTGACAGAAAGTATTGCAATGATCGCCATTTTATTCTCTAGGGTGTTAGAAAAAAAATATATAATGTTTGGGAGTTCCAAGTCATTTTCTAGCAAAAGAAAATGATTTTAACTTGTAAACAAAGAGCCTAAAATATAGGCTCAGTCCTTACGTTGTGATACGATCTGCACCAGTTCATTATATGGTCATCCTGCTTGATATCAGTAATAAGAGCATTAGGCCCCTTTCACACTGGGGCGGTTTTGCAGGCGCTATTGCGCTAAAAATAGCGCCTGCAAACCGACCCGAAACAACTGTTGCTGTGTCTTCAGTGTGAAAGCCCGAGGGCTTTCACACTGAAGTGGTGCGCTTGCAGGACGCTGGAAAATGTCATGCAAGCCGCATCTTTGGTGCGCTGTAGGAGGTGTATATTTACCGCTCCTATAATGCCCGTTCCCATTGAAAACAATGGGGCAGCGCTTCGAACCCGCCCGCAAAACACCGCTGCAGCGGCGGTTTGCGGGCGGTATTAACCCTTTTTCGGACGCTCGCGGGGGGTAAAACCACCCCGCTAGCGGCCGAAATGCGCCACTAAAACGACGGTAAAGCGGCGCTAAATATAGCGCCGCTTTACCGCCAGCGCCCCCAACGCCCCAGTGTGAAACTAGCCTTAGAGTGGTACTTTTTGTTTGTCTACATATGGAATGGCAGCATTGTCACCCAAGATCAAAAAGGGAGTTCAGACTACACACCTTTCTCCTCTCCTTACTTCCATAACACAGGGGGAAGGGTTTTGTAGTCCACATAGAGAGAGCCGTTATCAATGTCAACTAATTATAGTGCAGCCAGGCAAAGAGAGCACAGAAATGTATCAGCTCGTTGGAATTCTGGTAGGAACAATTGTGATTTTTTTGCACTTATCAAAAAAAAAAATGTATCTTTTATTTTTTATAATCAAGTATTTTTTTTTTTTTATTTAGAACAGTTTAATTGTAAAACCTTTTGTTGATTACATAACCAATTAGAAAGTTACAGAAAAAAAAAAAAAAAAAAGGAAAAAGTCCATTCCAATCATAAAGCATGTCCTCATATAATAAAGAAGGTAAATAACAGAGTGTTATCATAGTCAATATCAAATTACTAAATAACAGGCAGACCAAAGAGCACATAGCATAGTAATTACAGGTACCTATAACCAGGTTGTTACATCATAGTGTGTATTATGTTTTAGCACTGGGTGTAACAAGAAGCAGGTGAACTTTATCCCATTAATTAAATCAAAACTGATGGGGCTAGACTATAATTTAGGAAATATTTTAGGGCCAGTTCACACCACAATTTTTGTGTGTGCGTTTATGCATGCAAGATTTTGATGCGTTTCAATGCGTTTCGGTGTGCTTTTTTCCCTTCTTTTTCTTCACCATCTCAATTCAGGATATGTGAATTCTGGTGTGTTTTGGGTGCATTTACATTATCTCACAAAAGTGAGTACACTATATATATATATATATATATATATATATATATATATATATATATATATATATATATATATATACACACACACACACACACACACACAATTAGGGCTGTCGAAATTAAACATTAATTCCTCGATTAATTCTTTTGATCGGTACTCACCTATCCGCCGGCTTCCGGGTCTTCAGGGAGTTCCATCGGAGATCCGGTGACGTCACAGACATCAACTTCACCGGACTCCTCCCCCCTCCCCAAAGTACCTCCGTCTGCTAATGATGTGAAGGTGGGGAGGAGTCCGGTGACGTTGAAGTTCTGATTGAATGTAACATGTACAGGGGAGGAGCTACGCATGACGTCACCCGCTGCTGCCCTACGGAACTAACGCGATTGTCGGCTTTACATGCTGTGTTTGTATCATCTTTATGTGAGTAGTTTGTGTTTGAACACAAAAATGTAATCTTATACTGAAGCGGTGAGCACTTAGATCTTTTCTTTCTACCCATGACCTAGCGTCCTTGCTGAGATCTAAGGAGACGTGAGAGAAGTTTATGGTCCGTGTTAACCCTTTTGATACCTCTTGCATGACCACCTGTTTGCACAGGGGCCCATGCCATAAGGTGAGAGCGATTAGTTAGACCGGAGGTGGAGGGATTGTCACGCTACTGTGGAAAAAAAATGACTTACATCAGTGCTACAGTTTGAATTTAAAACGTATTTGTGTGAACTGTGAAGTTAAGTCATGGATTGTGGAAACTAACTAGTATTAGGCGATTGTATATAGTGTATACCACATTTACTACTGACTAATGCAGAGTTGCAATGCAAGGAGATCAGCTAAAAGTAGTTGGATCTGTATGTGCGTTATAATTAATCGAAATTAGTCGATTAATCAATTAAAAAAAAAATTTGATTAATCGAACACGAAAATTTTAATCAGTAACAGCCCTAATAAAATTTATATATTATATATATATATATATATATATATATATATATATATATATATATTATATATATACACACACACATACATACATATACACACACACACACACACATATATACATACATACATACAGTATCTCACAAAAGTGAGTACACCCTTCGTATTTTTGTAAATATTTTATTCTATCTTTTCATGTGACAACACTGAAGAAATTACACTTTTGTAAAGTAGTGAGTGTACAGCTTGTATAACAGTGTAAATTTGCTGTCCCCTCAAAATAACTCAACACACAGCCATTAATGTCTAAACCGCTGGCAACAACAGTGAGTACACCCCTAAGTGAAAGTCTCCAAATTGGGCCCAATTAGCCATTATCCCTCCCCGGTGTCATGTGACTCGTTAGTGTTACAAGGTCTCAGGTGTAAATGGGGAGCAGGTGTGTTAAATTTGTGTTATCGCTCTCACTCTTTCATACTGGTCACTGGAAGTTCAACATGGCACCTCATGGCAAAGAACTCTCTGAGGATCTGAAAAAAAGAATTGTTGCTCTACATAAAAATGGTCTAGGCTATAGGAAGATTACGAAGACCTTGAAACTGAGCTGCAGCACGGTGGCCAAGACCATACAGCAGTTTACCAGGACAGGTTCCACTCAGAACAGGCCTCACCATGGTGAAACAAAGAAGTTGAGTGCACGTGCTCAGCGTCATATCCAGAGGTTGTCTTTGGGGTAAATAGATGTATGAGTGCTGCCAGCATTGCTGCAGAGGTTGAAGGGGTGGGGGGGTCAGCCTGTCAGTGCTCAGACCATACGCCGCACACATAAGACCACAGGACATGGTTCCAGTAATCCATGTCCTTAAGCTGGCCATACACCTATAGATTATCTGCAGATTTTCTATGGTTCGATGGAAAAAGTGCAACAGATTTCTCCATGTTCGCTAAACTGTGTGGATAGAGGAATCTCCAACTTTTTCCATCTAACCATAGAAAATCTGCAGATAATCTATAGGTGTATGGCCAGCTTAAGGACATGGATTACTGGAACCATGTCCTGTGGTCTTATGAGACCAAGATAAACTTATTTAGTGTCAGATGGTGACAAGCGTGTGTGGTGGCAACCAGGTGAGGAGTACAAAGACAAGTGTGTCTTGCCTACAGTCAAGCATGGTGGTGGGAGTGTCATGGTCTGGGGCTGCATGAGTGCTGCCGGCACTGGGGAGCTACAGATCATTGAGGGAACCATGAATGCCAACATGTACTGTGACATACTGAAGCAGAGCATGATCCCCTCCCTTCAGAGACTGGGCCGCAGGGCAGTATTCCAACATGATAACGACCCCAAACACACCTCCAAGACGACCACTGCCTTGCTAAAGAAGCTGAGGGTAAAGGTGATGGACTGGCCAAGCATGTCTCCAGACCTAAACCCTATTGAGCATCTGTGGGACATTCCCTAATGGAAGGTGGAGGAGCGCAAGGTCTCCAACTTCCACCAGCTCCGTGATGTCGTCATGGAGGAGTGGAAGAGGACTCCAGTGGCAACCTGTGAAGCTCTGGTAAACTACATGCCCAAGAGGGTTAAGGCAGTGCTGGAAAATAATGGTGGCCACACAAAATATTGACACTTTGGGCCCAATTTGGACATTTTCTCTTAGGGGCGTACTCACTTTTGTTGCCAGCGGTTTAGACATTAATGGCTGTGTGTTGAGATATTTTGAGGGGACAGCAAATTTACACTGTTATACAAGCTGTACACTCACTACTTTACATTGTGGACAAGTGTCATTTCTTCAGTGTTGTCACATGAAAAGATAGAAGGAAATATTTACAAAAATGTGAGGGGTGTACTCACTTTTGTGAGAGTGTGTGTGTGTGTGTGTATATATGTGTGTGTATATGTGTGTGCGTGTGTGTATATATATATATATATGTATGTGTATGTGTGTGTGTGTGTGTGTGTATATATATTATATATATATGTGTGTGTGTGTGTGTGTTAAAAATAAAAAGATTTGTACATGTAGGAGCGAATTGGCCCGGACGGGAAGTGGTTAACAGACCAAAAAGAGACCAAATAAGAAATGATAGTTTGGATTTACACACATTTTTACTGACAAACAAAAAAAATACTATATAATGTCTAAAGGCTGAAGAGCCATACATGACCCGATAAAACCCGGTCCTCCTCTGTCATGTTTCTTCTTCAGTCGCACGGTCTGCATGTCTATCACACAGAATGGGACCAATGCAATGCAGACAACAAAACCACCAGAAGAGACAGTGCCGGCAATGGAAGGGTTAATTGCATCTCAAAAATCTCAGAAGAATACAATGATCCCCCGGGATCAATGTTTGCAGGACACATCGGCAATCATACTAATTGTAGAAATGAACGTCTTTGTTTGGAAAATCAAAATGAACCCCCCAGGAGATCTACAGGACGATGCAGGTTAGAAGTCGTGTTATAAGGCAAAGTGTGTGCAATCATCTCCAGGGGGTAATCTCATCCCCTCCCCCACCGCTGCCAGACAAAACATCACCCGCCACCCAGTCCTATCCCACAGGGGCCAGACAGCAACAACAACCCCGAGAGGAGACAGCGATCGAAGGGTTGTTTGTATATCAAAATCACAGATAAATAGGATTCCGCAGTGTCTCAGGGGCCCATTTACAGTGCTTTGAAAAAGTATTCATACCCCTTGAAATTCTCCACATTTTGTCATGTTACAACCAAAAACTTAAATGTATTTTATTGGGATTTTATGTGATAGACCAACACAAAGTGGCACATCATTGTGAAGGGGAAGGAAAATTATGAATGTTTTTCAAGATTTTTTACAAATAAATGTGTGAAAAGTGTAGCGTGCATTTGTATTCAGCCCCCTATACTCTGATACCCCTAACTAAAAGTGGAACCAATTGCCTTCAGAAGTCAACTAATTAGTAAATAGAGTCCACCTGTGTGTGATTTAATCTCAGTATAAATACAGCTGTTCTGTGAAGCCCTCAGAGGTTTGTTAGAGAACCTTAGTAAACAAACAGCATCATAAAGGCCATGGAACACACACACCAGACAGGTCAGGGATAGAGATGTGGAGAAGTTAAAAACAGGGTTAGGTTATAAGAAAAAAAAAAAAAGAAAATAGGATTTTTCCTACAGCTTACCTGTAAAATCCTTTTCTTGGAGTACATTACGGGACACAAACAGCCATAGTAATTACGATCTGGGTTATACGCCACCTATAGGTGAATGGATACTGGCACACCCAAAAGAGACCCCCCTCTATATAACCCCTCCTATACAGGAAGTACCCCAGATTTGTAGCAAGCAATTCCCAAAAAGAGGGGAGGGGCCTCTGTGTCCCGTGATGTACTTTTTATTTTTTTTATTTTTTTCAAGTCCTGTAATTGAAGTTCCCCAAAGTTGGCTTCCAGGGGCTCAACAGTGCTGAGATACAGGACTCAAGACCATCAGGTCCCGCTGGACTGAGAGTTTCCAAGGAGCAACCCCCACAAGATTCGCTTTGCCTGTGTACCAAGCCCCCCAGGGCTAATTCGGCCAACACTAATATCAGTGTTACCACCTTATGGATTCTTCGCAAAAGATGTGGCAGAATCCGAAATGGGGGGGGAAAAAAAAAAAAAAACGTCAAATAAGGGAGAACCAGTCCTTAAGGTGTTACCAGTACATGTACCCTTATCCTGGACACACCTGTCCCAAACTGTTGTAGAACTTGGAATCTAGAAGATTCCCCTGCAAAGTTCCCCTTGCCACTATCCTATACCTGTAATATGTATTGGCGATAGAGACAGCACTTGTACTGTCCCAGACAGAATGCGATACACCTCCCTGAGTCGCATGACCTCTGGTGCCGCCCTGGTGGTTGATTTTATATATATATATATATATATATATATATATATATATATATATATATACACACATATATACATATACACATACACCTGCAAAGGCAAATCCCAGACTGAACCTACAAAAGGTTTGTCCTATAATCCAGAGCAAGGCATACTGGCCAAAAATTCCATGCTATTGTACCGTATACCCTCCTATGGAGACCAAGCCCAAAGAACTGTAGCCCGCCTCAAGTCAACTTATGCCGCGTACACACGTACGGACTTTTCCCGGCGGACCTAAGTCCAGCGGACAATCCGCTGGACTTTCCAGCTGGGTACGCTGGACTAAAAAGCGAACGGACTTGACCACACACGATCACGCAAAAAGTCCGACGGTTCACGCGATGACGTACAGCACGTACGACGGGACTAGAAAAAGAAAAATACTAGAAAAATACTTGCTACTGAGCATGCGTCCTTTTTGGTACGCCGGACCATACTACACACGACCGGATTATCCGCTGGACTGCCAAGTCCAGCGGATAATTTGAAAACAAAACTTGAAACTTTAGTCCGCCGTACTTTGGCCAAAAAAAGTCCGCCGGCGCCCACACACGAGGGGATTATCCGCTGGACTTCGGTCCAGCGGATAATCCCGCGGGATAGTCCCTTCGTGTGTACGCGGCATTAGAGAGACTGGAATCAGTGGTTATTATTTTCCAAATTCCTGAAAAGGGAGAATATCAAGCACAGATTTTTGCTCTGCAACACCCCGTAAACAGAGCCTTCCGGCAATGCAATGGCTGGATCTTCAAGTTCCAGACAGAGAATGAACCTCTACCAAGACCTGGAGTAGGGCTGTATGTAGAGAAGGTGCTTTGACCTAAACACAGCTTCCTCCTGTAGAAATCTATCGAAGGAACCCCTGGAATTGACTGCTTCCTGAGCAAAGATTATTGAGGTAAAGAGTATCAAGGTGTCTTCAGCAAGCCCAGGACTGGGGGTAGACGCTTTGAGAACCCTCCGGAGCTGTGGCCAACCCAAAGGGAAGATTCACAAAAAAAAAAAACAGCTTTCCACTGCAATTACAGAAATCTTTGATGAGCCTGGAAACAAACCGTCACACCAAGATGTCCGTTTACAGATGATTATGGACCCAAAATCTAGCTCTTGCAGAGAGGTCATCACTGAATCTATCTGAAACAGAAGGATGTTCAGCGGCTTGAGATCTTAAGATATACCTCGTGTCCCTATTTGGCTTTGGAAATTCTACCATTTAATTGTCTCACAATAATGAGCCCATAACTTCTGCTCCAAGAGGAAATGCAAGGCAAAAGACTGACGACTTTGTGACAGACCCAGACAGTCCCAAGAGGTGCACTTAACCTACCAGGTTTCTGCTGGCTAAAGATGGAAGAAACCACCTCAGAGAGACTGCCCTAAGATTTCCTGGCCTGAAATACTCTCAAAACCCAGCAGCCTCGGATGCCTCCCTCACCCAGGTGGGGAAAGCTTACAGCCTCTGGTATGCCCGGGCAGTCTCCCATCTATATACTAACCAGGCTTGTTCCTGCTTAGGCTTCGATCAACCGAGATCAGGCATGATCAAGGTGATGCGGCCGCGGTCTGACGAAAAATGAATGCGCCAGGAAAACACTGCAATGCCAAAACACCACAGTGGCTCAGATACACCCGAAAACCACTGTCCATCGGGAGATGTGGACACCGGCAAATCCCTGAACCTGAGAGCGGTGCCCCTGCTTCCCCCGGCTGCCTCTCTTTTCTGGAACCATTTAACTGAAAGAACAGGTAAAAAATGCAGCAACTATATTATTACAATTGTTTTATATGTTACATGTTTGTAAATGTCCCCCCCAGTATGTATCTGTTTTGATTTGGTTCATACTTGAACCAACAAACATTTGTATAAGTGTCTAGTTTTACTGTTGTGCTTTAATTAGCTTTTGCTACATATGCGGTTTAATTATAATAACTTTTTCAATAAATATACCAAGGAAATTTTTCTTAAAAACCTCTGGTACTTGTATTTATACTGTAGAAGAATATGTATGCGACCTTGTCAATAAGCCCCAATTTTTCTTGTTTTCTTTCTTTGGAAACTATTGTTTTTCTCTATATTATTATCCAACCTAATATACAGTCCTCCAAGGATGTAGGCCTAAAACAATGTTGGTTTACCTCTATGCAAGTACCTAGGTATGCAAACATGCAGGTATACAAGTATTCTTGCCATTCATGCATTTATGAATGCAGTACAAGGTCAATAAGCATACATGCATGTACCCCTAGGCAAATAAGCACATATGCATGTAGTCCCAGGAAAACAAGTACATATGTATACAGATTAATGTAAATAAACATACATATGCAGTACAAATGAAAACATGTCAGCATGTGTTTAAGCAATATGCATTTATGGAAGCATGTGATTATGCAACTATGCATTTAGTCAAAATATGGAAGCGTGCGCTGTACACACGCATTCATGCAACATGTGCCCATGGAAACCAGCATTTTCGCAATAAGCAAGCATGCGTTTATGAAATGTGTTTATGCAACATTACGCAGCATGTATCTATGCAGACATGTATAAACATGCATCTTTATGCAACCATGTATCTTTATGAAATCATGTATCCTTATGCAATTATGTATAACCATGAATATTTAAGCAAACATGTATAAACATGCATCTTTATGCAACCATGTATCTTTATCTGATCATGTATCTTTATGCAACCGTGTATCCCTATGCGATCATGTATAACTATGTATATTTAGGCAAACATGTTTAAACACGCATCTTTATGCGATCATGAATAACCATGTCTATTTATACATGCATCTTTCTGCAACCATGTATCTTTATGCAATCATGTATCACCATGTATATTTATGCAAACATGAATAAATATGCATCTTTGTGCAACAATGATCATGTATCTTTATGCAAACATGTATATTTAAAAACTTTTTTTTTCAGCAACCGTGCGTTTCAGCTAGTTTGCAAAGAAGCATCTGCTTAACTGCAGTTGGCCCCATACTAGTCCTGCAGGATTTAGCCAAGCACACATGCACTATACTGGGAGATACAACTCCTTAAACCTTACAAATTTTTTTTTTAAAAGTCAGCAGCTAAAAAAAAAGGAGCTGCTGACTTTCAATAAGTACACTTACCCTCCCAGGGCGCCCGCGATGTCGGTCGTGGAGGACGAGCTGTCCCTCGGCGATCCGGTTCCAACGCCGCCATCCTCAGTAAGGGAAGCGGCTTCACGTTCCCTACTGCGCATGCGCGAGACGGCGCGCGGCCGACTGCGCATGTGCGAGTCGGCGTGCGGCCTACTGCGCATGCGCGGCTCTAATTTGTGAATGGGTAACACAATGTGTTGTGGGACATAGTTCCCATAACACACCGCGCCCCATTCACCAGAAGACGGAAGAAGAGAACATCACCACGGCGCTGGAGGAGGCAGATTAGGACGATCTGCCTAGCAACAGCCATTTCTGGTAAGTTAAGTTTTTTTTTTTTCATTTTAAATGGTTACTAACATTTTATTAAGTTTTTTTTTTCAGGGTGTCCCACCACTTTAAAATGCACCCATGCATTTAAGCAACAAGTTTGCAAGCATGTATACTAGGCTGCACCTGCCTACAGAGCAAAGTGAACTGCTAACCATCCAGGGGTGTAACAACTTACAGTTTTACACCAACCCCCCCCCCCCCCCCCAGATAAGCAGTAAATATGCAGCATATAATCTTTTCTGTCACACATTTCTCCCATAGTAAGTACTCACACTCACAGGACAACGACCCTAAACATACAGCCAGAGCTACAATGGAATGTTTTAGATCAAAGCAAATTCATGTGTTAGAATGGCCCAGTCACAGTGCAGACCTAAATCCAATTGAGAATCTGTGGCAAGACTTAAAAAATTGTTGTTCACAGATGCTCTCTGTTCAATCTGACAGAACTTGAGTTATTTTGCAAAGAAGAATGGGCAAAAATGTCCCTCTCTAGATGTGCAAAGCTGGTAGAGACATCCCCAAAAAGACTTGCAGCTGTAATTGCAGCGAAAGGGGGTTTTACAAAGTATTGACTCAGGGGGGCGCTATACAAATGAATGACACACTTTTCACATATTTAAAAAAAAAAAAAAGGAAAACCATTTATCATTTTCCTTCCACTTCATAATTATGTGCCACTTTGTTGGTCTATTACATAATATCCCAATAAAATACATACATATAAATACATATTCAAGGCACTATACATAAATGTGGTGCCTTAACTCACTAACAGGGCTTGTTCACACATGTGGCTAACACAACTTCTCTCTGAAAAGTGATCTGAAGTGGATTGCTTTTAAGATGGCGTTTGACCGGTGGCATGGAGACAAGTTGTTGCTTCCTCACAGCCTTGACCCACTGCACTGCAAGTGGTTGCATCGCACACTGTAGCAGCACAGTTGCTGTGCAGCTGCATTCACTTGAATGGATCAAACTCAGCTGCAAAAAAAGGACACGCCATTTACTTTTTGCCAAGGTCATTGCAAGTATATAGCCCCGAGCGACTGCATTTCTGGGATTGGATGGGTGATTGGGAGTGCATGCACTACTTTTGGTGCAATGTGGTGCACTTTCAGCCCATTCAGTTGACTAGGCTGAAAACCCACTGCACTGAAAATTGCACAATAGTGCAAGCGAGTTCCTGTGCGATTCTTGCTGTGAACTGACCCGGAAGCTGGGTTCACACATATGCGGGAACCAGTGCGATTCCTGCATTGCATGTCACTCGGCAGTTCACACTGCTCTCTGCGAACTGCTGCGGGTGTCAATAAAGTTAATGACACCCCCAGATCGGTTCGCAGATCGCAGTGCACACCCATGCGATCCGAGTACAGTGCAGGCCAAAAAGAGGGTCCTGCAAAATTTTGGTGCAAATGCGATGCGGTTTTAGGCAGTTTCTATGGCCGAATTTGCTTTGTATGTGATCGGCACAGCAATGTAGTAGGAATCACGTGCGATGTCAGTGTTGGCACCAGTGCGAACCCAGGCAAAAAGAGATGTGTTGAGTGTGTATTATTTTTTTCTTATTTTGCTCCGACATACAGATGTCCAATGTGTAGATTTACCTCGGACAGCAGAGTCTCCAGAGACGAAGGATCCATGACGCTGTAGATCTTCCATAAAGACTCGCTCACATCCATCAGCTGTAAGATACACATGACAGGTGATCATCATACATGACACCAACTACACACATCATAACAAACTCTGCAGGATGGAACATTCCTAGTCTTCTCCCTGCCATCAGGAAATGCACTTCATGCAACCATCCCCCGGCGGCCAATAACATACAGTGCATCCGGAAAGTACTCACAGCGCTTCACTTTTTCCACATTTTGTTACGTTACAGCCTTACTCCAAAATGGAATAAATTCATTATTTTCCTCAAAATTCTACAATCAATACCCCATAATGACAACGTCAAAGAAGTTTGTTTGAAATCTTTGCAAATTTAAAAAAAATAAAAATAAAAAAATCCCATGTACATAAGTATTCACAGCCTTTGCCATGACACTCAAAATTGAGCTCAGGGGCATCCCGATGATCCACTGATCATCCTTGAGGCCGGGTTCACACTATACTACACGACTACGACTTTCATCCTACTTTGCTCTGCGATATCAGTCCTATATTGGTCCTACATCCATCCTACTTTCATGAACAGGATACTACTTTGATCCGATTTTTCAGATAGTACGACTTGTCCTTTGACCAATCAAAACTAACACACAATGGGAGGGGCTACAGCAGGGGGCAGAAAATAACACAATGTTGGATGCCAAAGACGGATGGTTATGACAAGGATCTGACTTTGATCCTACTTCAATGATAGTCAATGGGCTGAAGTAGGAGCAAAGTCGGACCAAAGTAGTACAGGGAGCATTTTCAAAGTCGGACCGACTTGTGTCGGACCAGTTAAGACGGCTCCATGACCACGACGGCGTCATGCGACATGAGCTCCCAATGTCGGAGCGTTTGTCGTACCAGTGTGAACCCGGCCTATGATGTTTCTACAACTTGATTGGAGTCCACCTGTGGTAAATTCAGTTGATTGGACATGATTTTTAAAGGCACACACCTCTCTATATAAAGGTCCCACAGTTAACAGTGCATGTTAGAGCACAAACCAAGCCATGAAGTCCAAGGAATTGTCTGAAGACCTCCGAGATAGGATTGTATGGAGGCGCAGATCTGGGGAAGGGTACAGAAGCACTTCTGCAGCATTTAAGGTCCCAATGAGCACAGTGGCCTCCATCATCTGTAAATGGAAGAAGTTTGGAACCACCAGGACTCTTCCTAGAGCAGGCCGCCCGGCCAAACTGATCGATCGGAGCGGAAGAAGGACCTTAGTCAGGGAGGTGACCAAGAACCTGATGGTCACTCTGACAGAGCTCCAGTGTTTCTCTGTGGAGAGAGAAGAACCTTCCAGAAGAACAACCATCTCTGCAGCACTCCACCAACCAGGCCTGTATGGTAGAGTGGCCAGACGGAAGCCACTCCTCAGTAAAAAGGCACATGACAGCCAGCCTGGCGTTTGCGAAAGGCACCTAAAGGACTCTGACCATGAGAAACAAAATTCTCTGGTCTGATGAAACAAAGATTGAACTGTTTGGCAAGAATGGCAAGCGTCATGTCTGGAGGAAACCAGGCACCACTCATCACCTGGCCAATGCCATCCCTACAGTGAAGCATGGTGGTGGCAGCATCTTGCTGTGGGGATGTTTTTTAGCGGCAGGAACTGGGAGACTTGTCAGGATTGAGAGAAAGATGAATGCACCAATGTACAGAGACAGCCTTGATGAAGACCTGCTCCAGAGCTTTCTGGACCTCAGACTGGCGGCGAAGGTTCATCTTCCTACAGGACAACGGCCCTAAGCACACAGCCAAGATAACAAAGAAGTGGCTACAGCACAACTCTGTGAATGTCCTTGAGTGGCCCAGCCAGAGCCCAGACTTGAATCCGAATAAAAATCTCTGGAGAGATCTGAAAATGGCTGTTCGACGCTCCCCATCCAACCTGATGGAATTTGAGAGGTCCTGCAAATAAGAATAGGAGAAACTGCCCAAGAATAGGTGTGCCAAGCTTGTAGCATCATACTCAAAAAGACTTGAGGCTGTAATTGGTGTCAAAGGTGCTTCAACAAAGTATTGAGCAAAGTATGTGAATAATTATGTACATGGGATTTTTTATTTTTAATAAATTTGCAAAGATTTCAAACAAACTTCTTTCACGTTGTCATTATGGGGTATTGTTTGTAGAATTTTGAGGAAAATAATGAATTTAATCCATTTGGGAATAAGGCCGTAACATAAAATGTGAAAAAAGCAAAGCACTGTGAATATTTTCTGGATGCACTGTACCGCAACATCACTTCTTACCCAGGTGAACAAGACCCCAACAGGGCAGAAGGCTGGGGACAGTAATCTTCCAGCCATAAGTGTTCATGTTGCTCCCGCCCTCCTAGCATTTCCATAATACACAGGAAGAAATAAACATTGGGGGGGGGGGGGGGGGGCAGAGAGAAAGAGAGAAGAGAAAAGGGAGATGGTAGAAGACGAGCACCAGCTTAGTGCACCACACACAATGGACACCACACACACCGCTTACTATAATGAATAATAAAAAAAGAGGACACACCTCATGCTTCAATGTGAAGAAACTCCCACCACCGATACCCTCCAAGGCAAACGCCTGAACGATCGGCCATTTTTCAACAATAAACATGTCGAACATCTGCAGGTGACCTGTGTAACAAAGTATAGCATTAGGATTTGTAAATCCGACCATAAATGGATCGTGCATTGCATGTGGTTGCCGGGTGCTTGCAGAGTTGGCCAATTCATTTTAAAGGGTTGCGATCGCTGGGCGGTAGCACCCATCGAAAACAACAGGCAGCACATTTCATGCCGAAAAGATTTTCCCTTGAGAAAATCACGTGACCTGTGACGCAACACGTAGGGAGGAGGCGGTGACGTCACTTCAGAGTTTCGTTATACTGGACGTGCAGTGAGGAGGAGAGCTGCTTGCAATACTGATCGTTCAATATGCGTTTTTACTGAGCAAATGTGAGTGAATATTCCCTACTGAGTAGAAAGTAATGAATAATTAGCAATCTTGCGCGATGATGTTGTTTTATTTATTTTGAGATTCAATTCAACTCGGAGAAACCCATTACCTCTGGAGAATCACAGACAAATCTTTGAGTCATTACCTAGAATCGGAATACATATAAGCTGATCCTAGTGAGGACACCTGTTTGAAAAAGTGTTATCTGACCCAGGGGGGTTTATGTTTGGAAGGTGAGGGTGACTTTTCGTCTGCACTTCTTTTACTTCACTATATATTTTTTATCATCTATTATCACAGAGGAAGGATTGTTTTTTCATACACAATTTCAACGTTTTTTCAGCAACCATATGTTTCTGGACATTTCGTTATATGCGCTTGCAGTATTATGCACCGTGTATTATTACCAAGTTGTTTTTTAGCGCGCTATTAATCGTATTCAACTTTTATTTTATGTGGTGTCAGAGCACATTTGAATAGCTGCAGCTGAACTCATTATTTAATTTGTTTCTAATTATATTCATATTAGCGCTTGAGTAACCCATTTTAATTTTACACAGCCATTAATGTCTAAACCGCTGGCAACAAAAGTGAGTACACCCCTAAGTGAAAATGTCCAAATTGGGCTCAAAGTGTTAATATTTTGTGTGGCCACCATTATTTTCCAGCACTGCCTTCACCCTCTTGGGCATGTAGTTCACTAGAGCTTCACAGGTTGCCCCTGGAGTCCTCTTCCCCTCCTCCATGATGACATCTCAGAGCTGGTGGATGTTAGAGACCTTGTGCTCCTCCACCTACCATTTGAGGATGTCCCACAGATGCTCAATAGGGTTTAGGTCTGGAGATATGCTTGGCCAGTCCATCACCTTTACCCTCAGCTTCTTTAGCAAGGCAGTGGTCATCTTGGAGGTGTGTTTGGGGGTCGTTATCATGTTGGAATAATGCCCTGCGGCCCAGTCTCTGAAGGGAGGGGATCATGCTCTGCTTCAGTATATCACAGTACATGTTGGCATTCATGGTTGCCTCAATGAACTGTAGCTCCCCAGTGCCGGCAGCACTCATGCAGCCCCAGACCATGACACTCCCACTACCATGCTTGACTGTAGGCAAGACACACTTGTCTTTGTACTCCTCACCTGGTTGCCGCCGCACACGCTTGACACCATCTGACACCAAATAAGTTTGTCTTGGTCAGACCACAGGACATGGTTCCAGAAATCCATGTCTTTAGTCTGCTTGTCTTCAGCAAACTGTTTGCAGGCTTCTTGTGCATTGTCTTCAGAGGAGGCTTCCTTCTGGGACGACAGCCATGCAGACCAATTTGATGCAGTGTGCGGCGTATGGTCTGAGCACTGACAGGCTGACCCCCCACCCCTTCAACCTCTGCAGCATTGCTGGCAGTACTCATACCTCTATTTCCCAAAGACAACCTCTGGATAGGACGCTGAGCATGTGCACTCAACTTCTTTGGTCGACCATAGCGAGGCCTGTTCTGAGTGGAACCTGTCCTGTTATACCGCTGTATGGTCTTGGCCACCGTGCTGCAGCTCATTTTCAGGGTCTTGGCCATCTTCTTATAGCCTAGGCCATCTTAATGTAGAGCAACAATTCTTTTTTTCAGATCCTCAGAGAGTTCTTTGCCATGAGGTGCTATGTTGAACTTCCAGTGACCAGTAAGAGAGAGAGAGCAATAACACCAAATTTAACACACCTGCTCCCCATTCACACCTGAGACCTTGTAACACTAATGAGTCACATGACACCGGGGAGGGGAAAAAGGCTAATTGGGTCCAATTTGTACATTTTCCCTTTCACTTTTGTTGCCAGCGGCTTAGACATTAATGGCTGTGTGTTGCGTTATTTTGAGGGGACAGCAAATTTACACTGTTATACAAGCTGTACACTCACTACTTTACATTGTAGAAAAGTGTCATGTCTTCACATAAAAAGATATAATAAAATATTTAGAAAAATGTGAGGGGTCTACTCACTTTTGTGAGATACAGTATGTGTGTGTATATATATATATATATATATATATATACACACATATATATATATATACACACACACACACACACACACACACACACATATATATATATATATATATATATATATATATATATATATATATATATATACACACACACACATACATACATATAATACATATATGCAAGCTATTTGGATACAAGCACAACACAACAATGATCACCTTGTGCGCTGTATGGAATGCCGATGCGGCTGCAATCTCGCACCATGTTCACAAAACTCGCAATCTTAAATTCTTCAGAAGCTTCTTCATCTTCATACTACAGAGGAAGAGAGGCAAAATGCTTACAGATGAACTCGAGGCAGATATAAGAGAAACTGATTATTGCAGATTTGTATTCAATAATACATCATTAAATAGATATTTTTATTTAACAGAAGCAGTTTAATTACCTTAATAAGACCTTCCATCAGCCTCTTGCAGTCCAAGTACAACAGGGCTTAAACAGTGAGGGAAGATTTTGCTAAGTGTGGGGAGAGGGGGTTAGAGACCTTTAGCCTGAGTTCACACTATTGCAAACACAAACATCGCATGTGATTCGCACCTGCACTGCTGTGCCGATCACATGCGATGTTTGTGCAATTCGAGTTCAGCCATACATTTGTATGTCTGAACTCGCATTGGATTCGCATTAAAAAAAAAAAAAAGGTGCAGGGACTTTATTTTTCCCACACTGGAATCGCGTGTGAACACCCATGCGATCTAAATCCTGTCCGAATCCACAGTTCACACTGCGATCTGTGAGCCGATCTGGGGTGTCATTAATATTGTATTGACATCTGCAGCAGTTCACAGAGGGCAGTGTGAACTGCCTGCGGGAGAGATGCGATGTGGGAACTGGCACTGGAATCGCACTGGTTCCTGCATGGCTATAGTGTGAACCCAGGCTAAGTGTTAAAGGCTATAGAGTTTACCTTTGTTATAAAATACCCTGTGCAGTCAAGGGGCCTTAGTGCCATACCTGCAGGCCCACTGGGGCTTAAATCGGTTCTAAAGGCTTAAGTTTGTTTTACCTTCATGCATTATATGTATGAAGGAAGGTAAAAAACCTTCAGTATGCAGTTTCCACCACAGCACTCCCTAATACTTACCCGAGTCCAATCCCGATGCAGCGATGTGCACGAGAGTGCCTGCTCTCCCGGGTCTCAGCCTCCTCATTGGCTGAGAGAGCAGCAGAGCCATTGGCTCCCGCTGCTGTCAATAACAGCCAATGAGGAGCAAGCAGGGGGTGCAAGCATCCCTTGTGATAGCAATAGGCAGTGACAGGTCCTCTTTACTGAGATGTCTCCTCTGCCCCCCTAAAACAGGGGTCTCAAACTGACGGCCCTTGAGCTGTTTCAGAACTCCAAGTCCAATCATGCATGCTTGTAACTATGAGCCTTGCAATGCCTCATGGGACTTGTAGTTCAGCTAGAGGGCCACCAGTTTGAGACCCCTGCCCTAAAAGCTTTGGATCATACTAGTATGATCGGATGCTTTTTTCAAACCAGTAATGGTTAGTTTACAAGCGGCGAAACCGAAGTGATAAAATACTCGTTGCTTCTGTTTTTTTAGACCATAGAGATGATGGGAGCAATTCCAGCTCTCGATAATCTCTATAGTCAGTCGGCGGAACCACTGGCTGCAATCCCAGGTTCCACGGTGGGACGGGAGAGCTTGGGAAGGTTTTGAAAGGCGCCGGGAGTGGGTTGGGAGGACCCCCTCCAGCCACTTGTAAAAGCAACCCAGCAGCTATATCATCCCAGTATCTTTTTTTTTTTTTTTTTTACAGCCAGCAGAGCAATTACTTGTAAAAGCAATCCAGTGGCTATTTTAGCCGCTAGGATTGATTTTACAAGAAAGTGTTCTACCAGCTGTAACAAAAACATAATGGGATAATGTCTGCAGCTGCAACCACTCAAAGTCGGGCAATGTACAACTACGTCACCTAGAGCTGCACGATTAATCGTTAAAAAAAATTGTCATCTTTATTCAATCCCCCTCATGATCTCTATGCAGAATTTCAGGATTGATTCATGTAACAAGTGTAGAGAGTTCTCTGCTCATTCAAAAGAAAAAACTGGGCAGCCTGCCAAGTTTTCAACAACATTATCAGCACTGGTAGATAACTATAAACATTGTAACTTTTCGTTCTTAGATCAAAGGAATGAACTGTAAATGAGGGGTAAAGAGGAGTAACCATTAAAAAAAAAAAAAAAAATTAAGAGCCCTTTCACACCGAGGGCGTTTTGCAGGCGCTATAGTGTTAGAAATAGCGCCTGCAATCCGCCCTCAAACTGCTGCACCATTGTCTGCAGTGTGAAAGCCAGAGGGCAGCGCTGTAATACCGCCGGCAAAACGCTGCTTTTGCATCGTTTTGCCGGGGGTTTTAACCCTTTCTCGGCCGCCAGTGGGGGGTAAAAGCACCCTGCTAATGGCCAAAATGCGCCGAAAATCCGACGGTAAAACGCTGCTAAAAATAGCGACGTTTTACCACAGACGCTATGGGAGTTGTGGTGTGAAAGGGGTCTAAAAGTCAGCAGCTACAAATACTGCAGCTGCTGACTTTTAATAATCGGACACTTACCTGTTCCAGGGTCCAGCGATGCGGGGGATCGAAGCCCCGCTCGTCCCCCCATCCGCTCGGCGGCGCCGGCATTGTAACTGTGGGCACCCGGCTGTGGCTTCACAGGGGCGCGCAGTGATTGGCAGCGCAGTCATCTGGGACCTGCCACGTGTCCCAGATGATTGACAGGAGGGAGGGGGCAGAGCTGAGCCCTTCCTGCGCCAAGGGGAAGTGATGTCACCAGCCCAGGCACTGAAGGAGGCAAACTACGAGGGACCCCCTAGCAACAGGCATTTAGAGGTGAGTTAAAAAAAAAAAAAAAAATCCAAATTTTTTTTTTTTTTTTTTTAGGAATTTTAATGATTTTTTTTTTTTTTTTTTTTTGTGTGTGCAACCCCACTTTAAATACTACATTTTTTCTGACACTTGTTTCGAAGTCAAAATCAGTATTTTTTGCTGGAAAATTACTTGGAACCCCCCAAACATATATATTTTTTTTAGCAGAGACCCTAGGGAATAAAATTGCGATTGTTGCAATATTTTATGGCACACTGTATTTGCGCAGCGGTCTTTCAAACACTTAAAAAAAAAACACTTTATTGAATAAAAAAAAAAAAAAAACTAAAAAACAGTAGAGTTAGCCCATTCTTTTGTACAATGTGAAAGAAGATGTTACACAGTGAGAGAATCGTGATCTTTATTCTAAGCAAAAAAATTGTGATTCTCGTTTTAGCCAGAATCGTGCAGCTCCGTCACCTGCCGTTAATTAATTGATTAAAATATCAGCTTTGAATGGACTGTCGGTATATAAATTGCCTCCACTAGCTAAGAATAATATGCGCTCTTTATGTACATACCTCATTCTCGGTCATGCAGTGGAAGTGAAGGTTCCTCCAGCAGCCCACATAGGGTAGCAGGTAGGTGTAGTTCACCGGGTTGCAGTACAGGTGGACACTGTCGGCCTTTATGAAGATGATGACATCTACAAAAGACATAAAATAAAACTGATTTCACCGTCCTCAAGGCAGGCTGAGGTGTGACAAACCACCGACGCGTTACTCACCATCCAGGACTTCTTCAGGGAGGCCGGTCCTTTCAAAGTCGGCATATCTCTGGCTGTACAAGTCAAAGAGCAGATAGTTGGCCAGCTCCCTGCACCCTTCATTGTACCGGCTGTCAATTCCTGGAAAACATACAAAACGCATCAAACACAGAATTTTTACACTGCGCCAGAGGATTACTACTACCAGAACCTTTCCCTAAATGTAACCCTGGCTGGAGCCTGATGACACAGACCCAACTACATGGGTGGGAGGAACATGAGAAGCGTCTACATTAGGACATGAAATCATTCAATAGAGCTCTAATAATAATAATAACCATCATATTATTATTAATGAGGACCTGTCAGATATAAAATACTGACCATGGAGCAAATAAAAAAAAAAAAAAAAGTAAGGCCTTGTTTACACTAATCGTAGTAAAAACGCAATGGGCGGGGTCCTGATGACCAGTATTGTTGGTCAATTCAGGTAAAAGGTTACCGGCTCACCTAATAGGGTGGTGTTCCTTATCAAGACAGGAGAAGTAGTCAAAATAAAAGGGGAGTGAGAATAGGACCCAAGGTGTCCTTACACTAGCAGTACTCTCTATAGAGCAATCCATGTTCGAGATCAATTTTCAAAAAGCATTTGATAGGCTAGAGGAGGTGTTGTATGGCCTCCTTACTGCCTTAAAGTGATTGTAAAACGATCACCTTGTAAAAACAACCCATTCAGTTTAAAATAGAAATGAAAAGGCCAAACATTTTTGTATAGCTATAAAAAATATTATAAATACCTTTTATTTCCCCCCCTTTTTTTTTTTTTAATAAGTGATCACATTCCCTTTGTTCTCAGCTGCATAAGAGCTGGGGAGAGGAGAAGCAGGAGTACAATGAGCTTCCCAGTGAATGGCTGTGTGGTGGGGGGGGGGGGGGGGTCAGGACAAGCTGACTATTGGAGTACACAGCGTTCCCAGCATAGCTAAAGAACTAACCACGGTGTGGTGTTCTGCTTAGTGTGGTCAGTTTTTAATAGTAAAGCAGAGGTACACCAGGGATTTCACATAAAGGAAGCAATACAAAGAGAACAGGTTACTTTCTCATACAAGTACTGTACATTGTACAGCAGCCACATATTAGGAATATGAACTGTTGGGGTAACAAACTCTTTAACTCCTTGGGGTTGCAGGGCGCTCCTATTCAGTAGGTAGGACATGGGTTGCATTCAGCAGGTGAGACTGCCCACTATATGTGACGGCAGAGTAGGTAAACCTAACCTCCATCTTTCCCTTATGTCTTGCACAGTTGTACCGGCTCCTGTCCTGGAATGTCTCCCTCCGATTTCACTGCACAATGCGAGCTTCTGTATGCACTGGAAGCTGCACGGGGACTCCGATGTAAAGGGGGGGGCCCTGATGGGGTTCCCAATGTAAGAGGGGGGCTCTGATGGGGACCCCAATGTAAGGGGGGGGCTCTGATGGGGACCCCAATGTAAGAGGGTGGGCTCCGATGGGGACCCCAATGTAAGAGGGGGGGCTCCAATGGGGACCCCAATGTAAGAGGGGGGCTCTGATGGGGATAGTGATTTAAAGGGGGAGGGGGCTATGATGAGGATCCTTATGCAAGGGGGGGCTCTGATGAGGATCCTGATGTAGACTCTGAAGGGGGCCCTGATTTGAAAGGGGGGTTCTGATGCCCCCCCCCATGTAAAATTGGGGGGGGGGTTGTGATGTAAGGGGGACTCTTATGTATGAAAGACTGGAGGACTTTGACTAAGGGAGGGGAGCCCTGATGTAAGGGGGGGGCTCTGATTGGGGACCCTGATGTAAGATGGGAGGCGGGAGCTCTGATGGGAACCCTGGATTTAAGAGGGGCTCTTCTGCAAGGAGGAATGGAAGACAGACTAATGTAAGGGAGGGGGGCTCTGATGAGGACTCTGATGTGGGGGGGGGGGCTCTGATGAGAACTCTGATGTGGGGGGGACTCTGATGGGTACGCTGATTTAAGGGGGACTTCTATGCAAGGAGGACTTTGATGGGGGCTGTAATGCTTTGTTATACTGAAAGTCTTTTTTTTCTTGTTGTTCTAAAACTTACCCATTCATTAAAGCTGGCCATACACCTATAGATTATCTGCAGATTTTCTATGGTTAGATGGAAAAAGTGGGAGATTCTTCCATCCACACAGTTTAGTGAACATGGAGAAATCTGTTGCACTTTTTCCATCTAACCATAGAAAATCTGCAGATAATCTATAGGTGTATGACCAGCTTTAGATAAGATTTATAAAAACAGATTTTTTTTTTTCAGCCGGTGAAGATCAGTAAAAAATATAAAGCTGTGGCCCCCCCATGTTTGCAGCCCCCTGGTTTAAACTGTGACCTTTGGACTCTATCGTAGAAAATGTAATTTTAACAAACCGGCTATTTTGGTTGGAATACAGCAAAGAAATATGAGGCCCTCACCAAGTATACAGAGGATGCCATCCGGAGCCGTCTTACTGGGTTTTCTGAGGATCTCTTGTACTTTCCTTAGACGGCTGCAGCTGACGAAAAAAAAAAACAGTAAAGATCATTAATACAGGAGGAGTAACAATGTCACAAATCACTATTTACACCAACAGGTTGTGGTAACACAGCAACATGCATTATGGTGCCAGTCATTCTGAATGCCACCCCAACACACATAAAATTGGCATAACACAAGACACAGTAGGTGTTACATTAAAACAGAGCCAGGAATATATTCCCACTGTAGTACTTGCTGAGTAAAGCCTGTGGTATGGAGGTGCTGCTGCAAACGACCAGCTGGTTAGAGTGGACCCTCACTCATTTTTTTTTCATCTTTCCATCCATTAAATCTTCTGCCCTTGTTGTTTTAAAGCGGAGCTCCACCCGATTTCAACATATTATCTAAAATTGATTGACTACATTTCATCTATCCCAAACGGAAGTTTTTATTTTTTTTTTTTACAGTACCTTTTATTTTCTGGTGAACTGCTGTATTTGCTGTCTATGGGATCGCAGATATGGGCGGGGATATTGCGGTTATTTTGTAATATCCTCTGTCCGCACTGTCTCCTGGGAGCTTGTGTCATAGTTCCCAGGAGTCAGTGCAGCGGCCTGGCACGAGTTATCGCGAGATTTAGAAACCGGCACTTCCGACGCTGTTGACGGCGCTCGCAAATCGATTTACTGCGCATGCGCGAGATCGGGAGACAGCGCGCAGTGCATCCTGGAACATCAGGGAAACTGTATCCAGGAAAAGGATGCCTGCGGGCTTCACATGCCCACAGGCCAGATGACAACCACCAAAAAGGCAAAATCTAATTTCTTTTTTAAAATGTTGACGGCAGCAAGTGAATAACAACTTTTAAAAACTTAAAGTGGGGTTGCGACCAAAAAAAAAAAATGTGGCTTAAAAATCATAAAAAAAAAATAATTGGAAAATTTTTTTTTTTTTACTCACCTCTAAATGCCTGTTGCTAGGGGGTCCCTCGTAGTCTGCCATCTTCATTGCTCGGGCTAAACGTCACTTCCTGTAGGTGCCGCACAGTCATCTGGGACCTGTCATGTGTCCCTGATGAGTGAGCGTCAAATCACGGCGCATGGCGCCGCTCGTGCATGTGGCTTCACAGCCGGGTTCCCACATTAAGAATGCCGGCGCCGAGCGGATCAGGGAACGAGGGGGGGGGGGGTCTCGTTCCCCCGCATCGCTGGACCCCGGGACAGGTAAGTGTCCAATTATTAAAAGTCAGCAGCTGCAGTATTTGTAGCTGCTGACTTTTAATTTTTTTTTTTTTTTGTTGGCACTCCACTTTAATGCTCTTCATTGTACCAACTAAAAAATTTTAGACAGTGGAACCCCGCTTTAACTTTGGATAGTAAAACATTTTTTTTCTGACAGTAAATACCTTATACAGCCCACTTCCTGTTTCTTGTCTGGAAAAAGAGCCTAGGCTTATGACATCATGCACAGCTCTCCCTCTAGTAAGAGTTTGCCAGGAAGGGAGGAGGATGAGTCATAAGAGGGCCAACGAGAGCTGCAGAGCTGGAGGTGTGCAAATCCAGGAAGTGAACCAGCAGCCGCTTCAGCTGCCCACAGTTAAAATGGCTGCAGCCAGACTCAGTGGAAGAAGATTTCTGCCGCATATTTGGCAAGTACAGAATCACAGTATATATTAAATAATATGGAAAGTGGTTGGAGGGAAGCTTCAGAAGGAAAAGATGTTTTGATTACAAATTATGCGAGCAGACTGCAGTTCCTCTTTAGGTGGTGGCAACAAAGTAAGAAAGCATTTTGCACTTTTCAAGCGTTTCCACTCAAGTCCATTCAGTGGAACAACAATACTCAATTCCACCTGAAAAGTAGCTTGTGTACTTTTTTTGAGCGTCGGGCGTTTTGGTACAAGTGACAGAAAACTCAGATGTGAACAAGGGCTACTGAAAACAATAGGTTTTCGCTTGTTGAGTGTTTTTGAGCTTGGAGCCAGAAGCTACAAAACACTGGAGTGTGAACGGGGCCTCAAGGACACAGCATTTCTAGCAGGATCAGCAGGTATATTGCGGTGCGCTTGCAGAAACTGATCTTAATCTAAAAGAAGAAAACAAAAATGTTGTCACGACCTCCACCTCGCCCAGAGGACACTTTGCAATTATTGAAAAAGTGCAAAGTGTTCTCTAAAAATGACAACCAAGCCAAGCGAGAGACTTTGTGTTCAGAATGCAGCAGGGCCACCAATCAGCACGGGACCGGGAAGCTGGTGGAGATGTCTGGAGAGCCGTGTATTCTTCAATGGTTTCCAGCTTTCAGGAGGCATCGGCCAAGTATTGTAATTAGGGCTGAAACAACTAATCGATTATGAAATTAAATCGATTACTATTTTCATAATCGATTAATCGGCCAGTAATATAATGGGGGTAAAAAAAAAAACTAAAATGAGCCCTTTATAGTACAAAAAGAGCAAATAATCACTACTGTAAATATTACTCACAGTTCTACCGTAAAAAAAAAAAATTAAATCCTTACAGTAGTGATTATTTGCTGTTTTTGTACTATAAAGGGCTCATTTTTGTTATTTTTTAACCCCAATATGTTACTAAACGTCTTAAGCCCCATACACACGGTCAGATTTTCGCATGGATTCTGTCCGATCGGACAATGTTGTCGTAAAATCCGACCGTGTGTATGCACCATCGGACAGTGTACGTCGGATTGTCCGACGGACAAAGTCCTATCTCCTGCTGGATAGATTTTTCGACAACAAAGTCCGATCACACCAATTCCGATCGTGTGTAGCGAATTCCGACGGACAAAGTGCTACGCATGCTCAGATCACATTACAAGACCAAAGCTATTGGCTACTAGCCTCTACGTAGTCCCGTCGTACGCAACAAACGTCACCACGTTCAGAATGATCGGAGTTTTCGACAACTTTGTCCGACCGTGTGTACGCAACACCAACATCGGACAAAGTACGACGGACACGATCCGACGGACCTGGTCCTCGGATAATCCGCGCGTGTGTATGGGGCTTTAGACCTGGTTCACATCTATGTGTTTTTTGGTGCTTTTTGCAGAAACGTACTACAGTTCATTACATGGTTTCCTATGGGACACGTTCACATCGATGCTTTTTTTCAGCTGCTGCGTATTTGGAAAGGGTCAGGGACTTTTTTTTTAACGCAAAACTTTTTTTTGGTTCAATATACTTCAATGGAGAAGCTACAGAAAAGCATGTAATGTGTTTTTGCAGCAATTTGTGTTTTTTATTCTGCCCAACAACAAATTGGTCAAAAAACAGTATGTCTCTTCTAATAGTATATACAGTATATATCTCCTCTAATAGTGTATACAGTATATCTCTTCTGTCTGTTATTCTCAGAGTGGATTTGATATTTTGCTCCCTAACCATGGTTGGTTGTTTACATTTACCACTGCATAGATATATATAAGAATAAATTGTCTTTTTTTTTAAACTTTACATATTAACTAAATTATACACCACACTATTTTAAAGGTTATTAGCCGATTAATCGAAACAATAATCGGTCAACTAATCTATTATGAAAATAATCGTTAGTTGCAGCCCTAATTGTAATATGCATATTTACACTGGATCAATTTAACTGCAAATACCGTATTTATCGGCGTATAACACGCACTTTTTTCCCCTTTAAAACCAGGGGAAAATCGTGGGTGCGTGTTATACACCGATCCCCCGCTGATTCTGACGAAAGGAGCGCCGATTACATACAGAAATCCAAGTGTACTTCGGCTAGTCTCGGCTCCTCTCGCAGTCCCGCCCCTGACTGAGCAGAGCCGAGTCTAGCCAAAGTACACTCGGCTTTCTGTATGTTGTCGGCGCTCGCTCCTCTCGCAATCAGTGGAGGTGGGCGGGACTGCGAGAGGAGCCGAGGCTAGCCAAAGTACACTCGGCTTTCTGTATGTTGTCGGCGCTCGCTCCTCTCGCAATCAGTGGAGTTGGGCGGGACTGCGAGAGGAGCCGAGGCTAGCCGAATGTACACTCGGCTTTCTGTATGTTGTCGGCGCTTGCTCCTCTCTGCTCAGTCGGCACCAATTTTAAAGGGCAGTGCTGCAACTAGACTAGCAATGTTGCAAAGGCACTGGGCAAGGCTCCAAAGCCACTGGGCAAGGCTGCAGATGGACACTGGACAAGGCTGCAATGATGGACAAGGCTGCAGATGGACACTGATAAGGCTGCATTGATGGGCATTTAAATGTAAGTTTTTTCCTTAAACTTCCCTCCTAAAAGTTTTTTTCCTTAATATTCCCTCCTTAACTTGGGGTGCGTGTTATACGCCGATAAATATGGTAAATATCCATACATGGAATTCTCCATTAAAAGAAAACATGGAAAGGAAATGCTGTACGACTCTGAGAAGAGTGCAGCTCCTATACTCCCTATTACAGCCTTTCTCAACCAAGGTTCCATGAAACTCTAGGGTTCCTTCAGAGGTTGCTAAGAGTTCCTTCAGCAGTGAACAATTTCTGCCTCACAGGTAAGTTCCCCCTGATGCCATTGGTCTTTTTAGCGATCTGTAAATATTTCTTCCCAATCACAAGTGTAAGGAGCGTTCTTCACACTGACCATCACACCAATTTATCATGAGTTGTAGATATTGTAATTTTTAGCAGGGGTTCCCTGAGACCGGAAAGTTATTTCAAGGGATCCTCTGCGTTAAAAAAAGTTCCAGAAAGTTGATGTATTATGTGAATTAGGCCCAGGGAGGTCCATGCTCGCTCCCATCCCGGCCCCAACCCCCATCATACCTGCACAGTCACGCCAAGATCAGGCTGGGTCTTGTCCTCACCGAGGACTATAATGGGACTTCAAACTCCCAGAAGTAATCTATTACATCAAACACGCATTTCCCAGGTTGTTGTCGCTGTGAGAACTCCTAAAAGATTTTCTCATGTATATTTGTGTGTCAGCAGAAGTCATTCTCAGTTAGACAACATGTATTTCAGGTTTAGGGATAGCAAAGATACTGGTGAGGGAGGTGTCACAGCTGGCTTCTCATTATATAATGGAGTTTTCATCTGTCTGTATATGATTTAGGATTGGAACGTGGAAGGGATATTGGGTACATAAGGCTACATTCACATGGGCTAGATTCTTACTGGTGGTACTAAACGCTGCCTGCACTCTGTGTGCGATCAGCAGCGGCTGTCAGGTTTGTACTCTGTAAAGTCAATGGACAGTGCAGCCACTGTTTTGCATGTAACCGCTTATTTCAGTAAAGTAGTTGTAAAGCCTTAAGGTTTTTTTAATATTCATTAAATTGACTGGAAATACCGTATTTATCGGCGTATAACACGCACTTTTTCCCCCCTTAATGCGTGTTATACGCCGATCCCCCCAAAAAAAGTGAGAAAAAAAAAAAAAAACGAAAAAGACTGAAGTGCCGCCGAAAAAGACCAAGCCGACTGTTCGGCTCCGCTCGCAGTCCCGCCTCCCTGCGCTCGCTCCCGAAACAGCAGGGAGGCGGGGCTGCGAGCGGAGCCGAACAGTCGGCTCTGTCTTTTTCGTCGGCGCTTCGGTCTTTTTCGGCAGCGCTCGCGCAGTCTGTCTCTGCGGCGGGAAATTTAAACGTGGGCAAGGCTGCAAATGACGCTGGGCAAGGCTGCAAATGATTTTAAAAAGACGTTTTTTTTTTTTCCTAAACTTCCCTCCTAAAACTCTTTTCCTTAAAATGCCCTCCTAAGCTTGGGGTGTTATACGCCAATAAATACGGTAATATTTTTTCATTAAACTTGTTATACTTGCCTGCCCTATGTAATGGTTTTGCACAGAGCTGCCTCGATCCTCCTCTTCTGGGGTCACCCTGCCGGTGCTCCCGGACCCTCTGGCCTTCCATACCCTATAGCAAGGTGCTTGCTAGGGGTGCACTAGTGCATGCTTGTTCCCAAGTCAGGCAGTGTGTGTCTATTGACATAGTGGCCTGAAGCCTCATAGCTGTACATCTCCAGTATAAGATCAACTAAGGAGCTGCCTCTGACTGCTAGTCTTAGGGAGTTTGAAAGGAGGAGAATTGGTGATGTCACTACTGTGCTGTATATTGTCCTCCCTGCTGGAGAGGAAGCTGCACCTGAGGATCTGCAGTGCAAGAATCTCCCTGCTTCTGCTTCATCCATTCAGTAGATCTGTAGCTTACTTCATCCTACCGGCTGCTTCCAGTCATCAAGAGGGCAGCTCTGACATGAGAAAATGAAAGCCCTGCCTCTGCCATGATGGCCAATGGAGAGCAGTGTATTCTTCTTCATAACAGTGTGGCACAAAACACAGACAGTAAGGCCCCTTTCACACTGGGGTGCTTTGCAGGCGCTACAGAGCTAAAAATAGCGCCTGCAAAGCGCCCTGAAACAGCCGCTGCTGTCTCTCCAGTGTAAAAAGTCTGAGGGCTTTCACACTGGAGCGGTGCGCTTGCAGGACGATCAAAAAAGTCCTGCAAGCCGCATCTTTGGAGTGCTGTAGGAGCTGTGTATTTACCGCTCCTAAAGCGCCCCTTCCCATTGAAAACAATGGGGCAGCGCTGCAAACCCGCCTGCAAAGCGCTGCAGCAGCGCTTTGCGTCCGGTTTTACACCTTTTTTTGACCACTAGCGGGGGTTAAAACTGCCCCGCTAGTGGCCGAATAGCGCCGCTAAAAACGACAGTAAAGCGCCGCTAAATATACTGCCAGCGCGCTGAATGCCACTGTGTGAAAGTAGCCTAGTCAGAAACGAAAAAAAAAAAACATCTAAAAAAGGGAGATCACAGGAAATACTGGAGACAAGTTGACTTTTTTTTTTTTTAGTCAAATATTCAACTAGCAGGTCTCTACAGTGAAGGAAGTATCATACTTGGCTCTTTAGCAACCCGTGTCTCTAACCTTCCCTCCCTGCAAGCACTGCAGCCTCAAGTTGGCCATACATGGAGAAAGTTTCAGCCATTTCCTGGCAAAGCAGCCAGAGGTCCAGCCTTGAGTGGCCCTATTGGCACCCTCCTGCCCAACAAGAACAGAGTAAAAAATTGTTGGCTGAAGAGCACCTGCATTCAGATCCATTACATGTAGACACATTTCTGGTATTTTGGCGAATGGAGGTGTCAACTGTCTGAATACAATATGCAGTGAAGTTGAAGGAGAAGAACCTTAGAGCATATGGCCATTTTTATTAAGTTTAACCACCTGAGATCCAGGCCAATTCTGACATTTTTCTCCTACATGTAAAATTCCAAATTTTTTTGCTAGAAAATTACATAGAACCCCCAAACATTATATATGTTTTTTTAGCAAAGACCCTAAAGAATACAATGGCGGTCGTTGCAAACTTTTTATCTCGCACGGTATTTGCGCAGCAATTTTTCGAACGCGTTTTTTTCAGAAAAAAAACAGTTTCCTGCTTTAAAAAAAAACAAAACAGTAAAGTTAGCCCAATTTTTTTTGCATAATGTGAAAGATGAAGATACGCCGAGTAAATAGATACCCAACATGTCACGCTTCAAAATTGCATGCGCTTGTGGAATGGCGCCAAACTTTGGTATTTAAAAATCCCCATAGTCGACGCTTTAAAATTTTTTTACTGGTTACATATTTTGAGTTACAGAGGAGGTCTAGGGCTAGAATTATTGCTCTCGCTCTAACGTTCGCGGCGATACCTCACATGTGTGGTTTGAACACCGTTTTCATATGTGGGCGGGACTTACGTATGCGTTCGCTTCTGCGTACGAGCTCACGGGGACAGGGCGCTTTAAAAAAAACTTTTTTTCTTTTTATTGTTCATTTTACTTTATTTTTTTAGTTCAGCAACTTTAAAAAAAAAATAAAAAATATTTGATTACTTTTATTCCTATTACAAGGAATGTAAAACATCCCTTGTAATAGGAATATTACATGATCGGACCTATTTACAGTGAGATATGGGGTCAATAAGACCCCACATCTCACCTCTAGGCTGGGAAGCCTAAAATCAAAAAAAAAAAAAAAAAACGATCACCGCTTCCCAGCCGCGGTGCCACCGTTTTTTGAATGCAGAGGCCGGGCGTGACGTCATAACATCGCGCCCGGCCTCCGAACGCTCATAGAGACTCCGGCGACCATCTGGTCCGCCGGAAATCTCTATGATCGTCATCCGGGGGCCGATTCCCGAGTCCGACTCACCGATGGAAGCGGTGAGTCGGTAGAAGCACCGGAGGGCGGCGGGAGGGGGGGGCTTCCCTTCCCGCCGCCCGTAAGAACGATCAAGCGGCGGAACAGCCGCTATGATTGTTCTTATGGTGCAGGGAATCGCCGGCTGAAACCAGCAATATCTGAATGATGTCTGTAGCTACAGGCATCATTCAGATATACCCCTGAGACCAAAAAGACGTCATATGACGTATACTGGGTCTCAGGTGGTTAATTAGCATTCAATGGTTATTGGAGTGTTGGATGCATGTCCTTTCTATTGACCCCCTACATCACTATAGGGCACTTTGGCTTCACATAGGGAGGTCAGAAGATGAAGCCACAGTGCCCAGTGGGGGACAAAGGTATCGGACACTCATGTAAGTGTGGAATGCTGGAGAGTGTGACTAAGGTCGGCCATAGACGGTTCGAATGCTGAACTGGCCAAGATTAGAACAGTGTATGGGCAGTACCAGTGAATGTACCAAGTTGATTGATCAATCAACTTGTGTACAACCAGCCTGCAGGATTCACTTTTGCCCCGTACACTTGGTTGGAAAATCCGACCACAAAATCCATTGGATTTTTTCCGACGGACTTTGTCCGAAACTGGTGTTGCACACACACGGTCGGACAAAGTTATTGGAAAATCCGATCATTCTGAACGTGATGACGTTCGTCCGTTACGACGGGACTACGTTCACCACAGTAGCCAATAGCTTTGGTCTCATAATTTGATCTGAGCATGCGTGGCACTTTGTCCGTCGGAATTCTCAACACACAATCAGAAAAAGTCCGATAGGATTTTGTTGTCAGAAAATTTGAGATCCTGCTCTCAAATTTTTTCAGACGGAAAAAGTCAGATGGAGCCCACACACGGGCGGATTTTCCGACAACATGGTCCGATTGGACATTTTCCGTCTGAATTTCCGACCGTGTGTACGGGGCATTAGTGGTTGCTATAGCCGCTACCAACAATCACTGTCTTCTCCAGATGGAGACAGTTTCCACCGCCAGGAGCAGACAATGGCTCGACAGAAGGGATTCCCTTGTCAGCACTGTCTGTGTTCATAGGGGAATCGTGCAAATTTCTTTCCTGCAGATTCGTGCAAATTTCTTTCCTGCAGATTCGTGCAAATTTCTTTATAAAAAATGTATAAAAAAAAAAAAAAAAAAAAATCTATGGCCTGCCTAAGGCTGCAGCATGACATGGGCCACCAATAAGACCCCTTTCACACTGGGGCGTTTTTAGGCGTTTTTCAGGCGCTTTAGCGTTAAAAAAAAAGCGCCTGTAAAGCGCCTGAAAGAATCCGCAACTGCAATCCCAATGTGAAAGCCCAAGTGCTTTCACACTGAGGCCCTGCGCTGGCAGGGCGTCAAAAAAAGTCCTGCAAGCAGCTTCTTTGCAGCGCTTTTGGAGCGGTGTATTCACCGCTCCTAAACCGCCTCTTCCCATTGAAATCAATGGGAAGCGCCTGAAAAACGCCTGAAAAAGCGCTTGTAGCAGCAGCGCTTTGTGGGGCGCTTTTAACCCTTTTTTGGCCACTAGCAGGGGTAAAAGCGCCCCACTAGCGCTCGAAAAGCGCTGGTAAAGCCCCGCTAGTTTAAGCGGCGCTTTACGAGCATTTTTCGGGGCGCTGGCAGTATAAAGGGCTCTTAAAGCACTTGAGTATTCACATTGGAATTGCAGATGAGGCTTCTTTCAAGCGTTTTACAGGCGCTTTTTTTTAACGCTAAAGCGCCTGAAAAACGCCCAAGTGTGAAAGGGGCCTAAGTCGAATAGAACAGTTCTTCTACCGCCAGTTAGATTATTTTAGACAACTGACAGGGTTCCTTTAAACACATGCAACAGGCATAGCAAGAGAAGTCAATGGTTCCTTACAGGGTTTAATTATGAGGACACTAAACATATACATTACCTTGTAGTCATCTATAATGCATGGTGTGAGATCACATTCGAAAATTCATTTTAACAAACCCTAGTTATGGAATCCCTCAAAGATCCTCACAGAACCTGCCTTCGCTCTGAACCTAGCAGTAATTGACTGTCATTCTCCTCCAGACTTACTCATAAAATTATTTTAATTACACAGCAGTCTCCAATTAGTCAACATAATCTGGAGCTTTGATCCAAGGTGAGGAGCTTATTAAAATGGAATCTGCTGCCAGGTGGTAGCGGGCTGACTCCTACAGGGGATAGTGATGATTTATACAGGAGTGCCAGGCTCACAGCGATGAGCCATACCATGCTTGGGGGGGGGGGGGGGGGGGGGGGGGGAGCCAGAGGCGACGGGAGGGTTACCTAATAAGCAAGAAGCTGGAGCCCAGCCAGCATCAGCGAACCAAAACACAACACCAAGCTTTCCGGCTTCTCATTACACCTAATGTAATCCTGGCGCCACATGGCCCGCACTACCCTGACAGAGTACACCGCTGTAGATCAATATCAATGAGCATCGTGCAACTGGTCAGTGACCGATCAACACAATTTACCAAAAACTGTGCAGTGCGATGGGGAAGGTGTCCTTGGTGTACAGAATTAGAACGGTTTAAGCTGTTTACTGAGGTGGGCCCTCACGCTGGAGACCAGGCTCTTCATTGACTTTATCTGCACTCTGCTGGCTTCAAGAGTCCTAAAGAAAGTGAAGCTCAATGCCGATTTGTAAAGCATGCTGCTGTTACAAATGTGAGCTTATTTTTTTAATATACAGGGGGTCCCCGAGTTATGAACTCGTTAGGGACTGCCCGCCTGTACTTAAGTCGTAAATGTTCGTAAGTCGGCCGCGCATGCGCAGACCGACAAATACGGCCATTTCCGGACATTTCCGATGTTCCGTCTAATGCCGTTCTGCGCATGCGCGGCAAATTACGGACATTTCCGAAGTTTTCCGGCATTTTCCGAGGCTCCGAATGGCCGCGCATGTGCAGAACGGCCGGGACACAGCGGAACACGGCGGAAAATGGCGGAGGGTCCCCGCAGCGCCCGTTCGTAAGTAGAGGATGTTCGTAGGTCGGGCGTTCGTAAGTCGGGGACCCCCTGTAGCGATATAGTAGCCCTAAGTGCTTACACTTCTTAAAAAGTCTATGCACCCCTGTATGGCCCTGTGTCACAGTCAGGGGTTAGGTACGGAGACCAGTAGCTATAGCAGTGGAAAGACTCTCACCGACCAGAAGGAGAAGGTCACGCTGGCGAATGACACGTCTCATCCGTGGTGTGAGGTCTAAAGTACTAAACAGAGCTCCTGATGGTGGAGACTGGTTTAGCCGTGTGTTAGCACCAGGTCACGGTCCTCAGTATTGTTCCATCAGGAGGTGAGCAAGATGGGGGTCCAGTGACAGATGTAGCATGTAAGGATCAAACAAAAGGGTAGTCAGTAAACAAGCCAAAGGTCGGTAACAAGTGGTTGAAGGTTGGGCTCAAGCAGAAGCATAGTTGTAGGAACAAGCCAAAGGTCGGTAGTGAAGATACGGATGGCAGCGGGAGTGACCAAAGCAAGATATTTGCTGGAGAGAGCACAATAATCTGGCAACTAGAAAGTGCAAAGGCATGACTTAACTACCTGAGATCCGCGCTATAGCCAAATGACGGCTACAGCGCGGATCTGATGTGCCGGGACGACGTCTATTGACGTCGTCCCGGCCACGAGCTGCCTGTGCGCCCCCCTGTGAGACTCGCTGGATCACAGATCCGAGTAAGGGGTCGATCCCGACCCCTTACCACGTGATCAGCTGTCAGCCGGTTTTCGTCCGATGAAGATCCTCGTCTTCTTCTTTTGTGCTGGGGGCCATCTTGCCTGTGGGCATGTGAAACACCCACAGGAACTTTAGATGGCCCAGCATGCACCGCCGTTACTCGCGCGTGCGCAGTAACGGCACGTCTGCCGACATCTCACGAGATTTCGGCAGATGTGGCCGAAATCTCGCGAGATTTCGGAAGATGCCCGCACTGACTCCTGGGATCAATGACACCAGATCCCAGGAGACAGTGCGGCGTGACGACGATCGACGCAGAGACCCCGCCCGCCGCCGCAGAGAGAGAAGACCGGAAGTCTTCAATTACAAGGTAAGTAAAAAAAAAAAAAAAAAAAAAAAAAAAACATTTCATTTAGTACTCTTTGTCTGATTTGGAAGGCAAAGAGATTTACTAAATGAAATGGGTGCAGAACCGCTTTAAAGCCTTTTTATCCTGCTGCATTCTCACAAGCTGACAGTTTCAACTTTCTCTGTTCTCCTGAATAGCAGGCTAAGACTGTGAATATGAGGCTCCACCCATGGGAACACCCATATTTTTAGGCTTCATGGGGGCTTCAGTCATTAAGGGTAGAAAAGAAAGATCTATTTTAAAGTATAACTAAAAAAATTAACTTTTTTATTTTTTTCCGTTTTGCATAGAGTGGCGCTGGCTTAGAACTAGAGCCGCACGATTCTGGGAAAAATGATAATCACATTTTTTTTTGCTTACAATAAAGATCACGATTCTCGCGGCGCAACATCTTTCACATTATACAAAAAAATTGAGCTAACTTTAAGGCTTTGTTTTTTCGTTTTTTAATTCATTAAAGTGTAATTTTTTTTCCAAAAAAAATTGCATTTGAAAGACCGCTGCGCAGATACATAACATTTTGCAACAACCACCATTTTATTCTCTAGGGCAGGGGTCTCAAACTGCTGGCCCTCCAGCTGTTGCGGAACTACAAGTCCCATCATGCCTCTGCCCATTGGGAGTCAAAACTTGTAACCATCAGCCTTGCAATGCCTCATGGGAATTGTAGTTCTGCAACAGCTGGAGGGCCACCAGTTTGATACCCCTGCTCTAGGGTCTCTGTGTATGTATGTACAGTGGTGTGAAAAAGTGTTTGCCCCCTTCCTCATTTCCTGTTCCTTTGCATGTTTGTCACACTTAAGTGTTTCGGAACATCAAACCAATTTAAACAATAGTCAAGGACAACACAAGTAAACACAAAATGCAATTTGTAAATGAAGGTGTTTATTATTAAAAGGTGAAAAAAAATCCAAACCATCATGGCCCTGTGTGAAAAAGTGATTGCCCCCTAAACCTAATAACTGGTTGGGCCACCCTTAGCAGCAACAACTGCAACCAAGCGTTTGCGATAACGTGCAATGAGGCTTTTACAGCGTCCTGGAGGAATTTTGGCCCACTCATCTTTGCAGAATTGTCCTAATTCAGTTACATTAGAGGGTTTTCGAGCATGAACGGCCTTTTTAAGGTCATACCACAACATCTCAATAGGATTCAGGTCTGGACTTTGGCTAGGCCACTCCAAAGTCTTCATTTTGTTTTTCTTCAGCCATTCGGTGGTGGACTTGCTGGTGTGTTTAGGATCATTGTCCTGCTGCAGAACCCAAGTTCGTTTCAGCTTGAGTACACGAACAGATGGTCGGACATTCTCCTTCAGGATCTCTTGGTAGACAGCAGATTTCATAGTTCCTTTTATCACGGCAAGTCTTCCAGGTCCTGAAGCAGCAAAACAGCCCCAGACCATCACACTACCACCACCATATTTTACTGTTGGTATAATGTTCTTTTTCTGAAATGCAGTGTTCCTTCTACGCCAGATATACTTGGACACACACCTTCCAAAGAGTTCCACTTTTGTCTCATCGGTCCACAGAATGTTGTCCCAAAAGTCTTGGGGATCATCAAGATGTGTTGTGGAGAAATTGAGACGAGCTTTGATGTTCTTTTTGCTCAGCAGTGGTTTTCTCCTTGGAACTCTGCCATGCAGGCCATTTTTGCCCAGTCTTTTCCTGATGGTGGAGGCATGAACGCTGACCTTAACTGAGGCAAGTGAGGCCTGCAGTTCCTTGGACGTTGTTGTGGGGTCTTTTGTGACCTCTTGGATGAGTCGTCGCTGCGCTCTTGGGGTAATTTTGGGCGGCCGGCCACTCCTGGGAAGGTCCACCACTGTTCCATGTCTTCGCCATTTGTGGATAATGGCTCTCACTGTGGTTCGCTGGATTCCCAAAGCTTTGGAAATGGCTTTATAACCCTTTCCAGACTGATAGATCTCAATTACTTTCTTTCTCAATTGTTCCTGAATTTCTTTGGGTCTCGGCATGATGTGTAGCTTTTAAGGATCTTCTGGTGGACCTTACTGTGTCAAGCAGCTCCTATTTAAGTGATGCCTTGATTGTGAACAGGTGTGGCAATAATCAGGCCTGGGTGTGGCTAGAGAAATTGAACTCAGGTGTGGACAACCACAGTTATAGTATGTTTTAACAAGGGGGGCAATCACTTTTTCACACAGGGCCATGATGGTTTGGATTTTTTTTCACCTTTAATAATAAACACCTTCATTTACAAATTGCATTTTGTGTTTACTTGTGTTGTCCTTGACTATTGTTTAAATTGGTTTGATGTTCCGAAACACTTAAGTGTGACAAACATGCAAAGGAACAGGAAATGAGGAAGGGGGCAAACACTTTTTTCACACCACTGTATATATATATATATATATATATATATATATATATATATATATATATATATATATATATATATATATATATATATATATATATAAACATTTATTATGATTTTAACTTGAAACCAACAAGTGTCAGAAAAAGGTTTAGTCTTTAAATAGTTAAAGTTCCCTCATTTACAGACCAATGTTCATTCCTTTGATCTAAAGAACAAAAAACATTACACTGTTCAGCTGCTGAAATGTTGTGAAACTTGGCAGACTGCCTAGACTCTGCATAGAATCTGTAAAATGCTTTGTTAAGATTGTGAGGGGAGAAAAAAATAAATAAATATGTGATCTCGATTCTTAACGATTAACCACTTGACCACTGGGCACTTAAACCCCCTTAACCACTTCATATCCCGGCCATAGTCATATGACGCCCACAAGGTGGATCTCCCATCCTGGGTGGGCGTCATATGACGTCCTACCATTCCCGGCCGCCTAGGGGGCGTTCCCACGGCGTCGCTCGGGATCCGGTGCGCGTGCCCGGCGGCCACGATGTCCGCCGGGCAACCGCGATTGCCCGTGAAAACAGTGGGACCGTGCGGGACCGTGGAGCTGTGTGTGTAAACACACAGCTCCACGTCCTGTCAGTGGAGAAGAGACCGATCATGTGTTCCCAGTACGGAGGAACACCGATCGGTCTCCTCCCCTTGTGAGTCCCCTTCCCCCCACAGTTAGAATCACTACCTTAGGGAACATATTAAGCCCTGCAGCGCCCCCTAGTGTTAACCCCTTCCCTGCCAGTCACATTTACACAGTAATCACTGCAATTTTATAGCAACGATCGCTGTGTAAATTTGAATGGTCCCAAAAATGTGTCAAAGGTGTCCGAAGTGTCCGCCGCAATGTCGCAGTCACGAAAAAAAAAAAAAAAAAATCGTACATCGCCGCCATTACTCGTACAAAAAAAAAAATGCAATAAATCTATCCCCTATTTTGTAGACGCTATAACTTTTGCGCAAACCGATCTATATATACGCTTATTGCGATTTTTTTTACCAAAAATATGTAGTAGAATACGTATCGGCCTAAACTGAGTAAAAAAAATGTTTTTTTTTGTTTTTTTAAAAATGGGATATTTATTATAGCAAAAAGTAAAAAATATTGTGTTTTTTTTTCACAATTGTCGCTCTTCTTTTGTTTATAGCGCAAAAAAATAAAAACCGCAGGGGCGATCAAATACCACCAAAAGAAAGCTCGATTTGTGGGAAAAAAAGGATGTCAATTTTGTTTGGGTGCAATGTCGCACAACCGCGTAATTCTTAGTTAAAGCGAAGCAGTGCCGAATCGCAAAAAGTGCTCTGGTAAGGAAGGGGGTAAAATCGCTCAGTGCTAAAGTGGTTAATAACCAGACCAATTTTCAGCTTTCGGTGCTCTCACATTTTGAATTACAATTACTCAGTCATGCAACACTGTACCTATTTGACATTTTCACACAAATAGAGCTTTCTTTTGGTGGTATTTAATCACCGCTAGGTTTTTTATTTTTTTTGCGCTATAAAAGAAAAAGACTGAAAATTCTGTAGAAAAAAAAATGCAGTTTTCTTCGTTTCTGTTACAAAATTTAGCAAATTTGTAATTTTTACTACATATCTTTGTTAAAAATAACCCAAATCGGGGTATATTATTTGGTCTTTGTGAAAGTTATAGAGTCCACAAGCTATGGTGCCAATCTTTGAAAATTGATCACACCTGAAGTATTGACGGTCTATCTCATTTCTTGAGACCCTAACAAGCCAGGAAAGTACAAATACCCCCCAAATGACCCCTTTTTGGAAAGTAGACATTCCAAGGTATTTAGTAAGAGGCTTGGTGAGTTTTTTGAAGTTGTAATTTTTTCCCACAATTCTTTGCGAAATCAAGATTTTCTTTTTTTTTTTTTTTTTCACAAAATTGTTATATTATCAGGTTATTTCTCACACACATCATATGCATAGCACAAATTACACCCCAAAACACATTCTACTACTGCTCCTGAGTATGACGATACCACGTGTGAGACTTTTACACAGCCTGGCCACATACAGAGGCCCAACATGCAGGGAGCGCCACCAGGTGTTCTTGGAGCATAAACTACACATATTATTTCTGGACTACCTCTTATGCCGCGTACACACGATCAGACTTTCTGGCAGACTGGGTCCGGCGCACCAGAATCCGTCGGACAATTGGATCATGTGTGGGCTCCAGCGGACTTTTCTTTCCCAAAAGTCAGACGGACCTAGAAATAAAACCGGTTTCAAATCTTTCCGATGGACTCGAGTCCGGTCGAAAAATCCGGTCGTCTGTGTGCTAGTCCGACGGACAAAAAACAGACGCTAGGGCAGCTATTGGCTACTGGCTATGAACTTCCTTATTCTAGTCCGGTCGTACGTCATCACGTTCAAATCCGTCTGACTTTTGGAGTGATCGTGTGTGGGCAAGTCCGTTTGTTTGAAAGTCCGGCAGACCTCCGCTGCAAAGTCCGTTGAAAAAGTCTGATCGTGTGTATGCGGCATTACACTTTTGAAGGCCCTGAAGAACAAGGACAATGGAAACGCCCCAAAAATAACCCCATTTTGGAAAGAAAACAACCCAATGTATAATCTATGAGGCATATCGAGTCTTTTGAGCGTGTCATTTTTTTCTACAAGTTTTTGGAAAGTGTGTAAAGAAAATGAAAACGCATTTGTTTTTGGTTTTTTTACACAACGTTGTCCATTTACACAATATTTCTAACACATAACATGTACATACCAAAAATTACACCCCAAAATAGATTCTCCTACTCCTCCTGAGTATGGCGATACCACATGTGTGAGACTTTTCCACAGCGTGGCCACATACAGAAGACCAACATGTAGGGAGCGCCGTCAGGTGTTCTAGGGACATACGTTTCAAATCTAATTTGACTACCTATTACACTTTTGTGAGGCACTGTAGTGGCATGGATGAGCATGAATGGGGATGGATGAGCCATGGATGGGGATGGCTGGGTACGGCTGGGTATAGATGGGATGGCTGGGAATGGCCGAGTACGGCTGAGTAGGTCAGTGTTTTGGTGTCACACACATCTGGGAATTACCGCATTTATCAGCGTAAAACACGCACATTTATTTTATGAGGGAAGTTTCAGGGGAAAAAGAAAAAAAATGTAAATAAAGGAACTTTGAAGCAGTTCAGTGCCCATCTGCAGCCTCACCATTGCCATCAATGCAGCCTGATTAATGCCCATCTGCAGCCTCACAAATGCCATCAGTGCCGCAGCCTCACCGTTGCCATCAGTGCCGCAGCCTCACCGACAGATCACATACAGTGAGACTCTCCTATGATAGACAGAACAGTGGTCCAATGATGGCTCAGGAAATGGGACTTCCTATTACAGAGGCCGCCAAGTAAAGAGGAGATTTTTACTGTATGTAATCTGACGGCACTCGTCCCGCCCCCCTCCCTGTCCCCTCCGAGGCAGCTAAAATTGAAGTATCGGCGTAAAACATGCACACGCTATTTGCACCCGATTTTCATGGTGAAAAAGTGAGTTTTATAAATACAGTACTTAAAAAAGGACATTATTTACAGCAGTAGAGGACTTCAGACCTTTGACTGCACGCCGCCTGCAATCATAACAAAGGCAGAGATTTTGTGTTTATAAAGCAACTGGGCCAATTAGTACAGAATTGTTTGGTTGCAGGCGTCATGGTGTGGCTGAGCAACAGCAATTAACCCTTTTACTGTGACATACTAAATCTCATACATTGGCTCCCACTCTGTCCTGCCATGTTTCCCAGGCTCTGCTATCCAACCTGCAGACACAGGACCCACATGGCGGGTGCCACTGGGTAGAAGGGGGGGGGGGGACTAGCGAACGTCCATTTGATGGTCTCTCCTTGCTAGTAAGAATCTGGAAGAGACTTTTGGTTTCCAATGTCACTTTCTCTGGCTCCTGTGAATCAGGAAGAAACTAATGGAGCATTATCTGTGCCCCATTAGCTTCAGTGTAGTGCACGGGAGACATCATATTGTCTCATTAAAAAGAGACTGTCACAGTAAAAATGCAATCATATTTGCTATAGGTACTGGTCCCCTATGTGACAGCAATAAAGTTTAAAAAAAAAAGTGGTAAAAGAATAAAGAAAAAAGGTACACCCAAGAGCCCTCCCAACCCCCACATACATACGTAAATGTAAATGCATGAATACGTTGAGTAAGGTACACATTCAGTATCACCATGCATGCTGGAGTAAGAGCAATAATTCTAGGGCAATTATTTACAGTTAACTGATGGCCCATAGGTAACGTCGCTGACCCAAGCCAATGACATGCAGGTAGCGTCGCCAGACCCGAGCCAGTAACCTGTAGGTAGCGTCACTGACCCGAGCCAGTGACCTATAAGTAGCGTCACTGACCCGAGCCAGTGACCTATAGGTAGCGTCACTGACCCGAGCCAGTGACCTATAGGTAGCGTCACTGACCCGAGCCAGTGACCTATAGGTAGCGTCACTGACCCGAGCCAGTGACCTATAGGTAGCGTCACTGACCCGGGCCAATGACCTATAAGTAGCGTCACTGACCCGGGCCAATGACCCATAGGTAGCGTCACTGACCCGGGCCAAAGACCTATAGGTAGCGCCACTGACCCGGGCCAATGACCTGTAGGTAGCGTCACTGACCCGGGCCAATGACCTGCCTGTAGGTAGCATCACTGACCCAGGCCAATGACTTGCCTGTAGGTAGAGTCACTGACCCGAGCCAATGACCTGTAGGTAGCGTCAATAGCCTGAACTGATGGCCTGTAGGTAGCGTCACTGACCTGAACTGATGACCTGTGGGTAGTGCCAATAATCTGTAAATAGGGTCACTGGCCTGAACCGACGACCTGTAGGTAGCGTCACTGGCCCGAAAAGACGACCTGTAGGTAGCGTCACTGGCCCGAACCGACGACCTGTAGGTAGCGTCACTGGCCCGAACCGACGACCTGTAGGTAGCGTCACTGGCCCGAACCGACGACCTGTAGGTAGCGTCACTGGCCCGAACCGACGACCTGTAGGTAGCGTCACTGGCCCGAACCGACGACCTGTAGGTAGCGTCACTGGCCCGAACCGACGACCTGTAGGTAATGAGCCCTACAAATAACAGTGCAATTTTTTTACTGTAAATTTGTGCTTCATAAACAGCTGCGCTAATTTCGTGTGACATAGAAATTGCAACTACAGCCATTTTATTCTCCAGGGTCTCCGATTTTACAAAATATATAATGATTGGAAGGGGGGGGGGGGGTTAAGTAATCCTCGGTCCTTTGGCAGTGAAGGGGATAAGAGCATAAGCAGCTTTATGGAAATGTAGGAACAAGTCATAATTGTGTGAGAATTCTCAGACATATCACGCCATTCTCCGACTTGTGATGTCTCCTATCATGACTGCGCCAAAACTAGTATGCAAATCAGAACAGCTTCTACCAAAGGCTTTTCACCTAGTTATTTTTCTTTATGACAAAATTACCAATAGAAGAGTCCTTAACTGTAGAATTAAAAGTACTGTATAATGAATTATCTGTACCTTCCATAAGGACCTGAGGCTCTGGGTAAACAATGCAGGAGCCTGTGCACTGATCACAGTTGCAATGCTCTGCAGGCTTGAATGCAAAGATGTAATAAATGCACACTTTTAAATTTTATTAATGTGGATCCATTTATTATATTTTTGCAGACAGTGGACTACCCCTTTAATCTGCGTATGTAGTCGTTTGCCTGGAGCCAAGCTCTAACTAAACAGGTTCTGGCACGGCCAAGAAAGACGGGTGTCTGCATGGTCACCATAACAGCTCCGTGACGACGTTGTTGGATTGGAGGCTAAACTGAGGCCGAGAGACTTTATGGTCCAAATCACATATAATTAAAAAATTCCTAAGAAACATCGGCCAGCAGTGATTCAGTTCCATTTAATCATTCTATTGTAATACTAACAATAGAGAGAGGATGTTTCCACTTGTAAGAAGATTAAGGATCTCTACGTCTCATTCCTCTCGCTATGTGATCTCGGCATGTATCTACCCTCTCTCTGCTGACCTATGAATATTCCCCAACCTCCCTGACATCTCTATGGGGGTATCAGTACAAAAATATATATATATATATATATATACACACACACACACACACACAGTGAAAGTGTATGTACATTTGTCCTCTACAAATAGGGTAAAAAACGAACGTCATTAGACTATTTCAGTGCTGGCTGAATGTTTTTCATTCATTGAAAATACCGCATTTGGACATTAGATGGTGCTACAGCGAGAGAAAAAAAAAAGTATTTGATCCCCTGCTAATTTTGTACGTTTGCCCACTGACAAAGAGATGATCCGTCTATAATTTTAATGGTAGGTTTATTTTAACAGTGAGAGACAGAATAACAAAAATATCAAGAAAAACTCATTTCAAAAAAGTTCTAAATTGATTTGCATTTTAAATAAGTGAAATAAGTATTTGATCCCCTATCAAATCAGCAAGATTTCTGGCTCTCAGGTGTCTTCTATACAGGTAATGAGCTGAGATTAGGAGTACTCTCTTAAAGGGAGTGCTCCTAATCTCAGCTTGTTACCTGTATAAATAACACCTGTCCACAGAAGCAATCAATCAGATTCCAATCTCTCTACCATGGCCAAGATCAAAGAGCTGTCCAAGGATGTCAGGGAAATATTGTAGATCTACACAAGGCTGGAATGGGCTACAAGACAAATCGCCAAGCAGTTTGGTGAGAAGGTGACAACAGTTGCTGTTATTATCCACAAATAGAAGAAACACAAAATAACTGTCGATCTCCCTCGGTCTGGGGCTCCATGCAAGATATCACCTGGTAGAATTTCAATGTTCATGAGAACGGTGAGGAATCGGCCCAGAATTACACGGGAGAATCTTGTCAGTGACCTCACCACAGCTGGGACCAAAGTCACCAAGACAACAATTGGTAACACACTACACCGTGAAGGACTGAAATCCTGCAGTGCCCGTAAGGTCCTCCTGCTCAAGAAAGCACATGTACAGCCTGTCTGAAGTTTGCTAATGAACATCTGAATGATTCAGAGGAGAACTGGGTGAGAGTGTTGTGGTCAGATGAGACCAAAATTTAGCTCTTTGGCTTCAACTAAACTCACCGTGTTAGGAGGAGGAGGAGGAGGAGGAGGAGGAGGAGGAGGAGGAGGAGGAGGAATGCTGCTTTTGACCCCAAGAACACCATCCCCACCATCAAACATGGAGGTGGAAACATTATGCTTTGAGGGTGTTTTTCTGCTAAGGGGACAGGAAAACTTCACCGCATCAAAAGGGAAGATGGAAGGTGCCATGTACCATCAAATCTTGGGTGAGAACCTCCTTCCCTCAGCCACGGCATTAAAAATGGGTCGTGGATGGGTATTCCAGCATGACAATGACCCAAAACACGCAGCCAAGGCAACAATGAGTGGCTCAAGAAGAAGCACATTAAAAAGGAAGTTAACCCATCTAAAAAAAAATAAAATAAAAAATATAATATATATATATATATATATATATATATATATATATATATATATATATATATATATATATATATATATATATATATATATATATATATACCCCCTGCAAGGCAAAGGCATAATGAGCTAGTATGCATAGCATACTAGCTCATTATGAATAACTTACCTTAGAACGAAGCCCCCCGAAGCGGTCCTCCTCCATCTCTGCTGCTGCCATGTATCCCGGAGTGACTTACGGGTCTTGCGGCTCCGGAGCTGTGATTGGCCGGAGCCGCCAGTGGGAGCCGCATCCACTAACAGCATATCGCCGCGAGCAGCGGCGTGCTCAGTGCGCCTACACGCCGCTGTCTACGGTGCATGCGCCGTAGACATCAGTGCCTGTCTTTTTGCAAATATCTCCTAAACAGTGTAGGTTTAGGGGATATTTCTTGGACCTACAGCTAAGCCTTAGTCTAGGCTCACCTGTAGGTCAAAGTGATCTGTAAGGGTTTACAACCACTTTAAGGTCCTGGAGTGGCCTAGCTAGTATCCAGACTTTAATCCCGTAGAAAATATGTGGAGGGAGCTGAAGCTTCGAGTTACCAAACGCCAACCTCGAAACCTTAAAAGTGGAAGTAAAGTCAAAAAAAAAACTTTTACCTACAGGTAAGCCTATAATAAGCCTTACCTGTAGGTAAAAAAAATATCTCCTAAACCTGTACGGTTTAGGAGATATTCCCTGTGCAATGCGCCGCTGACTGCAGCGGCGCATGCGCACAGGGGATTCTCGGCTGAAGGGCCGGCAGAATCCGAACCCTCCCGGGAAGAAGTCTCCCGTGCGCATGCGCGGGAGTGACGACATCGCGGCTCCAGCCACTCACAGCGCTGGAGTCGCGATACCCAGAAGACACACCGAGGCAACATGTCAGCGACCTCAGCGTGGACCAGGTGAGTTACCGACGCATCGTTCTAAGGTAAGTATTTCATAATGAGCTAGTATGCGGTGCATACTAGCTCAGTATGCCTTTTCCTTTACAGGTGTTAAAAAAAAAAAAAAAAAAAAAAAGTTCAGCGGCTTTACTACCGCTTTAATGACTTGGAGAGGATCTGCAAAGAGGAGTGGGACAAAATCCCTCCTGAGATGTGAGCAAACCTGGTGACCAACTCCAAGAAATGTCTGACCTCTGTGATTCCCAACAAGGGTTTTGCCACCAAGTACTAAGTCATGTTTTGCGAAGGGGTCAAATACTTATTTCACTCATTAAAATGCAAATCAATTTATAACGTTTTTGAAATGCGTTTTTCAGGATATTTGTGTTGTTATTCTGTCTCTCGCTGTTAAAATAAACCGACCATTAAAATTATAGACTGATCGTTTCCTTGTCAGTGGGCAAATGTACAAAATCAGCAGGGGATCAAATACTTTTTTCCTTCACTGTCATAGAAGATTCCCATGAAGCTTAGCATCACCTAGTGGCCAATGGTGGGTAATTTAACTTTTTTTCCCCTTTCTTTTTTAAAATCAATGAAATACATTCGACCAGCACAAGAGAGAGAAGGAATGTATAACATGTACTGGGGCTGAGGATCACCCTAGAACACCAAGGGGACTAGCATTTTTAGAAGGAGATCCGCATTGACTTTATCGCTCATTACAGATAAAGGGCTTGTTTACCAATATGGCGGGGACTGCCGCACCACAATTCACGCTTGCATCACATTTTTATAGCGGAGTTTGCCAGGCAGTGGACGAGGGGATATGTTGCCTCTTCACCACCTGATTTAACCTTTTAAACGCTGCACTACCACCACTGCAAAACCGCAGTGCAACCACCTGGCTTTACTACCGCCCCGGCCGCACGTGTGAATGAGCGCTTACATTACACATCACACTGAACAAACCATGGTAGTTATTAGGGTTCTATCAGATGAGCGGGATCCATTCTGATAAGCAGGGAATTCATGAACAGATCCCCAGATGAATCGCAGAAGAATGGAAGAGATGTCACCGCGTCCTTCCACGATTTACCTTCCATGTTCGGTCTATGGGCTGCTGATATAACCGGCCATGCATCCGTTTACATCTTTTTACCTCCGATCCGCCATGTTTAGGTCCAAAAAAAAAAAAAAGAGTTGTGAGGGCAATGGAGGATAGTTGGATATTCATTTCTATCCCCCTGCCATAGACTATACTGAACCCTTCAATATTTAATTAATGCCGCATTATAGGCGTTTATACATTGTTGCTTGTTGTATATGTCATCCATCTTTGGAGATCACATTTCTGACTTTTTTTTTTTTTTTTATATCCTCATCACTTCTTGTATATTGTACAACTTATTTTATTTATTGGTCATTAACTGGTTAAACGCATTCCCATTACCGCAGCAGCTGAGAGGAAGCCAATTCAGGCATCTTTTCGGATGGATGTTTGCCAGGTTCACACGGCAACCAGTTTGGCCGCTTCAAATATGAGCTGAACCAAACAAACCAGAGAGAGAGCGAGCGAGCGGGGACCGCACTATACAGAATCATTAACCCCTTCCCCTGGATCCAGCATGAATCCTTATCTACAATGTGCAATAAGTCCCTCTCCATGCAGGCGTCATGAATGGGCGCGCAGTGTTCATACCCAAAAACTGACCAAGCGTGACCTGATGGGGCACAGAATAAAAAGTATAGGAGTGGGAGTCAACGGTGGCTGCAGTTTGGTTGCACCCGCATCCTACCAATGCAGCCACGCCCACAAAGAATCACATGACCACAAACCCCAGAAGTACCTGCTTAAGAAATGTAAAGATCTGCAAGAGTCTGGTGATGATGCCAGGCTGCGAGAGGCCGGAGCGCCGGGGCCACTATACAGGCTGCGAGAGGCCGGAGCGCAGGGGCCACTACACAGGCTGCGAGAGGCCGGAGCGCCGGGGCCACTACACAGGCTGCGAGAGGCCGGAGCGCCGGGGCCACTACACAGGCTGCGAGAGGCCGGTCCGCCGGGGCCACTACACAGGCTGCGAGAGGACGGTCCGCCGGGGCCACTACACAGGCTGCGAGAGGACGGTCCGCCGGGGCCACTACACAGGCTGCGAGAGGACGGTCCGCCGGGGCCACTACACAGGCTGCGAGAGGCCGGAGCGCCGGGGCCACTACACAGGCTGCGAGAGGCCGGAGCGCAGGGGCCACTACACAGGCTGCGAGAGGCCGGACCGCCGGGGCCACTACACAGGCTGCGAGAGGCCGGACCGCCGGGGCCACTACACAGGCTGCGAGAGGCCGGAGCGCCGGGGCCACTACACAGGCTGCGAGAGGCCGGAGCGCAGGGGCCACTACACAGGCTGCGAGAGGCCGGTCCGCCGGGGCCACTACACAGGCTGCGAGAGGACGGTCCGCCGGGGCCACTACACAGGCTGCGAGAGGCCGGTCCGCCGGGGCCACTACACAGGCTGCGAGAGGCCGGTCCGCCGGGGCCACTACACAGGCTGCGAGAGGACGGTCCGCCGGGGCCACTACACAGGCTGCGAGAGGACGGTCCGCCGGGGCCACTACACAGGCTGCGAGAGGACGGTCCGCCGGGGCCACTACACAGGCTGCGAGAGGCCGGTCCGCCGGGGTCACTACACAGGCTGCGAGAGGCCGGTCCGCCGGGGCCACTACACAGGCTGCGAGAGGCTGGTCCGCCGGGGCCACTACACAGGCTGCGAGAGGCCGGACCGCCGGGGCCACTACACAGGCTGCGAGAGGCCGGAGCCATTACACAGGCTGCGAGAGGCCGGACCGCCGGGGCCACTACACAGGCTGCGAGAGGCCGGACGTCATGTGAAGAAGGCAAGTCTCCCTATACACATTGGGTAGAAACAAATCCTTGATCCAGAACCTGGATCTACACTGAACTCCACATGTACAGTAATCACCAAATTTCAGAAGTCTTATACCAGTGCAGAGACTGATTTATGTGGCCCAGCATCAATGCATAATGTCACCTATAGCAATAAAAAACACAACAACCATGCATGCGATTCCAGCAATCAGATTGGACACCTCGCACACCTCCACTGCACACTATAGAACTGAACTCTGCACTGACACCGGAGAGTGACGCCCAATCACAGCGCTGAGACTCAGCACCCCTCCTATAGGGAGGTACTACACTGCCAGCACTAATTACTCATTATATCTCACTCTCCTGGAACACTTTCAAGAACATAACCGCAGTGATTTAAAGACTTATCTAATCTACTTCCTTATTCATTCAGTAACCATTTTACAAGTACAATAAAATACCTGTAAAATATCAGCACTGCCCGCTCCGCCATCTGGACAAAACGAAAGTGAATGTCGGAATGTAGGAGGAGGCGTTGGGGAGAATTCCATATTTCATTTGTAGGGAGCTGTGTATAGGGCGCAGAAGTGCAGACTTTACTGGGTTACAACTAGAGGTCGACCGAAATGGGTTTCTCTCTGGCCGATAGTTAGAAATTGGGGCGGCCGATGGCCAATATAGGATGCCATTTTTTGCACCGATTTTTCTTTTTTTGTCAGGTGGCACTGGTAGGTGGCACTTGTTGGCACTGGCAGGCACTGAATTCTGACGGTAACTCTTTAGTTAAGGGGCAGCGCCACCTTCCTCTTCCCCATACCCCTGTATATTAGTCGCTTACATTTTTGGAGTTTTTCAGAAGAGGCAGCAGCCCAACATAATCCCAAGCACAGAATCTTATTAACCATATGCAAAAGTTATAGCGTCTACAAAATAGGGGATAGATTTATGGCATTTTTAACGCGACTGCGACATTGCAGTGGACAGATCGGACACTTTTGACACTTTTTTGAGACCACTGACATTTATACAGCGATCAGTGTTATAAAAATGCATGGATTACTGTATTGTGTAAATGTCACTGGCAGGGGTTAACACTAGGGGGCGATCAAGGGGTTAAAAGTGTGTCCTAGGGAGTGTTTCTCACTGTGGGGGGGGGGTGGGACTGACTGGGAAAGGAGACATATCGCAGTTCGTAATTACTACGAACAGCAGATCGGTCTCTTCTCTCCTGTCAGAACGAGGATTTGCGTTTACACTCTCGTGCCCACAATTGCGGGTGGCTGGCGGTGATCATACTCACTGGCCACACGCATCAGGGTCCCACGCTGTACAGTGGGCACACGCGCGCGCCTGCTATGGCACTTAAAGGAGCCGACGTACAGGTACGTCGTTTCGCGGGAACGAACCACTTTGCCGACGTAAATGTGCAGGAGCCGGTCGGCAAGTGGTTAAAAAAATAGATTTTACTTCAAAAAGTATCTAAAAGATCGTTTTCCATTTAAGATACATTAATAATTTAGTTTGTTCAGCATGAAATGGAGCTTAGTTATGTTGCATGAGGCTGTATATTCTGCAATATTTACATTTTTGGTAAACTCATTCAATTAATCCAAGCTCTACAAGCTGAGAATAACATGCACTGCATTGATGCATTTACACAATTTTACAGTAACCCATGAGATAAAACAAAGTTCAGGAATATTCCTCTGTTCCATTGTTTTGCAAATCTATGTACACTACAAACTGTATGATTGCTTACAGAGAAACGCAACTGTAACCAGGCAAACAGGCTCTAAGTGTGAGGAGGAAGGGCAAGCAGTAAAAATGAAAGTGAAACCTTCTAAGCGGCTTATAAACCTTGTTATCTTTCTGCACATAGCTTGAAGTGCTTTACTCCTGCCTTGAGGAGCAAAATGGCAGCATGCCGTAAAAGTAATATAATTTTAATGAAGTTTCTCTACCTATGGGTAAAGCAGGTATGCGTTCAAAATGCAAGCAATGCAACAAAGAGATACAAAGCCTGGTGGCCCGAATGAAACATCACGAGAAGACGGGCTGTGAAGAAAGGATATTCGTCCGCTGTGGGACAGAGTTGACAGTTGCTCTTTAACCACTTCAGCCCGGAAGGATTTACCCCCTTCCTGACCAGAGCACTTTTTTGCGATTCGGCACCCAAACAAAATTAATGTCCTTTTTTCCCCACAAATAGCCCTTTCTTTTGGTGGTATTTGATCACCTCTGCGGTTTTTATTTTTTTGCGCTATAAACAAAAAAAAAAAAAAAAAAATAAGAGCGACAATTTTTTTTTAAATAAAGCAATATTTTTTGCTATAATAAATATCCCCAAAAAAAAAAAAAAAATATTATATATATTAAATTTTTTTTCCTCAGTTTAGGCCGATATGTTTTCTTCTACATTTTTTTTTTTTTTTAACCAAAAATATCGGAATAAGCGTATATATTGGATTGGTTTGCACAAAAGTTATAGCATCTACAAAGTTTTTATGGCATTTTTATTAATATTTTTTTATTTTTTTTTAAATGGCGTCGATCAGCGATTTTTATCGTGACTGCGACATTATGGCGGACACATCGGACATTTTTGACACCATTTTGGGACCACTGTCCTTTATACAGCGATCAGCGCTATAAAAATGCACTGATTACTGTGTAAATGACACTGGCAGGGAAGGGGTTAAACACGAAGGGGCGATCAAGGGGTTAAAGAGGAGGGCCCACAAAAAAAAGAAAAAAAATTAAAAGTCAGCAGCTACAAATACTGCAGCTGCTCTGCTGCCTTTTAATAATCGGACACTTACCTGTCCCAGGGTCCAGCGATGCGGGGGAACGAGTGACGTCAGTTGCTGGGCACTGAAGGTAGCAGACTACGAGGGACCCCCTAGCAACAGGCATTTAGAGGTGAGTAAAACATTTTTTTTTTAATTTTTTTATGATTTTTAAGCCAATTTTTTTTTTTTTTGGTGACAACACCACTTTAGGTGTGTCCTAGGGAATGATTCTAACTGTGGGGTGGGCTACTACTCACATGACAGGGAGCAGTAGATCTCTGTCATGTTGTTAGGCAGAACGGGGAAATGCCTCCGTGACACGATCGCGGGCACCCGGCAGACATCGAGTCCGTGGAACCCGCGGTCACGGAGCATGCGCCCGCAATGCCGCATCTTAAAGGGGACGTACCTGTATGCCCTTTTGCCCACCCGTGCCATTCTGCCAACGTATATCAGCGTGCAGTAGTTGGGAAGGGGGTTAAAAATTATGATTTAAATCAAGCCATTTTACTACCTATTTAAATAAAATCCACCCTGGTTGAGAGGCAACATATTACTTCCACAACACCTGTCAAACACATCTGAAAAGCTATCCACCACATATCACTTTTCAAAGGGTCGGCAAGGTCTGCCGCACATGTAAACTTAGCAACACCTTTCTGGAGGGGGGGGTATGTCGTTGGAAGCCTTGAGAAAAATAAATTTTTCACGAAAAAAACGTTAATTTCCAATTTCTTTAGGCCCCGTTCACGATTGTCATGCGATTCTGCGTGTCGCATAGGGCCAGCCCATTCTCTTGATTGGGCTATTCTATACGTGTAATTGCACCTGAAAAAAAAAACCTGCTCCCTTTTAGACAGCAAGCTTCACGCGATTTCCTGTGACACCCCAATGTAGTGGTGTGTGTGTGTGTGTGTGTGTGTGTGTGTGTGTGTGTGTGTGTGTGTGTATATACATACACACACACACACACACACACACACACACACACACACACACACACACACACACCCCAGGCAGGCAGGCACGCAGAACCATGAATATGACAGGTTCTCTTTATTCTCAGTTGCTCACACATCCAGCCAATGTTTCCAGCTCCCAGGATTTCACATCAGGCTGACTCCTTGCATCAGCACACATAGACAGCCAATTACGGCGTGTTGTTTAGAAGAAGAGCGTGCGCAGGAATCCAGAGAAGAACAAGCCATTGATTGTTATCAGCATGGAGAAAAGCCCCTCTGGAGTCAACTGCTGACATTGTGCCAGGCGGCCCCTCGTCTGACCTTCCCTATACAACAATACAGAGACGGCATTTCTCCAACCAATCACCACAGTGACATGAGAAGGCATCCCATAGTAACCTCCAGCATTTCCCTGGGAGGTGGAACATGAGCTCAGCCAGCAAGAATCAGATGGCGTTTTAATTGATGACTTCCTCTGTGACTGGTAACCAGGCTTCCCGGCCAAAACAATCCCAGGCCCCATCCGAAAGCCTGACACAAACAAGGAGGCCCGACCTCCACCGACAATCACTGTACACCACCAGAAACTAGACCCCCCCCCCCCAAACTGACAGTTACTGTACAGGAGCTGAAACTAGACCCCCCCCCCCCCAAGCTGGACAATCACTGTACACCACCAGAAACTAGACCCCCAAACTGACAATCACTGTACAGGAGCTGAAACTAGACCCCAAAGCGGACAATCACTGTACAGACCCCCCCCCCCAAACTGCCCAATCATTGTACACCACCGTAAACTAGATCCCAAAGCAGACAATCACTGTACAGGAGTTGAAACTAGAACCCCCCCCCCCCCAACGTGGACAATCACTGTACACCACCGAAAACTAGACTCCAAAGTGGACAATCACTGTACACCACCGAAAACTAGACCCCAAAGTGGATAATCACCGAAAACTAGACCCCAAAGCTGACAATTTCTGTAGAGGAGCTGAAACTGGACCCCAAAGTGGATAATCACTGTACATCACCGAAAACTAGACCCCAAAGCTGATAATCACTGTACAGGAGCTGAAACTAGACCCCAAAGCAGACAATCACTGTACACCACCGAAAACTAGACCCCAAAGTGGATAATCACCGTACACCACCGAAAACTAGACCCCAAAGTGGATAATCACTGTACACCACCGAAAACTAGACCCCAAAGTGGATAATCACCGAAAACTAGACCCCAAAGCTGACAATTTCTGTAGAGGAGCTGAAACTGGACCCCAAAGTGGATAATCACTGTACATCACCGAAAACTAGACCCCAAAGCTGATAATCACTGTACAGGAGCTGAAACTAGACCCCAAAGCAGACAATCACTGTACACCACCGAAAACTAGACCCCAAAGTGGATAATCACCGTACACCACCGAAAACTAGACCCCAAAGTGGATAATCACTGTACACCACCGAAAACTAGACCCCAAAGTGGATAATCACCGAAAACTAGACCCCAAAGCTGACAATTTCTGTAGAGGAGCTGAAACTGGACCCCAAAGTGGATAATCACTGTACATCACCGAAAACTAGACCCCAAAGCTGATAATCACTGTACAGGAGCTGAAACTAGACCCCAAAGCAGACAATCACTGTACACCACCGAAAACTAGACCCCAAAGTGGATAATCACCGTACACCACCGAAAACTAGACCCCAAAGTGGATAATCACTGTACACCACCGAAAACTAGACCCCAAAGTGGATAATCACTGTACACCACCGAAAACTAGACCCCAAAGTGGATAATCACTGTACACCACCGAAAACTAGACCCCAAAGTGGATAATCACTGTACACCACCGAAAACTAGACCCCAAAGTGGATAATCACTGTACACCACCGAAAACTAGACCCCAAAGTGGATAATCACTGTACACCACCAAAAACTAGACCCCAAAGCTGATAATCACTGTACAGGAGCTGAAACTAGACCCCAAAGCAGACAATCACTGTACACCACCGAAAACTAGACCCCAACGTGGACAATCACTGTACACCACCGAAAACTAGACCCCAAAGTGGATAATCACCGAAAACTAGACCCCAAAGCTGACAATTACTGTACAGGAGCTGAAACTAGACCCCAAAGTGGACAATCACTGTACACCACCGAAAACTGGACCCCAAAGTGGATAATCACTGTACACCACCGAAAACTAGACCCCAAAGTGGATAATCACTGTACACCACCGAAAACTAGACCCCAAAGTGGATAATCACCGTACACCACCGAAAACTAGACCCCAAAGCGGATAATCACTGTACACCACCGAAAACTAGACCCCAAAGCGGACAATCACAGTACACACCACCAGAAACTAGACCACCAAACTGACAATTACTGTACAGAGGATGAAACTAGACCCCCCAAAGTGGACAATCACTGTACACCACCGGAAACTAGACCAAAAAAAAAAAAGGACGTAAATTTTTGTTTGGGAGCCACGTCGCACGACCGCGCAATTGTCAGTTTAAAGCGACGCAGTGCCGAATCGCAAAAAAACGCTCTGGTCTTTGGGCAGCCAAATGGTCCGGGGCTGAAGTGGTTAACACATTGAACAACGCACTTTAATGCTATAGGGGTGTTTGTTTACGCCAGTATTTTAAGTAAGTGTGAGCAAGTCCTAAGGGCTCGTTCACACCAGAACGTGGTAAAAAAAAAAAAAAAAAAAAAAAAACCTGTGTTCCATGTGCGTTTCCCACATCACATTCAAAGACGCACTGGTTGTCAATATATTCTTAACAATACCCCAAACACAGATCTCTAACGCAGTGCGTTTGCTTGCATCAGATTGCATGTTACTTCGGTACCATGTGGTTTGGTGCGGCGCATTTTTTATTTATTTTTTTAAACGTAGTGCTTGCTCCATTTTTTGTGTGATCCAGGGTGATTTCAGCCCACAAAAAAACGCATTGGCCTGAAAAAATTGCAGTAAACCGAGTCGCACAGAAATAGCACAGGAACGCGGTCTGTGTTTCTGGGGCGATTCAGGTGTGACCCGGCCCTTAAAGTGTTCTGTTAGATTTACAGTCACTGTTTATTTTTTAATGTCTGGTACAGTGTGTTATAATCTGTGTGTATTATATTATAGTACAAAGGGCATACATGGCTGTACACAATCATCAGATGTTCCTTCTTCTAAACACGCATGGCTGCACCTGATATATAACTGCCACTTGTGGCTCTAGATTGACCAAAAATGTCCATTCACTTGATAAAATGACCATAAACTATACAACCACAGAGATAACAAATGAAAGATTTCCCCGCCAGGTGCGTCACTCTGATCCTTTAAAATTGACGGAAGACCACTCCTCCTCTGTCACGATGGGTCTCGATCATCAACGATACTAAGAGAATGGAGGAGATGTTGGCCTTAGACCAGTGGTCTCCAAACTGCGGCCCGGGGGCCAGATGTGGCCCTTTGCTTGCTTCTATCCGGCCCTCAGGACACTATTGCTCCAACTGACAATAATGATGTGGCACCATTCCTCCCACCGACACCATTGATGGGGCACTATTCCTCCTACGAAGACCAATGATGGTGCACTATTCCTCCCACTGACACCATCTATGGGGCACTGTTCTTTCTACGAAGGCCAATGATGGGGCACTATTACTCCCACTGACACCATCTATGGGGCACCATTTCTCCTACGAAGACCAATGATGGGGCACTATTCCTCCCACTGACACCCTCTATGGGGCACTGTTCTTCCTACGAAGGCCAATGATGGTGCACTATTCCTCCCACTGACACCCTCTATGGGGCACTGTTCCTCCTACGAAGGCCAATGATGGGGCACTATTCCTCCCACTGACACCCTCTATGGGGCACTGTTCTTCCTACGAAGGCCAATGATGGTGCACTATTCCTCCCACTGACACCATCTATGGGGCACTGTTTCTATTACGAAGACCAATGATGGTGAACTATTACCTCCCACTGACACTATTATTGGGGCACAATTCCTCCTACTAAGACCAATGATGGTGCACCTCCCACTGACACCATCTATGGGGCACTGTTCCTCCTACTATGACAAATGATGGGGCATCATTCCTCCCACTGACATCGACAAATGATGGGGCATCATTCCTCCCACTGACATAATTGATATTAGGATAAACAGTGCCCTAAGACCAATATTGGGGCAGCGTTCCTCCCACTGTCACCATCGATGGAGCGCTATTCCTCCTTGTTAAAGCCAATAACGGAACAGTTTTTACTCCCACTGATGCCGGGACTATTTCTACTCACACTGGCCAAAGTCCGGCCCCCCTGAAGTCCGAAGGACAGTAAACTTGGCCCTTTGTTTAAAAAGTTTGGAGACCCCTGCCTTAGACAGACAACAACACCTTTGATAAGTACAAGGCGTTGTGGTCCATTTGGCTCCGCTTCAGATACCCTCACGACTATGCTCTCGACCCCGATAGGGTCACCCTAATACGCAGCCTAACCATAGGGAGGGTTGAGGTGTCTACCCATTGGGTTCCCACCCTCTGACCATTATTTACCTCTATCTACAAGTGTCTCCCCATCACAATCTTTTTTCCCCTTCTTTACTTCCCTCTCTCACTCTACTTACGCTCTTACTTGGTCACTCCCCCCCCCCCCCCCCCCACCCCCCCCCCCCCCCCCCCCTTTATCTGATTTGGTCTCCCTCTTTAATTTTCTAATTATTTCTCCATATAAATTTATAATGAACTACTCCTCGCAACCGACGACAGTTGTCAACCCTTAGCCCTCGTACACACGGTCGGAAATTTCGACCACAAAATCCGTCAGATTTTTTCCGACGGATTTTGTCCGACACTGGTGTTGCATACACACGGTCGGACAAAGTTGTCGGAAAATCTGATCATTCTGAGCGCGGTGACTTTCGTTGCGTACGACGGGACTACGTAGAGGCTAGTAGCCAATAGGTTTGGTCTCATAATTTGATCTGAGCATGCGTGGCACTTTGTCCGTCGGAATTATCTACACACGAACGGAAAAAGTTCGATCAAATTTTGTTGTCAGAAAATTTGAGAGCAGGATCTCAAATTTTTTCCATCGGAAAAAGTCCGATGGAGCCCACACACGTCCGGATTTTCCGACAACATGGTCCGATCGGACATTTTCCGTCTAAATTTCCGACCGTGTGTACGGGGCATTACAATACATTGTTAGTGGGAGTCAAGCTATGACTCATTGAGGGTTATTTACGAAAGGAAAATCCACTTTGTACTGAAAGGGCACTTGGAAGTGCAGTTGCTCTAAATCTAAGGGGTAGATCTGAAATGAGGGGGAAGCTCTGCTGATTTTATCATCCAATCATGTGCAGGCTAAAATGCTGTTTTTTATTTTCCTTGCATGTCCCCCTCGGATCTACAGCGACTTTACTTCCAAGTGCACTTGCAGTGCAGAGTGGATTTGCCTTTAGTAAATAACCCCCATTGCCTATGTTTACTAGCGGTTGTCACCAAGTTGTAACTTTTATGTTGTTCCTTGTGATATTTGTGATATTTACAATAAAACACATTTTGAACCCTAAAATTGACAGAAGACAATTACAAAGCACACAGCTTCTCCTTCGTTGTGCACATTGGAATGACGGGACTTTCCACTTATAAAGGACTTGCCAGGAAGAAATATTGGAGCCTGAATTGTTGTTTAAATCTTGTTTTTGGACATACAAGTTCCAGGGCTGTCATTACCTGGTGTCACCGAATCTGAGATGTCGGAGTGTGTTATTATACATCCTATAGATCAGGGGTAGGTGACCTTAGACCCCTTTCACACGGGCGCCTCTGTTTTGCGGGATCCGCTTGCTTAGCGGAGGGGGGGGATAAATCGCTCCGCTGATCCCCGCTGATGTCAGATCCGTGTCTGCTTACAGAGCAAAGCGGAGACAGATACAGTCCTGCTCTCCTCTATGGGGATATCGGGGAAAACAGACTGTCTGTTATCATTCGATCATATCCGGGTGATACGGATGGAAAATAGGACCACCATCCGTCTGGATTTTGCCGACAGGGGGGGGGGGGGGATTTTGGTGAGGGGGGGGGGATTCATCATCCATCCCTATAGAAGGGGGGGGTCATCATCCATCCCTATAGAAGGGGGGGGGAACAGACATCCCTATAGAAATGGGGGGGGATCAGACATCCCTATAAAAAGGGGGGGGGGTCAGACATCCCTATAAAAAGGGGGGGGGGGGTCAGACATCCCTATAAAAAGGGGGGGGATCAGACATCCCTATAGAAAGGTGGGGGGATCAGACATCCCTATAGAAAGGTGGGGGGGATCAGACATCCCGATAGAAAGGTGGGGGGATCAGACATCCCTATAGAAAGGTGGGGGGGAACAGACATCCCTATAGAAAGAGGGGGGGGAACAGACATCGCTATAGAAAGGGGGGGGGGGGGGGAACAGACATCCCTATAGAAATGGGGGGGGGGATCAGACATCCCTATAAAAAGAGGGGGGGGATCAGACATCCCTATAAAAAGGGGGGGGGGATCAGACATCCCTATAGAAAGGTGGGGGGGATCAGACATCCCTATAGAAAGGTGGGGGGGATCAGACATCCCTATAGAAAGGTGGGGGGGATCAGACAACCCTATAGAAAGGGGGGGGATCAGACATCCCTATAGAAAGGGGGGGATCAGACATCCCTATAGAAAGGGGGGGGATCAGACATCCCTATAGAAAGGGGGGGATCAGACATCCCTATAGAAAGGGGGGATGGAGATCAGACATCCCTATAGAAAGGGGGGGGGGGATCAGACATCCCTATAGAAAGGGGGGGATCAGACATCCCTATAGAAAGGGGGGGGGGGTCAGACATCCCTATAGAAAGGGGGGATGGAGATCAGACATCCCTATAGAAAGGGGGGATGGAGATCAGACATCCCTATAGAAAGGGGGGATGGAGATCAGACATCCCTATAGAAAGGGGGGGATCAGACATCCCTATAAAAAGAGGGGGGGGATCAGACATCCCTATAGAAAGGGGGGGATCAGACATCCCTATAGAAAGGGGTGGAGGTATCAGACATCACTATAGAAAGGGGGGAGGTATCAGACATCACTATAGAAAAGGGGGGGGGGGAGGAGGTATCAGACATCCCTATAGAAAGGGGGGGGGGAGGTATCAGACATCCCTATAGAAAGGGGGGGGGGAGGTATCAGACATCCCTATAGAAGGGGGAGGGGGTTTCTCAGACATCCCTATAGAAGGGGGCGTTACCGTATATCCCTAGGGTTACCTTAAATCCCAATGGTAGGTGTGTTGTATGTATATAACGACATGTCAGTCCCGGTGTTCTGTCAAAAAAATGTCTGCCTATCGAATAGTGTCCGCCCCGTACTGCGCTTGCTTGCGAAGTACGGAGGACAAGGAGATTCGGAAAATCTCCAAAGATGAACGGCGCCTGCGCCGTGAGTCCAGGTGTAAGCTCCACCATCCAAGTGGACATAGGGCTGCACAAAGTTAGAGGGCCCCTCGCGGCCTCGCTTCGCTCGCCACGCTTAGAGCACGGCCTCGCTTGGCTCTTTATTATTCTAACTCTATGTCCACTTGGATAGTGGGGCTTGAACCTGGACTCACAGCGCAGGCGCCGTTCATGCGCAGTACACAGCGGACAGTATCTGACGGGGGACCGGCATTTATTAGCGCTGATGTTGGCCGCAGTCATCAGACCATCACCGTCCAGTGACATCTATGGACCCCATAAACCACCACCCCCCCCCCCCCCCAATCTCCTGCAATCAGCAACCAATATGGACGCACAGTGAACGCGCATGTGTTCGGAACGCAGGGCCGTCGTCAACACGGTGCAAAAGGGGCCGCTGCCCCAGTCACTGTTGTGGGGCTCAAAGCAGCTCCCCCTTGAGCCCCACAAATAGTTAATAAGTGGATTTCGGTAGGAGGACCCAGGAAAAATTTTTTTGCCCAAAGGTCCAATCAATACTAAAGATGGCTCTGTCGGGATGGAAGGACGTGGGGCACCATGACCACCGGAGGGGGGGGGGGTGGGGGCATTGGGTGCGAGAGGAAGGACACCCCCCCCCCCCCCCCCACTATACTGATCTTCTGTATTTATTCCAATCAGGGATCCCATTCTATGACAGATCTACATTGTACATACATGATATGACAGATCTACATTGCACATACATGATATGACAGATCTACATTGCACATACATGATATGACAGATCTACATTGTACATACATGATATGACAGATCTACATTGCACATACATGATATGACAGATCTACATTGCACATACATGATATGACAGATCTACATTGCACATACATGATATGACAGATCTACATTGTACATACATGATATGACAGCTCTACATTGTACATACATGATATGACAGATCTACATTGCACATACATGATATGACCGATCTACATTGCACATACATGATATGACAGATCTACATTGTACATACATGATATGACAGATCTACATTGTACATACATGATATGACAGATCTACATTGTACATACATGATATGACAGATCTACATTGTACGATGACATGATTGTACACACATTGTATGATCCTCATACCTGACCCGGGGTGATCCGCTCCTCCCCAATCCTCCTCTCCTCTGGGACATCATCCTCTACACAGCCCGATCCCCGGATCCTACACACCGATCACCATTCCCCTCCCGTTATACCAACCAAGCCGTCCTGCCGACCTCTCACTGCGCGTCTCCGTGTGCACGGGCCCGGGAGCTCGGCCACTCCTCCAATCGCAGCCGTGCGCCCGTGCCACGTGACCGCGCCTGTCACTGGCTCCCTGTACTGATTGCCGTTGATGCTGTAACATTGAGTTCTGTATATGATGGAGATCACTGGGCCCCAGATGACTGTCTATGTATAATGTCACACAATACACCACTGATCCCTGTACACTGTATACACTCCGGGCTCAGCACCTTTATTGTACGTCATGTAACTGTCATTTTAAAATGTTACTATAAATAAAACTAACTGTCACTTCTTATTAAAGTGGAAATTTAACGAAGAGATATATTTAAAAAAGGGGGGCGTGTCAGGATTTTTAACCACTTACTGAGCACCTAAAACCCCCCTCCTGCCCAGACCAATTTTCAGCTTTTAGCGCTGTCGCTCTTTGAATGACAATTGCGCGGTCATACAACACTGTACCCAAATGACATTTTTATCAATTTTTTCTCACAAATAGAGCTTTCTTTTGGTGGTATTTGATCACCTCTGCGGTTTTTAATTTTTTGTTAAAAAAAATTAAAAAGACCAAAATTAAAAAAAAAATGTTTTATATTTTGTTAATAAATTTAGCAAACAGGTAATTTTTCTCCTTCAATGTACGCTGATGAGGCTGCACTGATAGGTACTGATGGGCACTGATAAGGCGGCACTGGTGGGCACTGAAGAGGTGGCACTGGTGGACACAGAGAGGTGGCACTGATGGGCGGCACTAAAGGGCATTGATAGGTGGCACTGAAGGGCACTAATAGGTGGCAGTGATAGCTGGCACTGATAGCTGGCACTGATGGGCGGCAGTGATGGGCACTGATGGGTGGCAGTGATGGGCACTGATGGGCACTGGTAGGTGACACTGATAGGCAGCACTGCTAGGTGGCATTGATTAGGCACTGATTGGCACCACTGGTGGACATTGATAGGTTGCACTTGTGGGCACTGATGTACTGGTGGTTGGTGGGCACTGATTGGAGGGCACTGATTGGTGGGCACTGTGGGCACATATGAGGCGGCTTCCCCTCTCCCTGCTTGGGACTGATGTCCCTTCAACAGAAGCCGGTGATCTGCTTTTTTTTTTCTCCTCACGCTGTCAGCATCATGGATGTGCAGCCAACAAATCTGCAGCAACTGTGTGATGCTATCATGTCACTATGGACCAAAATCTCTGAGGAATGTTTCCAACTCCTTGTTGAATTTATGCCATTAAGAATGAAGGCAGTTCTGAAGGCAAACACGGGTCCAACTCGGTACAAGCAAGGTGTACCTAATAAAGTAGCCGGTAAGTGTAGTTCTTCCCACAAAGCAGAGTATTGCGGTAGCAGCATGTGTACCCCCCTTGTTGCTGCCTCTGCAGCTAAAGTGGGTAGCAGTTGGGGGACAGTTAGACCCCTTTAACACTGGTAGCGCAGCCGCGTTAGAGGTAAAGCACTGCTTGTTTTGCGGCACTTTACGGGCCATGTGTGGGCAGGAATGGGGTGCTTTTAACCCCAAAGAAAGAGTTAACAAGCGCCTGAATAGCGACACCGCCGAATCGCTTTGCAGACGCTTCAGCAGCGCTGCCCATTGATTTAAATGGCAGGGGCGGTTTATGAGTGTTGTGTATACACCGCTCCCGCACCGCCCCAAAGACACTGCTTGCAGGACTTGTTTTTCCGTCCTGCAAGCGCACTGCCCCAGTGTGAAAGCACCCGGACTTTCACACTGGGCAGGCTTGAGATGCGCTTTACAGGCGCGATTTGTATCGCAAAAACGCCTGAAAAGCACCTTCAGTGTTAAAGGGGTCTAAAAGTGCAGCTTGGTTTTGCTGCCGCTCAGCTGCCAATGTGAATGAGCCCTAAAGGTGAACGTGGAGCTGCTGAGGGCCGCACACAAGCCCCTGTCATGTTCAGCAGGCGGTACCGCTGGCAAGCATAACCCATTTGGTCGCAGCATAGTGCTTTGAATTTTTTAGGGTTAAAACAGCACTGAGGAGATAACTCATCGCTTCCCAACCGCCCTCTGAAAAGCAATTTACCGTACCTTCGGGCCTATTCACACCAGTGGGCCCTCATTCACTCCAGCATCTATGTGTACACCTGTCTTCGCTGCAGGGGCTGGTTCCAATTTGACAGCCATGCCAGTACATGTCCCCCAAACACACATTGACTTGTGTTTGGGGACGCGTACCCGCCTGGCTGTTGAATCAGGAGCAGCGGCCATGTCCGTGCGTCCACTGCATCCCAGTAGAACTGAGTGGGATTGCCTGCATTCGGATGCACAGAACACCTGTATATCCCATTAAAGCGATGACGGCCCTCCACACAAGTGTTCACATCGCTGCGCCCATGTGTGAACGAGGCCTAAAGTGCGCATAACGCGCGCCTGCTGGTGTATATGTTGCACGCACGTTGCGATGCATTGTACGGACACCGCCATGTTTGTTTGTTTTGAAAAACTTTATGAAACCTGACATCTCCTTTAACTGTCAGAAGACGATGCGCTGCGCACATATTCAACTTTATTTCAGAACGCACCATTGCAGGGCGTTGCTGTGAAGTAAAGAGATAGGGCGTGAGGCAAACTGCCCGTCTATGCACTGGGGCTGCGTTGGGCAATGCCACACTTTGACTGAGGTCTTACAGCGCCAGAGTTCTGGGTTTACATTCCTCTCAGACATTTTTAATTATTATTTTTATTCACTGGAGATATGAAGAGCCCCATAAACTGATTATTGTTGTTGGACTGATTCCATATAAAGGTGTGAAGTGATTTATACAGTAAGTAGTCCTTTATATATGGAGGACACAGCCAGCCTGGTATACTATGAGGAGGACGAGAAGCATTCCTCCCGCCTCACACAGCATCTCCAGGCTGACTTAAAATTCTGCTGCGCGCTCACGCTCAACCTCGGACACCCGCAGGCGCGCCCCTGAGCCTCACGCCCATAACGGCCGCACTGAGGACACCAGCAGCTGTAACCCGGCAACGGGCCGTACCACTTTCTCACAGTCCGGAGAAGGGGGGGCTCATAATGAGAGACTCCTGTGACCAGAAATAATTCTCACAGCGGTTAGCAAGTGTCCTTTGACTATCTGAAATCAGTCTGAGCCGCCCAGAAATGGTTCTCTAAGAACACCGGCGCTGAGAGGTCTGTGAAAAAAAACTCGTTACCCCCCCTGGTGTCATGGTGGTAGATTCGGTCATAAACAAACCGAAGTAAAGCACGTGACTGCGGGGTTCCGCTGGATTGTCTATTTAGGAGCGTGCTGCCCCCTAGTGATGGAGGACGAGATTGTGTGTGTCTGAACACTGCTTATAGAGAAATCATTGCCTGTACCAACCGTCACAATGACAAAGCAGCCAGACATGTCAGAAGAGTACTTGGCAACCAGTCATGTTACAAGTGTCCTTATCAACCAAATATGATGCAAGTGTCCTTAGCAACCAGTCAGAATCCAAGTTTCCTTAGCAAACAGTAATGCTACAAAATGTCCTTAGCAACCAGCCATGTTACAAATGTCCTTAGCAACTAGATATGGTGCAAGTGTCCTTAGCAACCAGTCAGAATCCAAGTTTCCTTAGCAACCAGTAATGCCATACCTCCCAACATTTCAAGATGGGAATGAGGGACACCTACTAGCAAACATATGTAGACATGGGACATGCCCCCTGCCACGCCCTTTAAAGGGGACATAACCAAAAAAAAGGTTAATAAAATCCACAAGTGCTTTTTTTACCACTAATATTCTTTTATATTGGCTCTTAAAATTAACAAATGCAGCAATTTAGAAATCAGATGAAAGGTTTAGCGCTGGGAAACACTTTTTGAAAGATAAAAAGTGCGTTTAATATCCAACTATATAGATCAGATCAAAATGAGGGACAAATGAGGAGGAATGAGGGACATTGCTCCTAATCAGGGACAGTCCCTCGAAATCAGGAACAGTTGGGAGCTATGAGTAATGCTACAAAATGTCCTTAGCAACCAGCCATGTTGCAAAATGTCCTTAGCAACCAGATATGGTGCAAGTGTGACGTGACATTACTGGGCACTGTGACACTTGTTTGTTTCCTTCCACCAATCAGAAGGCTTGTCTTGGCAGCTGGTTTCCTTGGACCAATCAGATGAAGCGTGACAGGTTCCACTATGACATCATAATTAAAAAAAAAAAAAAAAATGAAAAAAAATTCCTTATATACCGTAGTAATCAAGTGGGTGTGGGTTAATATAGATATTTAGCTTTTTTTTTTTTTAGCTAGAAGTTAAAAGCTGCTCGGGCCCCGAGCACAGACACACCATGTACTGATTTATAATAGCGGAATATGATGGGGCAGTTTTGATGGGGCAGTTTTGATGATATTCAGCATTCCCACGCATTTTCTCCAGGAAATGCTTTTTCTAGTTATTATTATTATTATTATAGCCAAATTTACCACCCTAACTCCTCCCACAGCTTTTACACTACATAGACAGTAATATACTGAAACGTGTGGATTGTGATAATAGGAAGTGAGGAGGAACTATCCCAGTCAGGACATAGAAAAAAATGAAACCTTGGAGAGATTTGAACCCTCTCCCCACTCCATCCAAATCTAAAGAAAAACATTTTGAGCAGCGTTCTAATTTAAAATTTGTACTTAACCTTACTGTCTTTATTTTTCTTTATAGATTCAAAAGCAAAAAGCATAAAAAAAAGCAAATTCAGATAAAGAAAACCAATCAGCAATGAGCAGAGAAGTGGACAAGGACGCGAGGAGGGGGAATCAAGGGAGAGAGGAAGACCTGATCATGATCCGAGGGGTATGTTAATCTAACAGAACACCGCTGCTTTTACAATTCAACATCTAAACATTTACATGGAGTTCTAAGGCCTGTGTTTCACCGGTGGGAGTAACAAGATGTCCGCTTGCCCCCTTCTCAGTGTACCCTTACTGTGGAGGAGTGCGGGGTGTACCAAGCTGGCGGGCGACAAAACGTCACATCCGTTACACATTCTGACGGGTCGCCAAAGCTGACCGAACACCCGCCGTCAAAAAGTGCCCACGCATGTGCGGAACAGAAGGGTGCTCCAGCTGAGTTGCCGAGCAGCTGGAGTGACGTCCTATAGCACATGCGCACGCCGTAGGAGCCTTTTTTTGACGGGCAATACTATTTCTTGGCCAGAATTTAATGCTATGCAAATAGCAGAGGGACACCGTATTTGGCATATTGTGCCTCGCTGTTGCGCCACGGATTTACAGTGAGGCACAATATGACATGTACGGTGTCCCTCCGCATTTTGCATAACTTTCAATTGTGCCCCTGAAATGGCATCGCCCGTCTAAAAAACCTCCTGCAATATGCGCATGGTGACGTCACTCCAGCTGATCGGTAACGCAGCTGGAGTGCCCTTCCATTCTGCGCATGCGCGGGCACTTTTCGACGGCGGGCACATATCGACAGAACACTGGCCCTGAGTGCTATACATGGGAGAATTGGGGGAGGAATCACACAAGACTGATAGAAGGCGGGTCATTTATTTCACGCACTGCGATCTCACCCTACTTATTTGAATGGGCTAGAATCACGCCGGAAAGCACCAGAAGTAGTGCATCAAAGACGCACAGCAACCAGATCACATGGTACTTCTATACCTTGCGATCCAGTGCAGGAAAACGCATTGCGTTTGTGACCTGTGTTTGGGGGGGCACACACTGACACCCGCTGCAGATGACGTTTTAAATGCAGTGCTGGAAATGTGGGATTCTCGCACTGCGTTCTGCTGGGAACCGGCCAGCCGGACTCACACAATGCAAAGTCATTATCCATACATAACCATTAACAACGTTTAGTTGCAGATAGTTTAGGAAAAGAGGGAAAGCGCTGTGTCCGTTATCTGCAGCTAGACACGCGGTCAGAGCCATCTTTAATAGTGATTGGACCCTGGGCAAACATTTTCTTGGGCTCTCCCGAATCCACTTGTCAACTATGTTCAGGCAGTGTAGGCTCAAAGGGGCAGCTGCTTTGGGCCCCACAACAATGACTGGGCTCAGGGCAGCAGCCCCTTTCCCCCCGCCCGCAGACCCCCACAACTAACAGCGAGGGTTGTGGGGATAAGGCCCTTGTCCTCATCAACATGGGGACAAGGTGCTTTGGAGGGACCCCAAAGCATCCTCCCAATGTTGAGGGCATGGGGCCTGGTACGGTTCAGGAGGGGGGCCGCTCTCTTGTCATCCCCTCTATTCCTGCGGCCTGCCAGGTTGCGTGCTCGGATAAGGGTCTGGTATGGATTTTAAGGAGGACCCCCACGCCATTTTGTTTGGTACGGGGTTCCCCTTAAAATCCATGCCAGCCTGAAGGGCCTGGTATGGATTTTGAGGGGGACCCCCACGCCAGTTCCCCTTAATATCCATATCAGACCTGAAGGGCCTGGTATGCTCTTGGAGGGGAACTCATGCCGTTTTTTTTTTTAAATTAAAGTCGCCTGGCCAAAGTCGTGTTGTAAGTCGCCCCAAGTCATGTTGTAAGTCGCGCTGGAAGTCGTGTTGCCCATGTGTGAATGGACTGTTAATGATAACGGCGTGCGCTATTTGCGGTGCACCGGTATATTATGTGTTGCGCTTATTTGTGCGCCGGTTCATACGCTCAAGTAATAATTTATCTGGCGCACCAATTGTGGTATGAACCGGCGCAGCGCATTCATCTTGGTAAATCAGCTCCATTGTGCGGGGTTCCAGAGTGCGTTACACACATTGTGCAGTGTTCCAGAGTACATTACACACAGAGTGCAGGGTTCCAAAGTGCGTTACACACATTGTGCAGGGGTTCATGAGAAAATGCTTTCAAAACATTTAATAATATAATACTAAAGCAGAACTCCGAGCAAGACAGTTTCAAATGGAATAGGAAAGGTTTAGCACTTCAGTTTGGTTACTGATGTCAGCGACTCCACTGGAGGGATTCTGCTCATTTCCTCTCTTGCTGAGATGATAGGAAGTGAGGAGGAACTATCCCAGTCAGGACATAAAAAAAAATGAAACCTTGGAAAGATTTGAACCCTCTCCCCACTCCATCCAAATCTAAAGAAAAACATTTTGAGCAGCGTTCTAATTTAAAATTTGTACTTAACTTTACTGTCTTTATTTTTCTTTATAGATTCAAATATCAGCACAGGAAGAGAAGAAGAGGAGAAAGGAACAGTGGGAGGAACAGCAGAAGAAAGATTTGGAGGATAAAAGGAAAGCAGTGGCAGCAATACGAGAGGGGAGACAAAAGATGAAGAGAGAGATAGAGAAGGATAAAGAAGAAAAGCAGAAAATAAGAGAGGAGATGACCCAGGAGAAGATAAATCGAAAGAGAGAGAAAATACTGAAGGAGAAAGAAGAGGAAGAGAGGAGAATGAAAGACAAGATGAATAGAGAAAAGGAAAAGAAACTGGCGAGTGAAAGAAAGGCACTCAGGGACAGACAGTCGAAAGCAAGAGAGATGACCTGGAAGAAAGAAGACCAGTTACGGAGCACGTTTATAGAGAGGGAGGAGGAAAGAAAAATGGAACAGAAGATACACTTCAAAAGTTATGGGTATAGCAAGAAAAAAAAGACTAACACACCAGTTAGCAAAACTTGCAAAACAGGATCACAGCCAAAAATACAGAAGACGCATGGGGCCCTTGAAGTAGAGCGGTTACTTGAAGAAATTGAGAAACAGCGGGCTCTTGAAGAACAGAAAGCCCTTGAAAAACAGCAGGCCCTTGACGAACGGGGCCTTGAAGAAATTGAAAAACAGTGGGCCCTTGAACAGCAGGCCCTTGAAAAGCAGGCCCTTGAAGAACAGTGGGCCCTTGAAGTACCGTGGGCCCTTGAAGAACAGTTGGCCCTTGAAGAAATAGAAAAACAGCGGGCCCTTGAAGAACAGCAGGCCCTTGAACAGCAGGCCCTTGAAGAACAGTGGGCCCTTGAAGAACAGTGGGCCCTTGAAGAACAGCGGGCCCTTGGGCTCCGGGCCCTTGAACAGCAGAAATGGGCTCTTGAGAAAAAAGAGCGGGCCCTTGAGCGGGCCCTTGATGGCAGGCCCAAAAAAACAGCAGGTCCTTGAAATTGAGCCCTTCAACAGTGGGCCTTGAACAGCAGGCCCTTGAAAAACAGTTAAAGAAGGCCTTGAAAATAAGCGGGCCCTTTGAACAGTGAAGAACAGCCCTTGAAGAACAGTGGGCCCTTGAAGAAAAAACAGTGGAAAAACGGTCCTTGAACAGCGGGCTCTTGAAAAACAGCAGGCCCTTGAAGAAAAGCAGGCCCTTGGAGAACAGTGGGAGCAGCCTTTGAAAAACGGAAGGCCCTTGAAGAAGAACGGCTCTTAAAGAACGGCGGGCTATTGAAAAATGGAGCGGGCCCTTGAAAAGAAGAAATGAAAAACAGAAACAACAGCGGGCCCTTGAAGAACAGTGGGCCCTTGAAGAAATTGAAAAACAGCGGGCCCTTGGACAACAGCGGGACCTTGAAATACAGTGGGCCCTTAAAGAACTGCGGGCTCTTGAAGAACAGTGGGCCCTTGAAGAACCGTGGACCCTTGAAGAACAGTTGGCCCTTGAAGAAATAGAAAAACAGCGGGCCCTTGAAGAACAGCAGGCCCTTGAACAGCAGGCCCTTGAAGAACAGTGGGCCCTTGAAGAACAGTGGGCTCTTGAAGAAATTGAAAAAGAGCGGGCCCTTGAACTACGGGCCCTTCAACAGCGGTCCCTTGAAAGATGGCAGGCCCATAAAAAACAGCAGGTCCTTGAAATTGAGCGGGCCCTTCAACAGTGGGCCCTTGAAAGACAGCAGGCCCTTGAAAAACAGGAGGCCATTAAAGAAGAGCAAGTTCTTGAAAATAAGCGGGCCCTTGAACAGCGGGCCCTTGAAAGACAGCAGGCCCTTGAAGAACAGTGGGAGCGGGCCCTTAAAGAACAGTGGGAGCGGGCCTTTGAAAGACGGCAGGCTCTTGCAAAACAGTTGGCTCTTGAAAATAAGTCGGTCCTTGAACAGCGGGCTCTTGAAAAACAGCAGGCCCTTGAAGAAAAGCAGGCCCTTGGAGAACAGTGGGAGCAAGCCTTTGAAAAACGGAAGGCCCTTGAAGAAGAACGGGCTCTTAAAGAACGGCGAGCTATTGAAGAATGGAAGGCTCTTATAGAACGGCAGGCTCTTGAAAAACGTCAGGCTCTTGGAAAATGGCAGGCTCTTGGGAAACGGCAGGTTCTTGAAAAACAGCAGGCCCATGAACAACAGTGGGCCCTTGTAATACAGCAGGCCCTTAAAATACAGCGGGCAATTGAAGAACAGTGGGCCCTTGAAATACAGCAGGCCCTTAAAGAACTGCGGGCCCTTGAAGAACAGCGGGCCCTTGGAGAACAGCTGGCCCTTGAAATACAGCGAGCTCTTGAAAAACTGCGGGCTCTTGTACAACAGCGGGACCTTGAAATACAGTGGGCCCTTAAAGAACTGCGGGCTCTTGTAGAACAGCGGGCCCTTGAAGAACAGCGGGCTCTTGAAGAACACCAGGCTCTAGAAAAATGTCAGACCCATGAAGAACAGCAAAACCTTGAAATACAGCGGGCCCTTAAAGAACTGCAGGCTCTTGTAGAACAGCGGGCCCTTGAAGAACCGCAGGCTCTTGAAAAACGACAGGCTCTTGAAAAACGGCAGACCCATGAAGAACAGTGCGACATGGAAATACAGCGGGCCCTTAAAGAGCTGCGGGCTCTTCTAGAACAGCGAGCCCTTGAAGAACCGCAGGCTCTTGAAAAATGTCAGGATCTTGAAAAACAGCAACAGTGGGCAATTGAAGAACAGCAGGACCTTGAAGAACTGTGGGCTCTTGTAGAACAGTGGGCCCTTGAAAAACAGCGGGTGAAAGTCACATATGGCTTAGGGCTTAACATCAAGAAGACCACTGTGGATATCCCCATAGTAAGTATCCTGTTATATGGCTTGGTTACTTATAGTTAATTAGGTTAAAGAAAGTCACATGTCTATAAAGTACATTCACCTGAGGGAAAAGAGTGTCAATAAAATAACACACTAGACAGGTTCTTAAAGTAATTTATTAGGCAGCTCCGGGGGTCATTTACCGACTTTGGGGGTCTCTTCCGACAACTCTGCTCTCTACTGCCTGTTCTTCCGGTCTCTGGTTCTTCTCCCGCTTTCCGGTTCTTCTGCCGGTCTCCGCTATCTTCTGCCGCTCTTTTACTAGCGTTGGCCCGGTCTTGTCCATCCTCTTCTTCCCTGTTCTCTTCTACCGATGTTGACACGACGCTCTCTCTCCCGCTGTAATGCTGTGTGCGAGGTGCGCTACGACTTATATAGGCACGGAACGTGGTCAACGGTAAGGTCACCCAGTGACCCCGCCCCTTATGATGTCCCAGCATGCCCCGGAACTGTGGCGTCATAAGGGGTGGGGTCACCGGGTGACATCACCCCCCGTGACCACACCCCATGCCTATATAAGTCACTGCGCACGAGAGGCGACATTGTCGCTTCTTTATCGCGCTCGCTGCAGTAGGAAAATGTGTTTTCCTATTGCAGCCAGCTTGAGATGTACAGTACAATGTCGCCGAGAACCAGCGCGATGGTATCGAGCTGGAAACACATTCTCGCGGGCAGGTACTGTCATTTCTTTTCCTGTAAAGTCGCTTCAATATAGATGGAGATCCGACTTGGAGGCGACTTCCATTGAATTCTATGGGTACAAGTCGCCTAGAAGTCGGAATGAAGTAGTACAGGAACCTTTTTTGAAGTCGGAGCGACTGCAGTAGTGTACATTAAGACAGATCCATTCACTTACATTGATTTTTTTCATGTAGCGCGACTTGAGGCGACTTGGGGCTACTTGAAGTCGGATCCAAAGTTGCCCCTGTGTGACTCTCAACCTACAGATCTTTTATAAATGTTCCTTTCCTGGAGAATTGAGGATTAGCAGTGATAGCAAAATCTGGTGCTGGCACTTATTCCAGGGGATGAATAGTGATTAGGACATGGACCCTCTGGGCCCCATTTACTTACGTCCCAAGCACAAACTTCAATGTGCAATGTATAGATAGTATAGATGAGCCCCTAAGTCCCAGGGGGCCTTTTTGCAGGTGTAGGATTTGCACAAATGGTAGGTCTACCCCTGAATTATTTACCCCCTCCTGTATTTGGGACCTTCAGATCTTTACTTTTGAAATACTTTCTGATTAGCAACTCTTTGTAAACATGCTTTGAACAATCGAATATTAAAGCAGATCACCAAGCAAGACAGTTCATGGATTTAGGATGGAATGGGGGTAGTGGGTTAGAACCTCAGTTGGATTTTTATTGCTGTCTGCAATCTTGATGGGAGGATTCCGCTTACTTCTTCTCCTCCTGGGATGATATGAAGTAAAAGAAAACTTTCCCAGTCAGGACACAGAGAACAGTAAAAACTTTTGAAAAGTTTGCACCCTTTCCCCACTCCATCCAAATCTAAAAGATAGAGTAGAGCTCCACTTTAGAATCTGTCCTTTTACTTACCTGTTTTATTTATTTTTTCTTAGACACAGGAAGAACGACCGACTGAGGGAAAGAAGGTAGAAAATGAAGAAATTACAGAGGACGAGGTGCGGCCAAGTAACCGAGACAAGAAATGGAAAAAATGGCTGAAATTAGATAAGATGTTGGCAAAGAAGGGCAAGAAAGCAAGAAGAGAAGAAGAAAAGCCGGAAGAAGAAGAAAAGATGGAAGAAGAAGAGAATGGGGAAGAGTCAAGGGAACCATCTATCTGCGAAACCAGATTATTCTGGTTCCCCCCAGAAGGAAAAGGGCAATCTGAATCTTGGAGTGTCACGGAACAAAAAAAGTCCTTATTCTTTGTCTACAAAGATACCGCCAACTGGCCCTTGCTGCGGATTTGTGTGCAATAGAATTGACAAATGTTGTGCTGCGGGCTGCTTCTACATTTGCCCTTGCTGTGGTAAATATCTTTGGAAAAAGCTAATGCGGGCATGCTGGAGTCTGATGAAAAAGGTAAGTAAAGTACTCTATAATACTATACTACTTAGGTAGTTATATAGCCACTATAAGAGCCGCTAATGTATATATATGTTTGGGGTTTCAAGTGATATGCCGGGGTGATGCCTGCAGCTGCACGTAGCAGGCCGACCTCCTCTATAGAAAACTTCCTGATAAAAATTGGCATTTTTGGGGAAACACATCGATCATAAATGACATAAAGTCCTAAACTGAGAAGTATTGCAGAAGTGACAGGATATGATGTAGCTGAAAGGTGATACTCCTGTGTTATATCCACTAATAAATCCTTTTCTTTACTACAGTATGCCTTTGACTGCATCTTGAAATGCTTCTATATGAAAAAGCCAGAAGAATCAAATGAATCAGAAGAATCAGATGAATCGGAAGAATCAGATGAATCAGATGAATCAGAAGAATCAGATCAGGTAGAGAGGGGGCAGGGAACTAGAGAGGGGGCAGGGAACTAGAGAGGGACAGGGAGAGAGAGGGGCAGGGAGGGAAAGAGGGGCAGGGAGGGAGAGGGGGGCAGGGAGAGAGAGGGGGGGCAGGGAGAGAGAGGGGGGCAGGGGGATAGAGAAGGGGCAGGGAGAGAGAGAGGGGACGGGGATAGAGAGGGGGCAGGGGGATAGAGAAAGGGCAGGGAGAGAGGGGACAGGGGGATATAGGGGGGCAGGGGGATAGAGAAGGGGGCAGGGAGAGAGAGAAGGGGCAGGGAGGGAGAGAAGGGACGGGGATAGAGAGGGGGCAGGGGGATAGAGGGGACAGGGGTATAGAGAGGGGCAGGGGGATAGAAAGGGGCAGGGAGAGACAGAGGGGGCAGGGGGATAGAGAGGGGCAGGGGGAGAGAGAAAATGGAAGGAGAGAGGGGGCAGGGGGGTAGAGAAGGGGCAGGGAGAGAGAGAGGGGACAGGGGGATAGAGGGGGGCAGGGGGATAGAGAAGGGGTAGGGAGAGAGAGAGGGGACGGGGATAGAGGGGGGCAGGGGGGTAAAGAAGGGGCAGGGACAGAGAGAGGGGGCAGGGGGATAGAGAAGGGGTAGGGAGAGAGAGAAAAGGCAGGGAGGGAGAGAAGGGGCAGGGAGAGAGGGGGCAGGGGAAGAGAGAAGGGGCAGGGAGAGAGGGGGTAGGGAACTAGAGAATGGGCAGGGAGATAGAGAAGGGGCAGGGAGAGAGAGAGAGATCTTACTGTTATACTGTAATGTTACTTTGTTTTAATGTTAACCATAATTTGCTTAGCAGGTACGCCATTCAGTTGCAGCGCGGATTTATTTATCTCGACAGCAACAGCGTTTGCTCCCACGATACATAAAGCCGCCACTCCAACGCTGTAGGAGGTGATTTCACCACCACAGTTAATAAAAATAGCATATATGCCGAAGCATGGGGGCAGCAGGGGCGGAGGAGCGATTGGCTCCTAATTCCACGTACATACGGTCGAAATTCCGACGGAAGCTTGCCCGTGGAAAAGTCTGACCATGTGTACGTGGCATAACCTTTTTGCGGGAGGATGCCCCCATGCTTCGGCATATATAAATGGTGCATGTATGTCCATCATTAGAAGTGGATGGATGAAGGGAGGTATTCTAACGGTGGGCATACCCACCGATCAATCTCCCTTTTTTGTTCAGCCAAGAGGCTGCATGAAAAAAAAAGATTACAATATTTGTCCAGTATGTTGCTGGACTTTGAATGGTTATACCAGAATGATGCCTGCAGGTTTAGGTATCATCTTGGTATCATTCTTTTCAGCCAGTGATCGGCTTTCATGTAAAAGCAATTCTAGCGGGTAATTAGCCTCTAGACTGCTTTTACAAGCAGTGGGAGGGAATGTCCCCCCTCTCGGATATAAACAACGCCATTGGGAAATTGGGAAAGCGTTTTATCACACCGATCTTGGTGTGGTCAGATGCTTTGAGGGCAGAGGAAAGATCTAGGGTCTAATAAACCCCAATTTTTTGAAAAAAAGAGTACCTGTCACTGCCTATTGCTATCATAGGGGATATTTACATTCCCTGAGATAACAATAAAAATGATAACAAAGAAAAAAAATGGAAGGAACAGTTTAAAAAAAAAAAAAAAAAAAGCTAGATAAAAAAAAAGCACCCCTGCCCCCCCCCTTCTCTTGCGCAAAGGCGAACACAAGCGTCGGTCTGGCGTCATATGTAAACAGCAATTGCACCATGCATGTGAGGTATCTCCGCGAAGGTCAGATCGAGGGCAGTCATTTTAGCAGTAGACCTCCTCCATGAATCTAATGTGGTAACCTGTAAAGGCTTTAAAGGCTTTTAAAAATGTATGTAGTTTGTCGCCACTGCATGTTTGTGCGCAATTTTAAAGCATTTTTACTACTTTTTTAGCACTTTTTTATTTCATCGAAAGTTTTTGCAATATAGTGTGTTTTAGTGCATTAAAATAAAAAAGTGTATTTTTTCCACAAAAAAAAAATGCGTTTGAAAAATCCCTGCGCAAATACTGTGTGGAAAAAAAAAATGCAACACCCACCATTTTAATCTGTAGGGCCTTTTCTTTAACAATATATATAGTGTTTGGGGGTTCAACGTAATTTCATTGCAAAAAAAAAAAATGTTTTCATGTAAACAAAAGGTGTCAGAAAGGGCTTTGTCTTCAAGTGGTTAGAAGAGTGGGTGATGTGTGACATAAGCTTCTAAATGTTGTGCATAAAATGCCAGGACAGTTCAAACCCCCCCCCCCAAATTATCCCATTTTGGAAAGTACATTTTACTGCTCTGCCATTTTAGCACCTCAAGAAATGAGATAGGCAGTCATAAATTAAAAGCTGTGTAAATTCCAGAAAATGTACTCTAGTTTGTAGACGCTATAACTTTTGCGCAAACCAATAAATATACGCTTATTGGCATTTTTTTTACTAAAGACATGTGGCTGAATAAATTTTGGCCCAAATGTTTGACTAAAATTGAGTTTATTAGATTTTTCTTATAACAAAAAGTAGAAAATATCTTTTTTTTTTTTTTAATTTTCAAAAACTAAAAAGATTGTTTTTTCAGTATATACGTAAAAGAATCACATAGTAGTGAAGTAAATATGGTTCCGTATACGATGTAGCTGGGGCATCCAATCAAAAGCTCGATGCGTTTCGTGGGTGTATCCCCACTCATCAGGAGCTGATGCGACCAAAAAATTCCTATGGAATATATATAAAACATAGTAATGAACCATATTATCCATATAAACGAGTATATAGGTAAATAAACGTTTAATGCGTATAGATGGTTAGCCAGAACACACTCACCAACCCAGACAGTCAGTGCACTGCGCGGTGGCGGGCGCAAGGTGAGCCAGGGACACATCTCTCCACTGGAGCTGAGGCGGCATGAATATGGATGCGATATCGGGTAGAGTATAAGAGTACCAAGATATGGCAGGGTGCATCCAAAAATAAAGATGTGTTGTAGTTGTTGACACAAACGTATCTGGGAAGAAAGTATTGAATATGTGTATAATACATAATAATAATGTTTCATTGAGAGTAATTGGTAGTGAACCCAGTAAGTTATACAAGAGGGTGATGGCATGTATCAGGATGATACAAATGTGTTGACGTGTAAAAATAAGTAACATAGAGAACAGTATGCAAGTTAGCAAGGGTAGGATAGAAGTGTAACAAAAGAAATGGATAAAGTGCCAAGTTACAGCTAAAGAAAAAATGGGACAAAATTGCCAATAAAAAAAATATATATAAGTATGGGGATGGAGAAGAAAACAACTCACCTAGATATCGCATCTATGACACCAGCAAACCATAGGGCTGGTGTATATAGACCCACTGAAGAGACTAACCGTATGTACAGCTAGCTCCAAGTGGGGTTTAAAAATGCTGCCAACGTCACGTATGTGAGACGAAGGGGGAGGAGCCGCACCTGACCCATGTGGACACTCAGTGACAAGCGCGCAAAAGAACTCCCCCATAGAGAAACGGGGATGGAAAAACACTGAACGCTGGCTAGATGACGTCAAATGTGACGTCACACCCACGGCGTAGGTTACGTGGCGCCGATGCGCAGAGTGCAGTCCGCCCGAACCTCCCGATCACAAGTGAAAAGGGAGGAGAGGAGGACCCACTAGCGCATCGCAGCTCCCGCAGGGAGAGAAGAGCCCAGCAACACCAAATGTCCCGTCCACCACACAAAACACTGAAAAGGCCAGACAGGAAGAATGCAATGGACCCTTATAACTACATACCCACGTGGGACAATAAATCAGTGTCAGGTACACTGTCAAAACATAATTACCATGTACATAGTTGGGAATAAATATATATAAAAATGCACAAGAACAGATATGAAAAATATCACTAATATATAAACCTTAACATCAAGTGGGGGCAGACCTCACACAAGGAAGGTAGGGGAACACTACCAATCCCATATATCCAAGTGCTTCCATCCCGATATATATATGCGAGAATGGGGGGATTTTTGGGACTTTAAATGAAGCACAATTAAGTGACTCCATCCTGATAATTGGTAAATACATTCTTTTTCTTTCTTTCTTTCTTTCTTTCTTCTTTTTCTTTCTTTCTTTCTTTCTTCTTTCTTTCTTTTCTTTCTTTTTCTTTCTTTACTTTCATCTTTTCCTTCTTTCTTTCTTTCCTCCATCTCTTCATTCTTTTGTTCTTTCCTTCCATCTTTCCTTTCTTTCTTTTCTCTTTCTTCTTTCCTTCCATCTTTTTTTTCTCCTTCTTTCTTCTTTCCTTCCATCTTTCCTTCTTTCTTTCTTTCTTTCTTTCTTTCTCTTTCTTTTATTTTTATTTCTATTTCTCTCTTTCTATTCTTTTTTTTTCTTTTCATTATTTTTCTCTTTCTTTCTCTTTCTCTCTCTTTCTTTCTTTCTTTCTTTCTTTTTTTTCTTTCTTTCTTTCTTTCTTTCTTTCTTTCTTTCTTTCTTTCCTTCCATGGTGTCAGTGGATGTAATAATAACCCCCAGCATTGGCTCAGTGGATGCAATAATAACCCCCAGTATTGGTGCCAGTGGACATAATAATAACCCCCAGCATTGGTGTCAGTGGACATAATAATAACCCTCAGCATTGGTGCCAGTCGATGTAATAATAACCCCCAACATTGGCTCAGTGGATTCAATAATAACCCCCAATATTGGTGCCAGTGGATGTAATAATAACCCCTAGTATTGGTGTCAGTAGACATAATAATAACCCCCAGCATTGGTGCCAGTGGATGTAATAATAACCCCCAATATTGGTGCCAGTGGACATAATAATAGCTCCCAGCATTGGTGACAGTGGACATAATAATAACCCCCAGCATTGGTACCAGTGGACATAATAATAACCCCAAGTATTGGTGCCAGTGGACATAATATTAACCCCCAGTGTTGGTGCCAGTGGACTTAATAATAACCCCCAGCATTGGTGCCAGTGGACATAATAATAACCCCCAGCATTGGTGCCAGTGGACATAATAATAACCCCCAGCCTTGGTGCCAGTGGATGTAATAATAACTCCCAGTATTGGTGTCAGTGGATGTAATAATAACCCCCAGCATTGGCTCAGTGGTTGCAATAATAACCCCCAGTATTGGTGCCAGTGGACATAATAATAACCCCCAGCATTGGTGCCAGTCGATGTAATAATAACCCCCAATATTGGTGCCAGTGGCTGTAATAATAACCCCCAGCATTGGTGTCAGTGGACATAATAATAACCCCCAGCATTGGTGCCAGTCGATGTAATAATAACCTCCAATATTGGTGCCAGTGCATGTAATAATAACCCCCAATATTGGTGCCAGTGGATGTAATAATAACCCCCAGCATTGGTGTCAGTGGACATAATAATAACCCCCAGCATTGGTGCCAGTCGATGTAATAATAACCTCCAATATTGGTGCCAGTGGATGTAATAATAACCCCCCAGCATTGGTGCCAGTCGATGTAATAATAACCCCCAATATTCGTGCCAGTGGATGTAATAATAACCCCCAGCATTGGTGTCAGTGGACATAATAATAACCCCCAGCATTGGTGCCAGTCGATGTAATAATAACCTCCAATATTGGTGCCAGTGGATGTAATAATAACCCCCAGTATTGGTGTCAGTGGACATAATAATAACCCCCAGCATTGGTGCCAGTGGATGCAATAATAACCTCCAGTATTGGTGCCAGTGGACATAATAATAGCCCCCAGCATTGGTGCCAGTGGATGCAATAATAACCCCCAGTATTGGTGCCAGTGGACCTCACCAGTCCACCATATGCCCGTGTTCTCTGCCTCCATGTCCAGGGCATGATACGAACAGATCTTGCGGTTCATGCACTTCAATGACAATGAACTCTGTCGTCCTCGTGGAGACCCTGAATTTGATCGGCTCTACAAAATTCGGCCCCTCATAAACCACTTCAACCAATGTTTTGCAGCCTTGTTTACTCCCAATCAAGTTGTCTGCTTTGACGAGTCCCTGATTAAGTTTTCTGGCCGCTTGTCTTTCAAACAGTACCTTCCCAGCAAGCGTGCCAGATACGGGGTCAAGCTCTATAAGCTCTATGACAGGGCAACAGGCTATACGTGGAGCTTTTCGGTTTATGAGGGAAAAGATAGTCACGTAGAGCCGAAGAACTGTCCAGATTACATAGGGAGCGCTGGCAAGATAGTGTGGAACTTGGTGTCACACTTATTCGGAAAGGGGTACCACTTGTACGTGGACAATTATTACACGAGCGTGCCACTGTTTAGTCACTTGTTTGATCATCAGATTGGAGCATATGGCACCGTGCAACCTAATCGCCGGGGCTTTCCCCAGCGGCTTGTAGATTCCCGTCTTAGGCTGGGGGAGAGAGCCTGCTTTCAGTGTAATAATTTGCTCGCTGTGAAGTGGAGGGATAATAAGAATGTTTTCATTCTTACCTCCCTTCATGTAGACACGACAGTCCAAATTCGTGCGGCGGCTGGTGTTGTGACGAAACCCCCCTGTGTCCACGAATATAACCAAAATATGTGAGGGGTGGATCTCAACGACCAGTTGTTGGCGCCGTATCTAGTTGCCCGTAAGGCTAGACGCTGGTACAAAAAAGTGTCTATTTATTTATTCCAATTGGCTTTGCTGAATGCTCATGTGCTATACGGAGCTTCAGGCGGGACTTTACCCTTCCTTGAATTCGAGGAAGAGGTTGTCACAGAACTCCTGTATCCAGACGGTTCTGCACCTCACCATCCCCTACCAAATGCAGTAAGCCGGCTGCATGAGCGGCATTATCCTTATGCCGTCCCGAGTACCCCTACCCAACGAACCCCCCAAAGAAGATGTCGTGTCTGTACCAAGCACGGATTTAGGCATGACACCCATTATTTTTGTCCACGCTGTCCTGACAATCCTGGTCTTTGCATTGGTGAATGTTTTGAACGCTACCACTGACTAGTGAAGTATTAGCGTAGGGTACAGCATTTCACAGGCTAGGATACACTTTCACAAGGTCTCAAGAATGCCATCGCATTTTGAGACCCTATCGTTACCGTTAAAATTATAGTTACAGGGTCTCAAGAATGCCATCGCATTTTGAGACCCGACCGTTACCGTTAAAATTATAGTTACAAAAAAAAAAGTGCAAAAAAATAAAATAAAATAAAAAGTACAAACCCCCCCCCCCCAAAAAAAATATAAAATATCTATTCTCTATTGTTGCTCTTTTTTTTTTACTGTATTCTATTCTGCAATGTTTTATTATGTTTTATCATGCTTGCTTTTCAGGTATGTAATTTTGTTATACTTTACTGTTTACTGTGTTTTATTGTTAACCATTTTTATGTTTTCAGGTGCGCCATTCAGCTGCAGCGCGGATTTATTTATCTTGACAGCGACAGCGTTTACCCACGATACATAAAGCCGTGACTCCAGTGCTGTCGGAGGTGATTTCACCACCACAGTTAAAAAAAAGAGCATATATGCCGAAGCATGGGGGCAGCAGGGGCGGAGGAGCGATTTGCTCCTAATGCCACGTACATACGGTCGAAATTCTGACGGAGGCTTGCCCGTGGAAAAGTCCGACCATGTGTACGTGGCATAACTTTTTTGCGGGAGGATGCCCCCATGCTTCGGCATATATATATTTTAGGCACCGGTTGCGTTAAAAAAATGTTTTATTTTTTACTATGTTCTTATTTGGTATTTGCTTTGCAGGTATGGTATGGTAAGGTCTTACTGTTATACTGTAATGTTACTTTGTTTTAATGTTAACCATAATTTGCTTAGCAGGTACGCCATTCAGTTGCAGCGCGGATTTATTTATCTTGACAGCAACAGCGTTTGCTCCCACGATACATAAAGCTGTGACTCCAACGCTGTAGGAGGTGATTTCACCACCACAGTTAAAAAAAAAAGAGCATATATGCCGAAGTATGGGGGCAGCAGGGGCGGAGGAGCGATTTGCTCATAATGCCACGTTCATACGGTCGAAATTCCGACGGAGGCTTGCCCGTGGAAAAGTCCGACTGTGTGTACGCAGCAAAACTTTTGCGGGAGGATGCCCCCATGCCCCCCAATCTGACGTTATAAGCTAATTGGCTACCATGCACAGCTGCACCGGATTCTGAGTGCACCAGCTTTAGTGCTTCAACAAAGTATTGAGCAAAGGCTGTGAATACTTTTGTACATGGGATTTTTTTCTCTTTTTTATTTTTAATAAATTTGCAAAGATTTCAAACAAACTTCTTTCATGTTGTCATTATGGGGTATTGTTTGTAGAATTTGGAGGAAAATAATGAATTTAATCCATTTTGTAAAAGTATTCTCAAGAAAAAAAATGAAAATTTTAAAAAACAAACATTTTATTTATGATTATATTCCTTTGTCCAATTACATTTGAGCCCCTGAAAATGGGGGGACTGTGTATAAAAATGGTTGCAGTTCCTAAAATGTATATTTTATGTTCAACCCCTTGAATTAAATCTGAAAGTATGCACTTCAAATTCATTTGGATTGTTTCGTTTTAATTTTATTCTAGTGGCATACGGAGCCAAAAGTATGAAAATTGTGCCTGTGTCCAAATATATATGGACCTTACTAATGGCCCGTACACACGATCCGAATATTGGACGAAAACGATCGTCCGAGGGAGGATCGTACGATTTTCGGATCGTGTGTACACTACTTCCAACAGCCGATCACGACTGTTCGTCCGACCAAATTCAGAGGGACAAACAGGAAAACTTTTGTCGGACGACAGCCCATCCTACAACAATCGTGTAATCAGTACAGTATTCGTCTGCTAAAAGTCGATAGACAAACACCGCGCATGATCGGAAACACGAAAAGAACCCGGAAGGAGATGGGAGAATGTAAACAATGATTTTACCAATGAAAATGCTACGAACAGAAACTCGCCTGAATAAACTTGAGTAAAAAAATTAAGATTTTGCAATACAGAAACAAGGATTAAAAAAAAAAGAAACATACCTACGTTCGCGTGTAAATAGCATTCGCGCGTGGGGTATAAATCGTTATCTTGGCCTTGTTTCGTGTCAACGAACGTCGCAACGTTACGCACTGGTCATGTGAACTTTGCCCCGCCCCTGTTTGATGTGTGAACGTGCAATACGCCTGCGACGCAACCACGAGTTCTCACCGGCAGCATAGAGAAAACGATGGACGTGGAGGGCAGAAAAGCACATGCTGCCAGAACTGGATACAAGACAAAAGCAACTCCAAGAAGTGAGATGGTGGACATGGTCTATATTCTTGAGAAGAATGATTATGGTGGCAAACTGGAGAACTATGAAAAGCCCAACAGAAGAAAGGACATGATCATGGATAAAGTCATTACATTGCTAAAAAACAAACATGATGTAGAAAGATCCAAGGATCAGTTAAGGAAGCGATGGTCTGACCTAAAGCACCGTGAAAAAGAACAACTTGAAAAAATCCATCAAATGATTAAAAAAAGTAAGTACAAAAAGTGTATGTATGTATGTATGTGTGTGTGTGTGTGTGTATATATATATATAAATATATATATATATATATATAGCCATGTTGAGATGTTATTGTGTGGCTTATGAAAATATCTAATAACCGGCGCATGCGCGGATGCCTGAGCGGGAGGATGTCTTAGCTTAGAGCTCCGCTCCGTGGGAGGACAGAACCGGAGGACTACGGGTCCCAGCGGCTCCGCTAACGGCACAAAACATCACCACAAGCACCACCTAGACCACAGGTGAATAAACAATGGTTCTGAGGGGCACTAAACCAAAAAGTAAAGCGTCCCTTACAGGGGCGTAACTAGAAATCACAGGGCCCCATACAGAGCCGATCCGCCCTATAGGCACACTATGCAAGCTGCATAGGGCCCCGCCTCTGTGGGGGGCCCCCAAGACCCAGCACCCCCCCTGCACCTCTGGCTGTTTAGTGTGCAGTGGGGAAAGGTGGAAGGCGGTAATCGGCAGCTCTATGGTGCCTGAGTGGCGGCGGGATCTCCCTGGGGCTTGTAGTGCTCTCAGTGTATACAGTGGAGAGGAGAAGGGAGGGGCCTCTGACCCAGGCAGGTATCAGTTTCACTTTCACTCTGCTTGAACACTGTTGCTGATGCCCGGGTCAAAGGCCTCTCCCCTCTCCACTGTATACACTCGGAGATAGAACTTCTAGCCCCAGGGAGATCCCCCTGCCTGTGGACACCATAGAGCTGCCGATCGCCGACTCCCACCTCCACCAGCCAGGTACAGGGGAACCTCTGCAAGTGGCGGAGTCAGCTGTTTGAGGACCTTGATGTAAGAGGGGGGGCTTTCTGGGGACACTAATGTGAGGGAGGGGTCCTCTGGGGACACTGATGTAAGAGGGGGCCCTCTGGTGACACTAATGTAAGAGGGGGGGCTCTCTGGGGACCCTGTGTAAGGGGGGGCTCTCTAAGGACACTAATGTAAGAGGGGGCTCTCTGGAGACACTAACGTAAGGACGGGGCCCTCTGGGGACACTGATGTAAGAGAGACTGTGTGGCAATGGAAAATGGTTTACATAGCTCACGGCATCACAGGTCAGGTAGAGGGCCCCTTAGCAGAATTTTGCCTAGGGCCCCAGGGAGGTCAGGATCGGCACTGGCCCCATAGCAAAATGTTGTATGGGCCCCCCCCCCCACCCACCACAAAAAAAAAAAAAAAAAAATGCCATCGAACAACAGATTACCACACTCATGTGGCACAGTACCCAGGCAACAGCTTAATTTTGAACAACAAAGTATGCAGTATACTGTATGCAGCCCCTGAAGGACACACATGCATACCCCCATCAGTAAAGACCCCCCCAGCAGTATAGACACCCCCCTAAGTACAGACACCCCTCAGCATTACAGACCATACCTCAATGCAGGACCCCCCTAGCAGTACAGACCCCCCAGTGCAGACCACCCCCCTCAGTACAGACACCCTCCAGTGCAGACCTCCCCAACATTACAGACCCCCCCTCAGTGCAGGACCCCCCCAGCAGTGCAGACCCACCCCCCTCAGTGCAGACCCCCCTCAGTAGTACCCCCCCCCCCCCCAGTAGTACAGACACCACCTTAGTACAGACACCCCCCCTAGTGCAGACCCCCTAGCAGTACAGACACCCCCAGCAGTACAGACCCCCCACCCAAGTGCAGACCCCCCCCCCCCATCAGTACAGACACCCCCCACCTCAGTGCAGACCCCCCACCCAAGTGCAGACCCCCCCATCAGTACAGACACCCCCCCGACCTCAGTGCAGACCCCCATCAGTACAGACACCCCCGACCTCAGTGCAGACCCCCCATCAGTACAGACACCCCCGACCTCAGTGCAGACCCCCATCAGTACAGACACCCCCCCACCTCAGTGCAGACCCCCATCAGTACAGACACCCCCCAACCTCAGTGCAGACCCCCATCAGTACAGACACCCCCGACCTCAGTGCAGACACCCCCCATTACAGACCCCACCATCCAAGTGCAGACCTCCCATCAGTACAGACGCCCCCCCACCTCAGTGCAGACCCCCTTAGTACAGACACCCACCCCCATTACAGACCCCCCATCCAAGTTCAGACCCCCCCCATCTCAGTGCAGACCCCCCCCATCTCAGTGCAGGCCCCCCAACTCAGTGCAGGCCCCCCTCAGTACAGACAATCCCCCATTACAGACCCCCCCACCTCAGTGCAGACCCCTTAGTAAAGACACCCCCATTACACACACCCCCATTACAGACACCCCCAACCTCAGTGCAGACCCCCTTAGTACAGATACCCCCCACCTCAGTGCAGACCCCATCAGTAGACACCCCCCAGCAATGCAGACACCCCCCTTAGTACAGACACCCCACCCAAGTGCAGACCCCTTAGTACAGACACCCCCCACCTCAGTGCAGACCCCCATCAGTAGACACCCCCCAGCAATGCAGACACCCCCCTTAGTACAGACACCCCACCCATGTTCAGACCCCCTTAGTACAGACACCCCCCACCTCAGTGCAGACCCCCATCAGTAGACACCCCCCAGCAATGCAGACACCCCCTTAGTACAGACACCCCACCCAAGTGCAGACCCCCTTAGTACAGACAACCCCCCACCTCAGTGCAGACCCCCATCAGTAGACACCCCCCAGCAATGCAGACACCCCCTTAGTACAGACACCCCACCCAAGTGCAGACCCCCTTAGTACAGACACCCCCCCCCCCCCACCTCAGTAGACACCCCCCCAGCAATGCAGACACCCCCTTAGTACCAGACACCCCACCCAAGTGACAACCCCCCACCCAGTGCAGACCCCCTTAGTACACACCCCCAGCAATGACACCCCCCCACCTCAGTGTACAGACACCCCCCCCCCCATCAGTAGACACCCCCCAGCAATGCAGACACCCCCTTAGTACAGACACCCACCCCAAGTGCAGACCCCCTTAGTACAGACACCCCCCACCTCAGTGCAGTGCCCCAGTACCCCCCCCCCAGCAATGCAATAGTACACCCCCCAGCAATGCAGACCCCCTTGTACACCCCCCCGAACCTCAGTACAGACCCCCATCAATGAGACCACCCCCCAGCAATGCAGACACCCCCTTAGTAGCAGACACCCCACACCAAGTAGACCCCCTTAGTAACACAACCCCCACCTCAGTGCAGACCCCCATCAATAGACACCCCCCAGCAATGCAGACACCCCCACCCATTACAGCCACCCCCCCCGAGTATGCAGACATGCCGACCCACCCCCCCTTAAACAAGAGAGGACGTTTTGAAAATCAAACCCCCTCTAATGAGGACTCTATGGACTGATGTACTAATTTAATCCGTCCTGCTTCTACTTGCCCCCAGCTTTAATTGCTGGTTGAGAAGTTAAAAATCTCTAATATCTACACGAAACTTTCTAACTTTCATACGGAAATTTTTTGCCAAAACTTGACCTTTCTTTCTACAAACTTTTTTTTCTCTCAAAATTCTTTTTCAAATGTATTTACTAAGTCCTTGCGTATCAGTAGCAACTCAAGTGGTCCTTCGGTGATGCTCCTCCCTCAGGAACTTCTTGCTGCCCCCTGTAACATCCTCAGACACCCGCTAGGATTATGCGGGTCTCTGACGATGGTTCTGGAACCTCACGGAGCATACATAATATGCACCGTAGACGTTCCTACACCCTAAGTTGTTATCTTTACTTATCATTAATGTGCTATTATAATAGGGTTGATCGATTTTGCTCTTCTTATTTTACTCTCTTCCTTCCTGCACCCTTTACTTCTCTCTCTCCCCAGGTGATGATCTCGTACTTGGAAGTAAGTTATATCTTTATCTATATAGTATCTAATACTGCACAGACATGGCCCCTGTAAATGTTTTGTCTTTAAATGTACAAGGGTTTAATATCCCCCACAAACGTTCAAAAGCTATGCGCACTTTTCATGCAAAAAAAGCACATATTATATGTTTGCAGGAAACTCATTTTATAGAAAAGGCTCATCCGAAATTTCTATCTTCTAATTTATCCGCAGTATTATGTTTCCTCAGCTTCTGTTAAACAAAGGGGTACCCTATAGGTTTTCACCGTAGTAGCACCCCATTTACTCTAGTGTCGCAACTGAATGATCCAAAGGTAGATACATTTTTGGTTACTGTATGCTTTCAACACACAAATTAGTACACATGGAGAGAACTAAATCCTACCAATAGGCGCTATACACATTACTCGTACCCACACAAATCTTTCTCTCGTATTGCCTCAACTATATACCCAGATCCCATGATACCAATTGTGTAAGTATCCAATATCTCAAAGCCACAGGGGTAGTAACCCCTACTTTCTCTACTATAGACCTTCCTACCCTAGATCAACTACAACACGATAACAACGACCTATAAACTACCTCCGAAGTCCGACTTACAAACGACCCAAGCCACACTCAGACACTCCTACCCTGGACAAATTATCGTCCTATATCTTTACTCAACTTGACATAAAAAACTGGCAAACCGCGATCAAACCGGACGGAGACAACAGGAAGTGCATACATTAAATATGCTGGCTATAAATCCGCTATGTTTGAGAATTAAATCCACCCCTAGGAAGGGAAATTCACTCCTGTAAGAGTTACTATGGGAAAAAGGTTATCCGTCTTCACTGATAGCTTTGTAATAACTCACCAGTCCATGTTTCCTTTAGATACTAACAACCACAAAATTTCTCAAAATCCAATGTTGTCATTGGACAGAAGATAATATTACCCTCTTATGAGAGAAATGTTAGAAAACCTTCTGAACAGGGCACAGACAGCAAAAACAAAGTGTTGCAGGGGTGATAACCCTTTCTCAATGTTATCTAAAAAACGTAAAAAGCTAGATTTTTGCTGAACCTGAGCTACATTTCTTCAAAAAAACAAACCATGTACCTGTTCCGATTACAAACAGATTCAACTACGCTAAGAACAAACCTACAGTCCCAGTCACTATATGTTACCTCAATAGAACTTTGTAACCCGCAGAGGTAATCATCACCTGGACCCCCTGTATATATATATATATATATATATAAGAGATAAGTAATATACTCTCGAGCCCACTAGCATGCATGAACCCATATGGGGTGATAAAGGCGGTCTGGATGTTGAGATGCTATTTTCTGTTTTTTTAACTATAAAGCTCATTAACATTCATCGCGTTTTTTTTTGGCGTTTTTTTTTTTTTCCATCATGTGTGGCTTATGAAAATATCTAATAACCATAAACTAAATATATTGTATGTGTTCCTTATTGCAGGGCAAAAGAAAAAAATAAGATCAAATAAACTACAGCGTCAAAGGTGCATTTAAAAAACGACTGGAAGAAATCACCTCAGATCAGAAAATAGCACACGGTGACATCTCAAGAGCTCATAAAGAAGGTATGTTATATAAAAGTTGAATATTAATGCAAACAGCTTAGTTCCAAATGTACATTTTAATAGTTAGATTTTCAATTAATCACCTCCACAAAATTAAATACATGAAAGACCATTTCATGATGTGCTAGTATGTGATAGACCTCCGCTAGCGACCAAAAAGGGCGCTTTGCCGGTGGTATAGCCGTGCTGCCCCATTGATTTCATTGGGTAGGAGCAGTGAATACACCGCTCCAAAGATGCTGCTAGCAGGATTGTTTTTGTCGTCTTGTCAGCGCTCCGCTCAAGTGTGAAAGCCCAACACAGCAGCGGCTTTTTTAGGGCGCTTTGCAGTTGCTATGGTTAGTGCTGTGGCGCCTAAAAAGCATCTCAATGTGAAAGGGGTCTAAATGCATCATATTCATTAAGGTTCAAAAAAACACCTAGTAGTCAGCCCCCCAGAGCCCCCTGTTTTACTTACCGGAGCCCAGAAGCTCTGTCTGAGCTATCTCGCATTGCTTTACCCCAGCTTTTCTAGGCTCTTCATTGGATGACTGCTAGCACCACAGACATTGATTCCCGCTGCTGTCAATCACATCCAATTACGCGCCCACCAGGAAGCGGGGCCGAGTCATACAATTGGCGGGTATGGACATCGATTGTATGGCACCGGAGCGCACCCGCAAGCTAACCCCCTTTTTGCAGAGTGTTTCTCAGAGGGAGTTAGTGGGGGGAGCCTTGGGACCACAGAAGAGGACGATCGGGGCCACACTGTGCAAAATGAACTGCATATTGGTGATAAGTATGACATTTTTTTTTTTTTTTTTTAATTAAATAATATGTGAACAAGTACAACCCCTTTAATATTACAGGCCGCTTAATAGCATAAGCTTCATAGACTTATTAACCACTTTCAGACTGGACCAATTTGCAGCCAAAGGACCAGGCCCCTTTTTGCAATTCGCACTGCGTCGCTTTAACTGACAATTGCGCGGTCGGGCGACGTTGCTCCCAAACAAAATTGACGTCCTTTTTCCCCCACAAATAGAGCTTTCTTTTGGTGGTATTTGATCGCCCCTGCGGTTTTTATTTTTTGCGCTATAAACAAAAAAGAGCGACAATTTTGAAAAAAACGCATTATTTTTTATTTTTTGCTATAATAAATACCCCCCAAAAATATATAAAAAAACATTTTTTTCCTCAGTTTAGGCCGATACGTATTCTTCTACATATTTTTGGTAAAAAAATCGCAATAAGCGATTATTGATCGATTTGCGCAGAAGTTATAGCGTTTACAAGATAGGGGATAGTTTTATAGCATTTTTATTAATTTTTGTTTTTATTAGTAATGGCGGCGATCTGCGATTTTTTTTGTGACTGCGACATTATGGCGGACACATCAGACATTTTTGACACATTTTTGGGACCACTGTCATTTATACAGCAATCAATGCTATTTAAATGCATTGATTCCTGTATAAATGACACTGGCAGTGAAGGGGTTAACCACAAGGGGGCAGTGTAGGGGTTAAGTATGCCTAGGGGTGTGTTTCTTACTGTGGGGGGGGGGGTGGCTGTCAGCTAGTGAATGCTGATCTCTGCTCCAATCACAGGGAGCAGAGATCGGCGTCACTAGTTGCTAGGCAGAACGGGGAGATGCTGTTTATCTCGGCATCTCCCCGTTCAGCCTTCCCGTGAGACGGTCGCGGGGGTCCCTGCGGCGATCGAGTCCGCGGGGACCGCGACCGGACTCATGGGGGTCCCGACCGGCGCGGGAGCGCGCCGCTCCCGATGGCACGGACAGGCATTAAGGAGGGACTTATATATACGCCCTCCTGCCTGTACGTGCCATTCTGCCGATGTATATCGTCGTGCGCCGGTCGGCAAGTGGTTAAAATATAATTCATAAACCCATTGTTATTTATTTATAAATTCTATATTATTTATGTAAATATATTTTTATCAGTATTTCTAACATCATTATGACATCATATGTTCGGTACTATTTATGTGTAAAATTGTTTTTTTTATCACATCTCCATTTCCTACTCTGTCATTGAAAGCCTTCTAGATATCCCAAGTGGGAGGGGAGGAGGCTATGTTCACGCTCACAGCTTGTAACAGCAATCTAGCAGCTAGATGCTGAATACATACGAATGCTGCATCTATTTTTATTTTTAACAGGGTACATAAACATATTTATATTTTTTTGTTTCTTGATAGAGCAAGAAAGTAATATAATTGAAATAGAGCAAGAAGATAGTGAGGCAGTTATGTTGAAGAATGCAGAAGATAGAACCAATGAGCAACCATATGTCCTAGACGAAGATAGTGGTGTGATAACACTTGAAGATTTGTCCTATCCTGTCGAATCTCCAAAAGGTTTGCATGTTGTTGCTTTAATTTTTGTTATTCAGTGTTCTCGTGTTTTAGGCCCCTTTCACACGAGGTGGACTCCGCTTCCACAGAGTCCGCCTCTGTCCGCCGGCTCAGCGGGAGATCTCTCCGCTGATCTCCGCTGAACCCGCGGATGACAAGTCCTTCTCTGCTCACTGAGCGGGGAGGGGCTTGCGAGCGCCGCTGGTCTCTATGGAGAGCGGATGAAAACGGACAGTGTGTCCGTTTTCATCAGATCTCACCCGATCCGATCCGCCAGCGACGGATCTGGACGTAGAGCCATACGTCTGCTTTTGGCGGATCGGATGTCAGCGGACATGTCTCCGCTGACATCCGACGCTCCATAGATTAACATGGAGCGCCCGTTCAGATCCGCCGTCAAAACTGACAGGTGGATCTGAACGGTCCGTCCGTGTGAAAGGGGCATAATGTCCCACAGTGGTATAATGTGATTTATATTTCAGGGAATATAGTATAATATTGATGTTAATTAATTGTGAATAATTTATATTTATTTTATTATTTTAAAGGTAATATAAGCAACCTTCAGGATTCTGGACAGGACAACAATAGTGATCGTTTTGACCTTGAACAACCTGATCTTGTAGAAGATAATTCGAATATCAATATTGATACAGCAGTAGAACGGGAAAGCATAGTGGATTTTGTCTCAGCCTCACGTGAGTAGTATGCATGTATATGTACAAACATATTACTGCATTACTTGATGAATAATATGTACAATGTATTTTCCTACAGACTCAACTTTGGATTGTACAACATTGGCCATGATGTCCAATGACCTGCTGCACTGTTGTGCAGAGGTGCAAAGGATTAAAGATGCTGCGACATCCATACTGCCCCAGATGCAGTACCTCATTGATGTGATCGCTAAAGTACAAACACGTCATTTCTAATCACCTTTTTTTAATGTTAAAATTATTTTTATACCTTTTTGATACAGGTTTGTTAATTACTGTTTTTGTCCATATATGTAGAATGTTGTCATACTTTTCTGGGCAATGTTTTAACCTTTGTAGGGTAACCAATCTGCTCCATCTTTGTATTGTTTTTTTAAGTAGGCCCCTTTCACACCGACGGACCGTTCAGGTCCGCCTGTCAGATTTGACAGCGGACCTGAACGGGCGCTCCTTGCTGGTCTATGGAGTGACTGACGGATGTCAGCGGTGACCTGTCCGCTGACATTCGACCCTATCCGATCCACCAAAAGTAGACGGATGGCCTTACGTCCGCATCCGTCACCTTGAAAACGGGTGAGATCTGATGAAAATGGACATGCTGTCTGTTTTCATCCGCTCTCATCATAGAGACCTGCAGTGGTGGACAAGACACTCCCCGCTCAGTCAGCATAGAGGGAACTGTCATTCACAGGCTCAGCGGAAATCAACAGAGAGATCTCCCAATGAGCTTGCGGACAGAGAGGCAGACTCTGTGAAAGTGCATCTGCCTCGTGTGCAAGGGGCCTTTAATCCAAAAAACAGGGAATGGCATAGATACAGATAGAAAATTGCAATCACGATCTCTTAAATTGCATGGCTGCCATTGTTTTGTTATAATATTTTTTTCGTACACAAGAGAAAACATTACTATACTTTTTGGAAGAAGGGGACTCCATTTCCTTCTCCTTGAACAAACAATTAAACAAATGCAAATATCATGATCCCCAAGTTCCATTGTTTATATTTTGCACTATTCTTAACACTTTATAAGGAAACTTTCTGTACCGATTTTTCGGAACAGGTGACTCGGGGCTGAAGTGGTTAAACTTTCTTCCACTTCAGCCTAGGTTCACACCGTACCGAATTATGTGTAATTAAGCGAGATCTCTCTAGCAGGCATTTCACATTGCCTTCTGTACTTGCCGGTTCTCACTCTTGATATGCGAGAACCCTGTGAATCAAGTGCGGATTCCAGCCTCGCCCACAGCAGTTCACACTGCCATATGCGAACTGCTGGGGAGTGTCATTATATGTTAACGACACCCCCATTTCAGCTCGCATATCGCACTGCGAACTCATAGTTAGGACATGGATTGGATTGCATATGTGAGAACACATATGCGATCCAATTTTGGTCTGAACAGAATAAGGCTGGGTTCAGACTGCTGCGGTGCGGAAGATCGCATATGATTCGCACCGCACTGCAGTGCAAATCATATGCGATCTCTGTGCGATGCGATTTCAGCCATACAGATAGTATGGCTGAATTCGCATCGCATTTGGCCCAAACTCGCACAGGACCCTTTTTTTGGTCCGCAGAAGAATCGGATCGCATGGTGTTCTCACCATGCGATCCGATTCCTGTCCGAGTTTGCAGATCGCACTGCGATATGCGAACTGATATGGGGGTGTCATTAACATTTCACTGACACTCCCAGCAGCTCGCATAGGGCAGTGTGAACTGCCGCCATTAGACATGCGATGCGGGAACCCGCAGTAGATTCGCAGCGTTCCCACACCGCAGCAGTCTGAACCCGGTCTAAAGGTCCTGTGCGTGTTTGCACCGAATACGGTGCGATATCAGCAATACTATCTGTATAACTGAAATTGCACCGCACAAACATCGCATGTAATGTGAACAGCAGTGGCACTGCAAATTACATGCGATGTCTATCATCACAATAGTGTGAACCGGCATAGTTTGTGATCAGAGATGCTACGCTGCTGGGAGAAACTGTGTATTCAAGTGTGAACCCAGCCTGAAAGCAATATAAATGGCAGACATGCCAAAATAAGCCAATTATGTTTAAAGCGTGAATGACATTGTTTGTTTTTATTCTTTGCACTATTAAACATTTTGAACAAATAGAAAACAAGAGAAGTTTTAATATTGCTGCTGCTAAAGTTAAGAAATTATATTTCTTTGCATATGTTATGCCAATAATTGCACTTTAAATGTTATTGTCTGCTTTTTAATAAAGCAAAGATTATTTGTAAAATTTGTTGTATTTCTTGACTATAGTGAATAATGGTAGTAAAACTATATATTAATTTAGTATTTATTACTTTGTAAAATGGCGCATGTAATCATGTGTAATGATAACAGAATGGTGGAACTATTTAAAAATGTATGTGTTGTACTCACTCTTTTAACGTCTTAAAGAATTTGAATATTTATTAAATCATCATATGGTAAACATACAAAAAGGCATCTGATTTGTATATCAATCTTATTAACAATATAAAAAAAAAATACAACTAGTTTTTACAACTCAATAATCTTCAGGAATAAATAATTAAAGGTTTGTATAATCTTGGGGCCAATGAGACAAATGTTGGATGTGAGCTTGTTGGCAGAAAATCCGACTGTGTGTATGCTTCATCCCACATTTGTTGGCTGACTTTCCACCAACAAATGTTGGCTAAAGCCCCATACACACGGTCGAAAAATCCGACCACCAAATCCATCGGATTTGTCCGACGGATTTAGTCCGACACTGGTGTTGCATACACACTGTCGGACAAAGTTGTCGGAAAATCTGATCATTCTGAACGTGGTGACGTTTGTTGCCTATGACGGGATTACGTAGAGGCTAGTAGCCAATAGCTTTGGTCTTGTAATGTGATCTGAGCATGCGTGGCACTTTGTCCGTCGGAATTCGATACACACGATCGGATTTGGTGTGATCGGACTTTGTTGTCAAAAAATCTATCCAGCAGGAGATAGGACTTTGTCCGTCGGACAATCCGATGGAAACTGTCCGATGGTGCCTACACACGGTCGGAATTTCCGACAACATTGTCTGATAGGACAGAATCCATCGGAAAATCCGACCGTGTGTATGGGGCTTAACAGGTTCTCAAATTTTCCACCAACAAAACTTTTTTTTGTTGGAATTTCCGATCGTGTGTACACAAGTCCGACGCACAAAAGTTCACGCATGCTCGGAATCCAGCAGAAGGAGTTGCACTGGCTATCGAACTTCCTTTTTCTCGGCTTGTCGTACGTCTTGTACGTCACCACGTTTGTAATTGTTGGCCAACATTTGTGTGACTGTGTGTATGCAAGACAAGTTTGAGCCAACAACCTTCGAAGAAAAAATCCACGGTTTTGTTGTCGGAAAGTCCGATCATGTGTACGGGGCATTAGAGCCCATATGGGACAGCTGCAGCATCACACCAATGCTGCAGTACAGAGGTGAGTGCGGCTGTGTATTTTGTTTTATAAGCCCATACTTCTACTTTAAGTTAAAAGGATCACGTCTGCAACTTCCACTGAAGACTTGTTTCTTTTGCAATACAAAGCTCCATTACTGTCATCCTCCTTGTTGCTTCATTACATTGCCAAACGCTGGTCTGAAGGGTTGGGATATGTCATAAGTGACAGCGGTGATCATTGTAATACAGTGGAACCTTGGTTAACGAGTAACGCGGTTAACGAGCGTTTTGAAAGACGAGCAACTCCTGACTCGGTTTGCGAGTGTTGTCTCGCAACACAAGCAGAATTCAAGCTAATGGGGTGTGCAGTACCGCACTTGGCCAGAGGTACGGGGGCGCCGGTGACACTTGGATTGGTTCAGAGCAGTTTGGAAATACTAGGAATCACTTGGAAAGACTCCGTTCCCTGGTGTTTCCTTGTTCAGCCGAGCTGTCCCCGAGTATTTCCGAGGCTCTCCGGCGCCCCCCACCTCTGGCCCCATGTGGCATTGCATGCAATAGAAGTCAATGCGGAACAAATTATCTTCATTTCCATTGACTTCTAGCTTTGTTATGCGAGTGCTTTGGATTACAAGCACTCCTGGAACGGATTATGCTCGTAATCCAAGGTTCCACTGCATTGGTGACTGCAACAATGATTTCCAGAGAATCCCACAGGTATAGCATATGCATACTTCCACTGGTCCAAGCAGGAGCATAGTAGCCATCCAATAAATCTTGGGAATAAAAATGTGACCATTATAAGCATCCCTAGCAGTTTTATACCATGTCCCAATGAGCTAAGATTTGTCTCAAGTGGTCAAAGCATGGAATGGATTACTTACAAAAAAAAAAAGTTAATCACTCGCCAAGAATAAGAAAAACAGCACTAAAAGTATTTTAGTTATCACACAAATTATCCAACATACACTAAAGAATGCTGCCCTAGAGTCTTCGAGTCTTTCATCTGTAATCCAACCTGTCTTGGTAGGATTGCTATGGTCAGTGAAGGTATGAATTATCTTCAGATACCTCTATAGAGGTTTTCCTGCTCCTTCCATAGGAGGATCATAGATATGAAATGGGCACAAATTATATGTGTCCAGTGGTACAGCTTTACTGGCTGCCGTCAACTGACAAAAGCAACAGTTATTACACACGATTCATATGCCACCTAGCGTGCTTGATTGTTAGAATACAGGCAGCTCCGGCCTCTTAGTAGTCAAGGTTGTTAGGACACAGGCAACTCCAGCTTCTTAGTATCCTAGGTCGCTAGGACGTGAGCAGCTTCAGCCTCTTAGTATCCTAGGTTGCTAGGACGCAGGCAGCACCAGCCTCTTAGTATACTAGGTTGCTAGGAGGCAGGCAGCTTCAACCACTCAATATCCTAGGTTGCCAGGACGCAGCCAGCTCCAGCCTCTTAGTATCCTAGGATGCTAGGAAGCATGTAGCTCCAACCTCTTAGTATCCAGTGTTGCTCGGACACAGGCAGCTCCAACCTCCTAGTATCCTAGGTTGTCAGGACGCAGGCCGCTCCCGCCTCTTAGTATCCATGGTTGCTGAGATGATTGCAATAGCCAATAGGCTCAATTAACACTACCTGCATGTACCATTTACATGCAACCAACGGTACAGCATACATAGGCACCACTGGCTACCACAGGGGCTGTTTTTTTTTGTATTTTTTGTAAGGTTTTCTTTTTTTTTATTATCATTCCACACTTCCTTTTTTTTTGAAAAGACACTTGTCTCCTTCCCCATGTTTAAAGCGGTGTTCCGGCTGAAATTATACTTTTTAAATAAAAATACCCCTATAATACACAAGCTTAATGTATTCTACTAATGTTAGTCTGTAAACTAATGTCTGTTTTGTTAGTTTATAGCAGGAGTTTGTTATTTTATAAACTTACAGCAGGCCGTGGCCATCTTAAGTGTGGGCATCTGAAGCCAGACTGTATTTCTTCCTGGATCTCATCCTTGCAGATCTCGCACATGCTCAGTGCAGCACAAGCAGGGTAATAGGTTTCAGGTCAGGCTTCCATAGCAACGGCAGTGTCAGAGGAAGTTGCCGCCCCTTCCCAGGAGGCATTGAAAAATGAATACAGCAGATATACAGTAGGTGGTGAGAAAAAAAAAAAATATCCAATTCGTTTACAGTGCAGTTTAGTGAGGAATGCTGAAGAGTTGTAAAAGTGGGTGGAACTCCACTTCACTTCAAGAGTTTCTCTGTAAGTGGGTCCCCCCGACCCTGCTATGCTAACCTTACCATCATCCCTCACCACCCCCCTCCCTCCTCTGCAACCTGGTGTCACCGACCAAGGAGAACAGTGACTTCACCTCCTAGTTGTCACAGTGACCCATGTGTAGCACCCTCAAGTTAGGTAGGTCCTAGAGTGAGGATTTTCTGTTAGAGTAGGTAAATTTAGGCAGGCCTAGCTGGTTGATAGGCCTGTTTGTTTTCATTCTGGGCTGGGAGTGGCTCAGGGTAGCAGCTGGTGACTCACAGGTCGCATCACTTCACTGTCACCTCCCTCTTCCTTCTAGAAAGTGATAGAAGGAGAGGAGGAGAAGAGAGGTGGGGCTGCCTGGGGTATCTTAAGGAGCCTTGACCAATCCCCAACTTGGATTGGCAGGGGGTAGGCCTCCTTAAATTCCTGGGATCAGCCCAGCTGGGGAGGAGTTGTCGGGTGGAGGAGCTGGAGTGAGAGAGTGTGGAGGTTGTCAGGGCCCACGGGGAGATCCCCAGTCGGGGGGGGGGGTAGACCCTGGGCTGGGGTTCGGGTGTATCCAGGAGGAGTGATGAGATCCTGGAAGGAGAAGCATGAGAGAGCAAGTAAAGGACAGCGGGAGAGAACACTTCTAAGAGTCTTCAGGGAGGATTACTGGTCATAGCCAGGAGGGCTGGTGATTGAAGCACAGTCGGGAGGACTGGGAGGCACGCCTGAGAGAACCTGGAGATTGCAGTTTGAGATGGGTGCAGAACCAGAAGAGAGGACTGTGGGAAGGGCAGTGGAAAGAGGTCATTGCAGTCAGGCTGGCTGGCAGGGCCTGAAGAGAGCTATCTGCGATTGGTAGCTGAATGGAGGATAGCTAGCACCTGAACTATTTATACACAACAGGGCCACGAGGCAGTGAAAACAAAAGGGGGAGGGGAACACTGCTGGGGTTTTTATTTTTTGCTAAACAAACTAAAAAAGACTGACATTTTTGGAAAAAAAAAAAACTTTTTTCTTAGTTTGTCATAAAATTTTGTTTTCTCCTTTACTGACGGGCACTGATGAGGCAGCATTGATGAGGAGGCACTAATATGCAGCACTGATGGGCACTGATAGGCGGGCACTGATAGGCGGCACTGATATGCAGCACTGATGGGCACTGAGAGCCGGCACTGAAAGGTAGCACTGATGGGCACTGACAGGCGGCGCTGATTGGCACTGAAAGATGGCACTGATGGACACTAATAGATGGCATTGATGGCCAGCACAGATGATGATGTACTGACAGGTGTTACTGCTGGGCACTGATTGGCACTGTGATGGGCACTGATTGTCCCTGTGGTGGGCTCTGATTGGCACTGTGGTGGGCACTGAGAGACTTTAAGGGGGCACTGCTGGCAGCTGTTGGGCACTGATTTGCACATCTGATGGGTACCTCTCATGGGGGCTGTGCTGATAATCAATGTGCTAATTATCAGCACAGACCCCCCCCCCCCCCCTCTGACAGGGAGAGCCGCCGATTGTCTCTCCCTGTCAGCGCAAACCGAGGAATGATGTTTACCGGCACTTCCTGGTTCACGCCATGATCACGTGGTAAGAAGCCTCTGTCAGGACTCCGGTGTCAGAACTGTGTAGCCCTGATACATGGAAGTCAGCACAGAGACGGGAGGGTAGAAGCTGGTAGGATCAGTCAGCTATTTCATACACAGCACAAGCACTGTGCTCTATAACAGGCTTTAAAGGAACAGGATCTTCTTTAACCACTTGCTTACTGGGCACTTAAACCCCCCTCCTGCCCAGACCAATTTTTAGCTTTCCGCGCTGTCACACTTTGAATGACAATTCCGCGGTCATGCTATACTGTACTAAAATTTAATTTTTATAATTTTTTTTCACACAAATTGAGCGTTCTTTTGGTGGTATTTAATCACCACTTGCTAAACAAACAAAAAAAGACAGACATTTAAAAAAAAAAAACATGTTTCATATTTTGTTATAACATTTTGCAAATGGGTAATTTTTCTCCTTCGTTGATATTCGCTGAGGAGGCTGCACTGATGGGCACAGATGGGCTGCACTGATGGGCACAGATAAGGTGACAGATAGGCACAGATAAGGCGACACTGATAGGCACTGATAAGACGGCACTGATGGGCACTGATAAAATGGCCCCGATGGGCCCTGATGGGTGGCACTGATAGATGTCACTGATGGGCACTGGTATGTGGTATTGATAGGCAGCACTGGTGATGAGGCACTTTGGTGGTGACTTTTATAAGTGACACTGTGGGCACTGATGGGTGGTACTGTGGGCACTGGTAGGTGGCGCTGGTGGGCACTGGAGCTTTTTTTTTTCCTCACGCTACGAGCGTGAGGAGAAAAAATAGCCAATTACCGGCTCTGTTTACATCACATGATCAGCTGTCATTGGCTGACAGCTGATCACGTGGTAAGGGGGTCGGGATCGACCCCTTACTCCGATCTGTGATCAGCCGAGTCTCATAGACTCGCTGATCACAGAGCGTGCTGCGCTGCCCCTGCAGAGGGCGCGCAGGCCACTCGAACACGGGAGGACATCTTTGGACACCCTCCCGGCAAATTAGGTCCGCGCTGCAGCCGTTTTTTTCAACTGGAGGTGGTTAATGGTGCCAAAACACACAAAAATATATTTTGTTATAAAAACATCTTTATTGGAGTCCAAAGTTTTAAAAGAAATGGGGGGACAATGAATGTTGTCCACATTTCATAAAAACAATTCAGTGCACATGTACAATATACACATAAAGTAGCTACTGTAACCAGCGTGATGCTTGTTGCTCGACATGTTTCACTTTTCAGCTTCTTCGGGAGCTTATTAAGCAATATGTAGCTACAAAAAGACAAATACAATCAAAATAAAAAATAAAAAACAACAATAATTCCAAAAATTTGCATAAAGAATTATTAGTAAGTATACCTGACCGTAAATAAACATTTCTGTTATCAAAGTAAATGTGTATCAAAAAGATATAACAACATAAATAATATAAACATAAATAATATGTTCAATATATTATATCATCATCAACATACTCAACAACTCGCCGCTACCATGGACTGACCATCACGCCATCAAATTCGAAATCACCACCAACAACACCTTCCAGAAATCGAACCACTCAACAACGACATACTGGACCAGATCTCAGAAGAAGCTACACTCGGAACTCTTCAAAACTACACTATCCAACAAAATAACAACTTTAAATTTAAACCACTCGACGGAAAAAACACTCAACTCCTTAAACAAAGCGTTACTACAAACAGCAGACGCAATCGCTCCGAAACGCAGAACACTCATCCGCAATAAAAACTCTGGATGGTTTAATGGAACTCTTACTCTACTGAGCAGGAACGCAGAAGAGCTGAAAGAGCCTGGAGAAGAAACTGTTCTAAAGAAAAACCACACAAACTACAATACTCTCACAATGAAATATCACAAAGCTATCTTCAAAGCAAAAAAAGAACACTTCTCAAACACCATCACAAAAGCCCTAAACCGCCCTCGTGAACTATTCAAACTAGTCGCCCAGACTATGAACCCTACCTGCCTAGAGCCCCCTACCAACGAAACTCAAGAATTTTGCAATGAGTTATCGGATTTTTTTTTATCGACAAAATCGACAGCATTCGGGAAATATCCAACAGAAAAATACAATCAACTGCATCCAAAAAGAGGAAGCCGATTCAAACATCGCACAACCACCGAATTTTTCGCTGACCCCGATCGCCATAGAGACCACAAGAAACATCATCAGAAGCCTCCGGGACAGCACTTCACCCAACGATATCATCCCCACAAAACTTCTGAAAGAATGCTCTGACATCTTGGCACCTACTATAACACTACTCATAAATCAGTCATTCAAAGAAGGAATTGTTCCGAACTCCCTCAAGCAAGGCATAGTCAAACCCCTCCTAAAGAAACCCAACTTGGATCCAAGAAACCCCAACCACCGAAGACCGATAACTAGCTTGAACACCATCTCCAAGATTATGGAGAAAGTAGTGGTACAACAGCTACAACTCCATCTGGACACACACAATCTCCTGGACCCTCTGCAAACAGGCTTCCGCCCGGGCCATGGCACAGAAACAGCTCTCCTCAAAATATGGGATGATGCCTTGGAAGCAGCAGATGATGGAGAATCATGTCTCCTGGTACTCCTGGACCTTAGTGCAGCATTTGACACACTGGATCACAACACTTTACTCACCCGCCTCAAAGAAGTAGCAGGAGTCACAGTTTCAGACTTACCATGGTTCACTTCCTTCTTAGGAAATCGGTCACAGACAGTGAAACTTGGAGCCTTCACATCTGAATCCCGTGCAGTCTCCTATGGAGTCCCTCAAGGATCACCTTTGTCACCTGTGCTCTTCAACATTTACATCCGTCCACTCCTAAAAATCATCAGCAAATCTGATCTATGCTTCCACTCATACGCAGATGATACTCAACTCTACCTTCGGATCCCCGGACAAAAAGACCAATATCAGGAATTAGAAAAAAATGCCTCGCATCAATAGACGACTGGATGTCCACAAACTCCCTCAAACTTAACGGAACCAAAACAGAACTCCTTCTCCTAAATGCAAACCGGAAAACTAAATCTACGACACCATGGACTCCGCCCACCATCCTTGGACAGACCATCCCCCTAAGCATAAAAGCCAAAAGTCTCGGTGTCATCTTCGATTCAGAAATGTCAATGAATGCACAAATAGGATCAGTAGTCAGCGGATCCTACCACCTTCTACGCCTGCTACGTAGACTCATCCCCTTCATTCCAGAAAAGGACAAAGCCGTAGTGGTAGGAACAATCATCAACTCTCGACTCGACTACGCAAACTCCCTCTACATAGGACTACCTAAATTCCAGATTGCACGACTACAAGTCGTTCAAAACACGGCAGCAAGACTAGTCACAGGAAAAAAACCATGGGAATCCATCTCCCCATCCCTGAGGACCCTCCATTGGCTAACCGTAAAGAATCGGATCACATTCAAGACCCTCTGCTTGACCCACAAATGCACACAAGGAGATGCTCCTCAATACTTATGCGAAAAAATACAACACTACACCCACACCCCCAATCGCAACCTCCGATCTAACGACCAAAACCTCCTCCTTGTCCCCAAATCCCGGTACAAGTCAAGGGGAGAACGAAGATTTGCAGTCCAAGGACCACGGCTATGGAACGCTCTACCTACGAACATCCGCTTGGAAAAAGACCATCGGGCCTTCAGGAAAAAACTCAAGACCTACCTCTTCTAAGAAGGAATCAATGCAGGTCGGATCAAGCGCCTCGAGGCGATTCAGTTCGCAGTTGCAGCGCACACATTCACATGAAGCACTAAAACTCAACATGAACATAAAACTCACCATGTATATAGAATGTAATCAAGCTAATTCACACTACTAAAGGGTCCAAAACTGATGTAAGAAGAGGTGCCAACACCAGCACAATTGATAGCAGGAGGAGTAGAATGAGGCCGGTGGAAATATTAGAAATGTCAAAATAAAAGGGGGGGGGGTATATATATATATATATATATATATATATATATATATATAGATATACTGGCCCCGTGTACGGAACTCGGAAATGTTCGTAAGTCGGCGCGCATGCGCAGACCGACAAATACGGAGATTTCCGGACATTTCCGATGTTCCGTCTGTTGCCGTTCTGCGCATGCGCGGCAAATTACGGACATTTCCGCATTTTTCGACGCTCCGTATGGCCGCGCATGCGCAGAACGGCCGACAGACGCCGAAAACCACCGGAAAATGGCGGAGGGTCCCCGCAGCACCCCGTTCGTGAGTAGGGGTTGTTCGTAGGTCGGGTGTTCGTAAGTCGGGGACCCCCTGTATATATATATATGTAGCGCCGGCTCCTGATGAGCAGACGCTATTGTTTTTTCAAATTTAAGTTGCCTGAAGCTGCAGTTGGGTTTCAGGCTAATTATTCTAAAAGTTCTGGTTTCTGTACCAGTTCAGCTGGGTTGCACTGGTTTCTCCTTGACTGTGGGTGTCGCTGTCACAGACGATGGGTGTAGAAACGCAGTTCAGCTGGATGTATTGAATGCCACCTATCGCTCGGAAACCGCACAGTGGGAGTGTTCTTCCTGCTGTGATTTCTGGGAGATGGTATTTAAGGTACCAACGCCATTTTTAGGGGAGTTTGAGGTTTTTGGGGTTTGCCTGAATGCCCTTGGGGTCCGCCGCCCTGACCCAATGGCCCTCCTGGCCTGGGGTGGGAGCCGCATGTATCCTGTGCCCCGGGGCCAGATGGCCCGAGGCTATGCACCTGAGAAAGTAGGCCTGAAACAGTTTTGGGGTCTACTGATTCAGGGGTGGTCCTGTGCCATCTCGCCTGCGGAGAGATTCTGTAGCTTCTGAATCACCAACTATCAATGTAGTTGGACAAAGAGGATAATTGTCTTTTTTTCTAGAAGAAGACTCAACAAAAAGTCTCCTAGGGACCAGGTACGGCTGTACCAACACAGGTCCCTACACTGGTGGCGTCTGCCACTCCAGTAACGGGAGGGTCCTCCCATCAGCCCTCTATTTTCGTTTTTGGAGCTTCTGAATCACCATCAATGTAGTTGGACAAACAAGACAATTGGCTTTTTCCTAGAAGAAGACTCAACAAACAGTTTGAGAAACCCTTTCCAGGGACCAGGTACGGCTGTACCAACACAGGTTCCTACACTGGTGGCGGCCGCCACTCCAGTAACCGGAGGGTCTTCCCATCAGCCCTCTATTTACCTTTCTGCAGCTTCTGCAGAAGTTTTAAGGTTGGACAATACATCGCCCAAACATAATCACCTGTAAAAAAAGTACCTGAGATGTTGGTGGTAAACAGCCTGCTAGGCACGGGGGGGGAACCAATCCAAGTCCTCCAAAATCTGCCTCATATCCAAAAGTTGCCAAAAGTGTAAATGTAGACATTAAGCTTTAAGGTTAATCAAAAACATCACATTCTAAAGGGAAAGGTAGAACAAGGGGGAGTATGGAAGAGGGAGAGAGGAGGGAAAAGGGGGGGAGGGAAGGTTGGAGGAAGAAGGGGTGAGGGTTGGGGGGAACCCCCACACCCCTTCCTTAATTACACCAATACCCCCCCAGCAGGAATGTTACACCAATGCCCCCCCAGCAGGAATATTACACCCATACTCCCCCAGCAGGAATGTTACACCAATACCCCTCCCACCAGGAATATTACACCCGTACTCCCCCAGCAGGAATGTTACACCAATACTTCCCCCAGGAATATTACACCCGTACTCCCCCTAGCAGGAAAATTACACATATACTCCCCCCAGCAGGAATATTACACCCATACTCCCCCCAGCAACAATATTACACCAATACTCCCCCCCAGCAGGAATATTACACCCATTCTCCCCCCAGCAGGAATATTAAACCCATACTCCCCCCAGCAGGAATATTACACCAATACCCCCCCCCCCCAGCAGGAATGTCACACCAATACTCCCCCAGCAGGAATATTACACCGTACTCCCCCCAGCAGGAATATTACACCCATACTCCCCCCCCCCCCAGCAGGAATATTACATCGATACTCCCCCCAGCAGGAATATTACACTTGTACTCCTCCCCAGCAGGAAAATTACACCAATAGTCCCCAAGCAGGAATATTACACCCGTACTCCCCCCAGCAGGAAAATTACACCCATACTCCCCCCCAGCAGGAAAATTACACCCATACTCCCCCCAGCAGGAAAATTACACCCATACTCCCCCCAGCAGGAATATTACACCCGTACTCCCACCAGCAGGAATGTTACACCAATACTCCCCCCCCCCCCAGGAATATTACACCCGTACTCCCCCCAGCAGGAATATTACACCCATACTCCCCCCCAGCAGGAATATTACACCCATACTCCCCCCAGCAGGAATATTACACCCATACTCCCCCCAGCAGGAAAATTACACCCATACTCCCCCCAGCAGGAATATTACACCCATACTCCCCCCAGCAGGAATGTCACACCAATACTCCCCCACCAGGAATATTACACCGTACTCCCCCCAGCAGGAATATTACACCCATACCCCCCCAGCAGGAATATTACATCGATACTCCCCCCAGCAGGAATATTACATCTGTACTCCTCCCCAGCAGGAAAATTACACCAATAGTCCCCCAAGCAGGAATATTACACCCGTAATCCCTCAGCAGGAATATTACACCAATACTCCCCCAGCAGGAATATTATACCCATATCCCCCCCCCAGCAGGAAAATTACACCCATACTCCCCCCAGCAGGAATATGACACCAAAATCAGGAATATTACGCTGATACGCCCCCCAGCAGGAATATTACACCAATAACCCCCCCAGCAAGAATATTACACCCATACTCCCCCAGCAGCAATATTACACCAATACTCCCACCAGCAGGAATATTACACCCATACTCCCCCCAGCAGGAATATTACACCCATACCCCCCCAGCAGGAATGTTACACCAATACTCCCCCAACAGGAAAATTACACCAATAGTCCCCTCCAGCAGGAATATTACACCCATACTCCCCCCAGCCGGAATATTACACCAATAGTCCCCCAGCAGGAATATTACAGCCGTAATCCCCCAGCAGGAATATTACACCAATACTCCCCCCGCAGAAATATTACACCCATACTCCTCCCAGCAGGAATATTACACCCGTAATCCCCCAGCAGGAATATTACACCCATACTCCCCCCAGCAGGACTATTACACCCATACTCCCCCACCGGGAATATATCACCCATACTCCCCCCCAGCAGGAATATTACACCCATACTCCCCCCCAGCAGGACTATTACACCCATACTCCCCCCCCCCCCCAGCAGGAATATTACACCCATATTCCCCCCAGCAGGAAAATTATACTGATACCTCCCCAGCAGGAATATTACACCCATACTCCCCCAGTAGTATCGCACAGTTGCTGCAGATTTGTTGACTGCACATCCATGATGGGATTTTCCGTTCCACCACATCCAAAATGTGCTCTATTGGATTGAGATCTGGTGACTGTGGAGGCCACTGGAGTACAGGGACCTAATTGTCATGTTCAAGAAACCAGTGGGGAGATGATTGGAGCTTTGTGACATGGTGCATTATTCTGTTGGAAGGAGCCATCAGAAGAAGGGGACACTGTAGTCATAAAGGGGTAGTACAGCTGTATATAATAGGATTTTAAATACCCCCCCCCCCCCCATAAGCACAAATTCCATAACTCTGGGGCATCAGATGTGTAAATTCTAATGACCATTAAGCGATAAACTGGCAAAAGGTGGCCAAGGTGTACTTATGATAAAAGACCCAGAATGTGTTAAATTCACTCTGTAGGAGTTAGCAGGAAAAACTAACAGCAAGATATCCAAGCCTCATATGCCAAATTCTGACCCTACCATCTCGATGTCGCAGCTGAAATTGAGACACGTCAGACCAGGCAACGTTTTCCAATCTTATATTGTCCAGTTTTGGTGAGCCTGTGTTAATTGTAGCCTCAGTTTCCAGTTCTTAGCTGACAGGAGTGGCACCCAGTGTGGTCTTCTGCTGCTGTAGCCCATCTGCTTTAAGTTTCAGTGTTTTGTACTTTCAGAGATGGTATTCTGCATACCTTGGTTGTAACGAGTGGTTATATGAGTTACTGTTGCCTTTCTATCATCTGATCATTATCTAATCATCTAGTGTTTCTTCTGCTGCCATTGCTGATAAATGATAGAAAACAGCTATAATACACTTGTATTAGATGTGTCAGTTTCAGCTCCATCTGATGTCACCCGAAAAGCAATTTACCCCTCCTGAAGTCCTGATACTACAGAAGTACACAAACTACCTTTATTATCAGCCTAAGGCTGGCCACAGACAGAGCTAATTCCTTTTCTGCAACCACGGGTGGGGGAAGCCGTCCTTGCGGGGAGAAAACCAGACGATATACCAGCTGCTATCAATAATCACAAGTAAAATCTGACAGGATGGTTGTACCCACGTTGATTGATCGATCAACTTGGGTGCGTTCAGTCTGCCCATACATGGTTCGAACCGTCTATGGCTGGCTGAACTCCAAGACCAGGGGTCTCCAAAATTTCTAAACAAAGGGCCAGTTAACCGTCCTTCAGACTTTAGAGGGGCTGGACTATGGTCATCGGGAGTAGAAAATGTCCCAACATCAGTTGGAGTAAACAATGCCCCATCTTTCGTGTCAGTGAGAGGAATAGTGCCCCATCATTTGTGTCATTAAGTGGAATTGTGCCTCATCATTGGTATCATTTAGCCTCATTGTTGGTGCCATTGAGAGGAATTGTGCCCCTTTGTTGGTATCATAGGTAGGAATTGTGCCCCATCTTTGTCTTTGGGAGGAATTGTGCCCCATTGTTTGTTTTAATTGGGAGGGATTGTGCCCCATCATTGGTGTCATTGAGCCCCATGGTTTGTGTCATTGGCAGGTGTGTGCCCCATCGTTGGTGCCATTGGTAGGAATTGTGCCCCATTGTTTGTGTCATTGGGAGGAATAGTGCCCCATCATTGGGGTCATTAGGAGGAATAGTGCCCCATTGTTGGTATCATTGAGAGGAATTGGGCCCCATCATTGGTGTCATTGTGCCCCATTGTTTGTGTCATTGGCAGGAACTGTGCCCCATCGTTGGTGCCATTGGTAGGAATTGTGCCCCATTGTTTGTGTCATTGGGAGGAATAGTGCCCCATCATTGGGGTCATTAGGAGGAATAGTGCCCCATTGTTGGTATCATTGAAGGAATTGTGCCCCATTGTTGGTATCATTGGGAGGAATTGTGCCCCATTGTTGGTATCATTGTGAGGAATTGTGCCCTATTGTTGGTATCATTGGGAGGAATTGTGCCCCATTGTTTGTGTCATTGGGAGGAATTGTGCCCCATTGTTTGTGTCATTGGGAGGAATTGTGACCCATTGTTTGTGCCATTGGGAGGAATTGTGACCCATTGTTGGTATTATTGGGAGGAATTGTGACCCATTGTTGGTATCGTTGGGAGCAATTGTACTCCATCATTGGTGTCATTGGGAGGAATTGTACCCCATCATTGGTGTCAGTAAAGGAAACAGTCCCTCAAGGGCTGGATAAAAGCAAGCAAAAAGCTGCATCTAGCCCTAGCACCGCAGTTTGGAGACCTTAAAACCAAAATCCATTAAAAAAAATAATGAAACAAATAAATAAATGAAGTAGACCAGCATTCCGTAAACTGCTTTCCCTGTAATACTCAATGGGGCTGATTTACGAACGGTTTGCGCCATGAGTTGCGGTGCACGGCGATGCACAGCGGCCGTTTTCGTATTTACAAAACATTTTCGCCTGTAACACAGTGCAATTCCCCATTTACTATTATCTTGCCGGCGCACGGGAGGCTGCAAAGGAAGTGCCGTCATATGACAGCGGCCCGGAACAACAGATGTTTCTTGCCGCCGTCATATGACTGTGGGCGGTCACAAAGTGGTTAATAAAGGCATTGTCAAAAACTGTCTCTTGTAATTTTTAACACTTTTGTCACTTTTTTGGTGAAATGGTAGGCCCTTATCATTTCACACAGGGGGAGCGGGATCTGGGGTCCCCTTGTTAAAGGGGGCTTCCAGATTCCGATAAGCAGAAGTTGTGGGGATAAGGCCAGGGTTGTGGGGATGAGGCCCTTTTCCTCATCAACATGGGGACAAGGTACTTTGGGGGACTCCAAAGCACCCTCTCAATGTTGAGGGCATGTGGCCTGATACGGTTCAGGAGGGGGGGCGCTCTCTCATTCCCCCTCTTTTCCTGCGGCCTGCCAGGTTGCGGTCTGGTATGGATTTTGAGAGGGACCCCCACGCCATTAATTTTTTCTTTTGGCGCGGGGTTCCCCTTAACACACATACCAGACCTGAAGGGCCCGGTATGGATTTTGAGGGGGGCCTCCACGCCCTTTTTTTTCTGGTGCGGGGTTCCCCTTAATATCCATACCAGACCTGAAGGGCCTGGTATGCTCTTGGAGGGGAACCCATGCCATTTTTTTTTAAATTAAAGTCGCCTGGCCTGGGGGCGACTTAAAGTCGTGTTGTAAGTCGCCCCAAGTCGTGTTGTAAGTCGCCCCAAGTCGCGCTGGAAGTCATGTTGCCCCATGTGAATGGACTGTTAATGATAATGGCGTGCGCTATTATCAATGGCATATTATTATCGTGTGCGCCGGCATATTATGTGTTGCGATTATGCATGTGCCGGTTCATACGCTCAATTAATAATTTATCTGGCACACCAATTAAGGTATGAACCGGCGCAGCGCATTCATCTTAGTAAATCAGCCCCAGTGTCTCCAGTGCGCTCTGTTGCCGAAACTTCACCTTACCACCAGTCCTCGTCCAGGCTGAATTCAGCTCACTTCCTGTAGGCCTGGGCTATAATGGACACACCTCCTGGGGGTTCCTCCTCACACCGGCCTGGGCCCGCAGTAGAAAATCAAAAAGAGCGTCGCTGATTTGTCAAAACATCTCTTGAGCATTGAAGACCGCCCTCCACTGTCAGCTGGCATTCACATGGGGTCATTTCTGCTAAATTGGCTCTGGAATTGTCTCTTCTTTTTATAGCTGCGCACCGCTGTGTTTTTGCTTGTGAGCACATGCTTTCTAACACACAGGCCGAAAATAGTCTGAAAGCGGTTGGTTTGGTAGGAACCGGCTGGCTTTCGGTCCATGTGTACAGCTCTCTGTCCACCTGTCATATGAGCATGCTGGAAAATCAGCATCCGATCAGCGCTGGCAGCCAATGGCTGTGAGCACTGGCTGGTAATTTCTGGTGTGGGGGGGGGGGACGAAAAAATGTTGTTTCATAATTTACATAAATTTGTTTACTTAAATTCGTTTAATTCATTTTCAAACTTAATTTCGTTTATTCAAATCAATTAGAATTTTCCAAATTTGGTTGAATTGAACTCAATTCAACCAAATGCAGAAAATCTGAATCAATTAGAATTCTACTCTAATTGAATTCAAAATCGAATTTATTCTATCCGAAATTTGAATTTTGGAAGATGGTTATATTGTTTCTATTCCATTCTATTCTATTGTTTTTTTCTATTTTTTACTATTTTATTTTCTTCTATTATATTCTGTTATTTTCTATTCTATTCGAATAAGAATTTATTCTATTCGAAAATTGGAATTTTGGAGACCGGTTATATTGTTATATTCTATTTTATTTTATTATTTTCTATTCTATTCTTTTCAAATTAGAATTTATTTCACCCAAAATGTGAATTTTCGGAAGATGGTTATATTCTTTCTATTCCATTCTATTCTATTGTTTTTTCTATTTTTTACTATTTTATTCTCTTCTATTATATTCTGTTATTTTCTATTCTATTCGAATAAGAATTTATTCTATTCGAAAATTGGAATTTTGGAAACCGGTTATATTGTTATATTCTATTTTATTTTATTATTTTCTATTCTATTCTTTTCAAATTGGAATTTATTCCACTCAAAATTAGAATTTTCGGAAAATGGTTATATTCTTTCTATTCTATTTTTTATATTAAAATGCTATTCTATTCTAGTCAATGCTATTGTTTTATTTTTTTATTCTATTTGAATCTATTCTTTTCTATTCTATTTGAATTTGAAATATTCTATTTGATTTTGGGAAATGGTTATATTCATTCTATTCTTTTCTATTCTATTCAAATTTGAATTTGAAGCAACATTTTTATTGTTAACTTACAAGGTAAATGTATCTTTTAAAAATATTATTTTTAATTTTGTTGGTCTTGAATAGAAAAATGTATGAAAACTGTACAACAAAAGCAGAAAATGTATTTGTTACATAAATTAAAGCTTTTTATAGAACGTAAATCAAATAAACACTTTCTTTTACATAGAAAGACCTGTATTATTATGGAAGTGGATGACAAGGCTAACCATAACTATTCTTATAAATGCAGATTATAAATGAATAACTGGTGATCAGGTTACATGCCCCACTTCACATTATATTTATTAACATTTAAGGTGAATAATAATTAGTAGGTTATTATAGTATCATTATCCCTTCTGCTTGTGCATTGCGGAGCCATCTTCTCTATGTTAACAGAAGTCATTAAGGACGGAGACCATAAAATGCATCGCTATAGGTAAAAAAAGAGAAATAAGAATTAGTGCTTTTGTAAACCAAAAGTGACGGAAGCCTAAAAGTCCAGAATAAAATTTAGCAGCAACAGTATGCAATATTTATTTATCTATATCTATATGGGGGGGGGGGGTTGCCTAAAACTGGAGAGTACAAAATCTGGTGAAGCTCAGCAAAAAAAACTATCGGCTTTTCCATTGACAAAGTCAGAGCCGATCCGCCCTATACGCGGACTACGCAAGCTGCGTAGGGCCCCGCGGCGGATCGGCTCTGCTCGGGGGCCCCTGGGGCCGCTGCCGCCACTGTGAGGGCAGCGGCGCCTGAAATAAGACGGGCGCGGGGCCGACATGCAACTGCGCATGCGCCCGCCTTTCCCGAAAATTGCCGAGCAGCGGCAACAGCGCTGGCGCATGCGCAGTTGCCCGACATGCAACTGCGCATGCGCCAGCGCTGTGGCCGCTGCTCGGCAATTTTCGGAAAGGCGGGCGCATTCGCAGTTGCATGTCGGCCCCGTGGCCATCTTTTTTTCAGGCGCCGCTGCCCTCACAACGGCGGCAGCGGTACCAGTGACACGATGGCGCCGAGTGGCGCCATTTTTAAAAATAAAACGTCCCCTCCGCAGCCTCTTACCTCCTACCCCCCCCCCCCGCAGCCTCTGACCTCCTGTCCCCCCTTCCCCCTCAAAGCCTCTGACCTCCTGCCCCCCCTCTTCGCAGCCTCTGACCTCCTGCCCCCCCCCCCTGCAGCCTCTGACCTGCTGTCCCCCCCCCCCTTCGCAGCCTCGGACCTCCTGCCCCACCCCCTTCGCAGCCTCGGACCTCCTGCCCCCCCCTCGCAGCCCCGGACCTCCTCCCCCCCTCGCAGCCTCAGACCTCCTGTCCCCCCCCCCTTGCAGCCTCTGACCTCCTGTCCCCCCCCTTCGCAGCCTCTGACCTCCTGTCCCCCCCTTCGCAGCCTCTGACCTCCTGTCCCCCCCCCTCGCAGCCTCTGACCTCCTGTCCCCCCCCTCGCAGCCTCTGACCTCCTGTCCCCCCCCTTGCAGCCTCTGACCTCCTGTCCCCCCCCTTCGCAGCCTCTGACCTCCTGTCCCCCCCCCTTGCAGCCTCTGACCTCCTGTCCCCCCCCTTGCAGCCTCTGACCTCCTGTCCCCCCCCCTGCAGCCTCTGACCTGCTGTCCCCCCCCCTTCGCAGCCTCGGACCTCCTGCCCCACCCCCTTCGCAGCCTCGGACCTCCTGCCCCCCCCTCGCAGCCCCGGACCTCCTCCCCCCCCCTCGCAGCAGCCTCAGACCTCCTGTCCCCCCCCCCCCCTTGCAGCCTCTGACCTCCTGTCCCCCCCCCTTCGCAGCCTCTGACCTCCTGTCCCCCCCCCCCCCCCCCTCGCAGCCTCTGACCTCATGTCCCCCCCCCCTCGCAGCCTCTGACCTCCTGTCCCCCCCCTCGCAGCCTCTGACCTCCTGTCCCCCCCCCCCTGCAGCCTCTGACCTCCTGTCCCCCCCCTTCGCAGCCTCTGACCTCCTGTCCCCCCCCTTGCAGCCTCTGACCTCCTGTCCCCCCCCCTTACAGCCTCTGACCTCCTGTCCCCCCCCCTTGCCGCCTCTGACCTCCTGTCCCCCCCTTCGCAGCCTCTGACCTCTCCTGTTGCCCCCCCGCAGCCTCTGACCTCTCCTGTTGCCCTCCCCCACAGCCTCTGACCTCTCCTGTTGTCCCATCCGCAGCCTCTGACCTCTCCTGTTGCCCCCCCGCAGCCTCTGACCTCCCCTGTCCCATCCGCAGCCTCTGACCTCCCCTGTCCCATCCGCAGCCTCTGACCTCCCCTGTCCCATCCGCAGCCTCTGACCTCCCCTGAGTCAAGAGAGGGAGCGCAGCCAGGATGGGGGTCATGGGAGAAGTCAGACATGTATGGACTGCGGAGAGGAAACTATGGGATAAAACCAGAGCCACCAAGCTGGAGCCGACTGACTGAGCCCTGCATGATGCACCTGAGAGGAGGTCAGTGACAGCACCGCCAGGCCAGTCTAGGGGGGGTCAATAAATATTGTAAGGGGGCACTGATATAAAGGTTTCCCCCTTATCAGTAAACCCCCTTATCTTAGTGTTTTCTTTCTCTGGTCACCAGAGTCCTCCCCACATTCCCAGAGTTCCCCATTACATCATAGTATGCAGGATTCCACCTTACAGTGCAAGGGGGAACTCTGATGTAAAGGGCAATGCTGCAGACCCTGATGTAAGTAGGGAGGCTCTCTGACGACACTGATGTATGGGGGGCTCTCTGGGGACCCCGATGTAAGGAGGGGCTTTATAGGGATGCTCTCTGGGACCCTGATGTAAGGGGGGTGCTCTCTGGGGACCCTAATGTAAGGGGTGCTCTCTGGGGACCCTGGTGTAAGGGGGGTGCTCTCTGGGGACCCTGGTGTAAGGGGGGTGCTCTCTGGGGACCCTGGTGTAAGGGGGTGCTCTCTGGGGACCCTGGTGTAAGGGGAGGCTCTCTGGGGACCCTGGTGTAAGGGGAGGCTCTCTGGGGACCCTGGTGTAAGGGGAGGCTCTCTGGGGACCCTGATGTAAGGGGGGTGCTCTCTGGGGACCCTGATGTAAGGGGGGTGCTCTCTGGGGACCCTAATGTAAGGGGGTGCTCTCTGGGGACCCTGGTGTAAGGGGGGTGCTCTCTGGGGACCCTAATGTAAGGGGAGGCTCTCTGGGGACCCTGGTGTAAGGGGAGGCTCTCTGGGGACCCTGGTGTAAGGGGAGGCTCTCTGGGGACCCTGGTGTAAGGGGAGGCTCTCTGGGGACCCTGGTGTAAGGGGAGGCTCTCTGGGGACCCTGGTGTAAGGGGAGGCTCTCTGGGGACCCTGGTGTAAGGGGAGGCTCTCTGGGGACCCTGGTGTAAGGGGGGGCTCTCTGGGGACCCTGGTGTAAGGGGTGGCTCTCTGGGGACCCTGGTGTAAGGGGTGGCTCTCTGGGGACCCTGATGTAAGTGGGGGATCCACACTCAGATATGTAAAGATAAATATATAATGTCTGTTCTATATTGTTGTACTTATTCTTTGACTGTTTTGTTTAAAGGAGGGAGGATTGTATTGGGAGCGCTGAAGTGTCAGGTGTGACTGTGTGGCAATGGCAAATGGTTTACATAGCTCACGGCATCACGGGTCAGGTAGAGGGCCCCTCAGCAGAATTTTGCTTAGGGCCCCAGGGAGGTCAGGATCGGCACTGGACAAAGTAATCCCACAACAGTAAAATCTGTATATGCAGCATAGCATGCTTGTTATACTCAATACTGTGGAACTTAAGGAGTTAATCCTCTGCATTGTGTAAGAAAGCTGTTTTATCCTGTATGCACAGATCCTCCCTGCATTACCTATCTTGGGAAGGCCCGCTAACACAGGCAGAGTAGCCGACCTGCACATGCTCAGTTGTGTCTTTTATGCTGGAGAGAACATCTCAGGGCCAGGTCACATGATATTGACATCACACATGTGGGCTTGTATACAGGCTGCAGTGGAAATCTCCTCCTACCTGAACTCTCAGCACTGGAGAAATTGTGCAGTTTATCACTGACCGTGGTATACAGATAAGCCAAAAAGGTATATAGTGGCAGTATTTTAATGTAAAAACAAGATTTATAAGCTGTGGGCACTGTAGTTGGGGGTAAGGGGGGGGGAGCGGATGAACTATTTTCATATTACTGGGTTTAGTAACACTTTAATTGAAGAAGCTGAGTGGCTACCATGCACAGCTGCACCAGTTTTTGCACTCTCCAGTTTTAGTAAATCCCCCCAAATCGAAATGATTTGTACAAATATTTTAAGGATATGGAAGGCCTTTATTGGTATTGTTTTAATAAGTACCATGCTCGTTTTGTATTCTAGGCTGACAAATGTAAAAACATGTGTGTGTGTGTGTGTGTAAATATATATATTTTTTAATAGTGTATTTGTATCTTATTATTACAGTATTAACTACTTCAAATCCTGCCCATTATCAAATGACGTCCACAGGAGGGATCTCCCATCCTGGGCGGGTGTCATGTGACGTCCTGGGCTTCCCGCTGTCTGGGGGGTGCGTGCACCCGCCGCGTCTCTCGGGAGTCGATGCACGTGCCCGGCGGCCGCAATGTCCACTGGGCACCCGCGATTGCAAGATAACAGAGCAGGACCGTGGATGTGGACACACACACACATCCATGTCCTGTCAGGTGAGAGGAGAGCGATGGTGTGTTCCCAGTACAGAGGAACACCAATCGGTCTCCTCCCCTTGGGAGTCCCCTCCCCCTACAGTTAGAATCACTCCCTAGGTAACACAGTTAACCCCTTCACCACCCCCTAGTGTTAACCTCTTCCCTGCTAGTGACATTTATACAGCAATCAGTGCATTTTTTTTTTTAGCACTGATCGCTGTATAAATAGGAATGGTCCCAAAATGGTGTCAAAAGTGTCTGATATGTCCGCCGCAATGTCACAGTCACCATAAAAATTGCAGATCGCGGCCATTACTAGTAAAAAAAACTATCCCCTATTTTGTAGACACTATAACTTTTGCGCAAACCAATCAATATATGCTTACTGCTATTTTCTTTACCAAAAAGTACATATCGGCCTAAACTGAGGAAAACATTTTTTTTTTTTTTTTTAAATTGGGATTTTTATTATAGCAAAAAGTCTAAAATATTTTTTGTTTATAGAGAAAAAAATAAAAACCGCAGAGATGATCAAATTCCACCAAAAGAAAGCTCTATTTTTGGGGAAAAAATTATAAAAATTATAAAAATGTCATTTGGGTACAGTTTTGTATGACTGGGCAATTGTCATTCAAATTGCTAAAGCGCTGCAAAAGGAAAATTGGCCTGGGCAGGAAATGGGTGAAAATGCCCGGTATTGAAGTGGTTAAGCAGATTTGCTTACATGTGTCATAGCTATGATCCCATGATCGGTTCCTATTCGTTAGTAGAGACCAGAACCAGACCTAACATGATCTGACATCTAGCAGCAGGTTCCTGTAAACAGAGATGTTATGCCCCGTACACACGAGCGGATTTTCCGTTGGAAAAATCTTGGATGGTTTTTCCAACGGAATTCCACTCAAGCTTGTCTTGCATACACACGGTCATACAAAAGTTCTCTGAACTTTTGACCATAAAGAACGCGGTGACGTACAACACTACGACGAGCCGAGAAAATTAACTTTTTCCGACCGAAAAATTGAGAACATGCTCTCAATCTTTTGCTGGCCGAAAATTCCGCCAGCAAAAGTCCGATGGAGCATACACACGATCGCATTTTCCGACCAAAAGCTCTCATCGGACTTTTGCTGGCTGAATTTCCGATCGTGTGTACGGGGCATTAGTTTAAGGTCCACTTTGGTTTCATGGAATTCATTCATTTTTGATTTAGCACACATATGGTGCTAAAATTGTCATCTATTGAGATCCACTTTTCCCAAGTACAGTCACACGCTTCCTGGGGAAATGAATACTTGTCTTTGAAACTATGCTTAAGGCTGGGTTCACACCACAGCACAGCTCACAGCAGAGGTCCTGTGCGTCCCTGTTCACCGTTTTAGGTCCGATTTCAGCCCTAATTTTCAGCTAAATTCTGACCTGAAAAGGACCAAAAGATGCACAAGACTCTAGTGCAATTCGCACGGGAGCTGAGTGAACCGGTTCCATTGAGAACCGGTCACAATCTCCTGCGAGTTGGATGCAGGGAAACCTGCATCCAATGCGCAATAGTGTGAACCCAGTCTTTAAGTGAACCTGTGCTTTGCACATGTAAAGAAAAACAAAAGGTTCACCTAAAGTGGAGCTCTAGTTCATTGCGAGCAGGCAGGTTTTGTATTGCAGTAGAGACTTGCAATGGGGTTTATTTACTAAAGGCAAATCCACTGTGCACTGTGTAGCATCCTTGTCCTAAACAGGACTGCTAGCAAATTTATTTGTGCTAGGTGGTAACTAGCCTGGCTGATTTGTAGTCTTGATCAACTGGTTACTTTCCTAAGCTTGAGTTTAATTGTGATCTCTCTGTTCTGTCAATAGGTGGCGCTGTTGCCTTTGAGCATTAGAATTATAGATTACAGTGAATTCAGGTTATGGGTGAATATGTTGTTCCAACCAATCAGCAGGAGTTTCCTTAACCACTTCAGCCCCGGACCAATTGGCAGCCAAAGGACCAGGCCCCTTTTTGCGATTCGGCACTGTGTCGCTTTAACTGACAATTGCGCGGTCGTGCGCCGTGGCTCCAAAACAAAATTGGCGTCCTTTTTTTTCCCACAAATAGAGCTTTCTTTTGGTGGTATTTGATCGCCCTTGCGGTTTTTATTTTTTGCGCTATAAACAAAAATAGAGCGACAATTTTGAAAAAAATTCAATATTTTTTGCTTTTTGCTATAATAAATATCCCCAAAAAATATATAAAAAAACATTTTTTTCTCAGTTTCGGCCGATACGTATTCTACATATTTTTGGTAAAAAAAATCGCAATTAGCGATTATTGATTGGTTTGCGCAAAAGTTATAGCGTTTACAAAATAGGGGATAGTTTTATAGCATTTTTATTAATATTTTTTTTTACTAGTAATGGCGGCGATCAGCGATTTTTATTGTGACTGCGACATTATGGCGGACACATCGGACATTTTTGACACATTTTTGGGACCATTGTCATTTATACAGCAATCAATGCTATTTAAATGCATTGATTCCTGTATAAATGACAGTTGTAGTGAAGGGTTAACCACTAGGGGGAGGGGTTATGGGCTGTGACGTGTGTGTGTTTTTTTACATTAGGGGGCGGGGCTGACGTCTGACGTCATTGATCGGCTTTCCCGATTACCGGGAACAGCCAATCAATGACAGGCAGAGTAGGAAGCGCGGGGAGAGGTTTGTTTACACAGACCTCTCCCCGTTCTTCAGCTCCGTGACCCGATCGCGGGACCCGTGGCCGGGTGTCACGGAGCTCCCGACCGGGTCGCGAGCGCACCGCTGGCGGCGCGCACGCGACCCACGGGCAGGCATTTAAAGGATCACGTACAGGTACATGATTTTGCCTGCCCCGTGCCATTCTGCACACGTATATGTGCATGAGGCGGTCGGGAAGCGGTTAATATAATACATTACTCTCCTTTGAATATTTTGTTACCCATTCTACTTCACTGCCTGAAACCCCCCCCCCCCCCTTTGGGGGAACCTATCCATATCATATCATTTGGGGTGAGCAGCTATTACAGCTCTCTATATACGTATCTTTTTTTTGCTAAAAACAGCATTTTTGCTTGCACGTGATTGGATGATAGAAATCAGCAGAGCTTCCCCTCATTTCAGATCTTCCCCTCAGATTTACAGCGACTGCATTTCCATGTAGTGCACAGTGGATTTGCCTTTAGTAAATCAACCCCAATGTCCCTTCTGCAATAAAGTACACTCAGCCTAGGTTCACACTGACTGTGGGAATGAAATTGTGCGAGTTCAACTGAACTTGCACGATTTCATTTCCGCATGTCAGTCCCGACTTTGGGGGCGATTTCAGAGACATCTTTGCAGGTTTCTGCACAGATGTCGATGGAAATCGCACCCTGAAATCGCCAGAAGGGATTTGGACGTTGCTTTTCTTGGCAATTGCCGCCGATTTGGCATGCGATTTGACATGCCAAATCGCATCAATGTGAACCAGGGCTCACCTCCCTATTCGTATTGTCCCCTTGCATGAAAACTGACCTGCACATTCACAGCCGATAAAGATGGCGAAAAACCGGCACACAGAAGAAGATGTTGGCGCCGACGAGGAATGAGACGATTGGAGGAAAGGTAAGTAGTTCCGCTGCCTTTGGTCCTGCTTTAAATTTTCCCATCCTCAGCCACAAATACTTATATTTTCTTCCCTCCAGTGCTGCTCTGTTCAGCAGCCGTAAGTGAGGAAAAGGCCTTGTATAAACTCTGATGCCGCGTACACACGATCGGAAATGCTGCCAGCAAGACTCCGATAAGAGCTTTTTGTCGGAAAATGCGACCGTGTGTATGCTCCATCGGTCTTTTGCTGGCGGGATTCCAGCCAGCAAAAGATTGAGAGCAGGTTCTCTATTTTTCTGTCGGGAAAAGTTCCTATCCGAAAATGCGATCGTCTGTATGCAATTCAGACTCGCAAAAAAATCACGTATGCTCGGAAACAATTTGACGCATGCTCGGAAGCATTGAACTTAATTTTCTCGGCTCGTCGTAGTGTTGTACGTCACCGCGTTCTTGGCGGTCGAAAGTTCAGAGAACTTTTGTGTGACTGTGTGTATGCAATACAAGCTTGAGCGGAATTCCGTTGGAAAAAACATCCAAGATTTTTTGGACAGAAATTCCGATCGTGTATACGCGGCATGAGTCAATTTAGCTAGGGCTTACACAGGGCTGTAGACTCTCACGGCCCACATGCATACCTCCCACCTTTTTGAGATGGGAATGAGGGGCACCTATCAGCAAAAGTATGCAGGCCCAGGACACACCCCTTGCCACGCCCCCTTAAAGGAGAATTGTTAAAAAAAAACAAGATTGGTTGAACCCACAAGTGCTTTTTTTTACCACTATCATTCCTTTATATTGGCTCTTAGAATTTACAAATGCAGCAATTTAGAAATCAGATGAAAGGTTTAGCGCTGGAAAACACTTTAGGATAGATAAAAAGTGCATTTTATATACAACTATATAGATCAGACCAAAATGTGGGACAAATGAGGAGGAATGAGGGACAGAGGGACATTGTTCCAGATCAGGGACAGTCCCTCCAAATCAGGGACAGTTGGGAGCTTTGTAAATGTGACAACACTGGGCCAATCACCAGCACTGGTATAAGGGGTGAATCATGCTCCGTACCCAGAGAGTAATATCTGAGTTGCAGGCAACCAAGGAAAAGTGAGCATTTGCTGCTGGAAAACTAAACTTGTTGGACCGTGGACATGGGCCACATGCAGGTTTGCTCAAGGCCGGGTTCACATATGTGCAGCTGCGGTTCACAGCATGGGGTCCGGTGCGTTCCTGTTCACTGGTTCAGATGCGATTTAGGTCAGAATTTTTGCCCTAATTCGCACCTGACCCGGACCCACATACGCACAGGGCCCTTCTGAAATCCAGGCCACGGCTGCCCCGGACCGGCTCCATTGAGAGCCGGTCACACTCACCTGTCATGCACATTGGATGTGGGGAAACCCACAGCCAATTCATATATATGTAAACCCGGCCCCAAAGTATTCTTTTTAATCAACACAGTTTTCCAAAACTATTATTTTCTGCAGACCAAAAGCTGCATGGCTTATGTAGCAAGGTGGCTAAGAACTGTTAGCCCCCGTACACACGGTCGGAAATTCCGAACACAAAATCCATCGGATTTTTTCAGACGGATTTTGTCTGACACTGGTGTTGCATACACCCGGTCGGACAAAGTTGTCGGAAAATCCGATCATTCTGAACGTGGTGACGTTCATTGCGTACGACAGAACTACGTAGAGGCTATTAGCTAATAGCTTTGGTCCTGTAATTTGATCTGAGCATGCGTAGCACTTTGTACGTCGGAATTCTCTACATTTTGTTGTCGGAAAATTTGAGAGCAGGATCTTCCGACGGAAAAAGTCAGATGGAGCCCACACACGACCGGATTTTCCGACAACATGGTCCGATCGGACATTTTCCGTCGGAATTTCCAACCATGTGTACAGGGGCTTACTGTCTCACTGTGACATGCACAACATTACCTACATGCCAGGCCTGGGGCAGCACTTTCCAGGGGGGCAGCACGGAAAGAGTCTCCGCCGCCTTGCGTTATACTGTTAGTGTAGCGCCAGTCTTATGGGGACTGGGCTGGTGCCGCTTCTAATTTTGACTGTCCTTTCATCCTGGACCACAAACCTTCCTCACTGTGCTATGTTTTCTGCTGTACCATTGGCATGGTTATATCTTAGTCCTCTCCATAAAATTATTAGAAAAAAGTAGAACTATAGGCAACACTTTTTTTTTTCATTTTGGATAGAATATAGGGAGGGGATTGGGTCCTTCTCCTTCCGTGGTATGGAAACGAGTGAGGGAAGATGGCCCCCACCCGTCTCCATACCATAGCAGTGCGGAAGCGACGTCAAAACTTCTTAAAGGGCAACTTTTTATTTATTTTCCAAAGTCCAAATATGAGATCTGAGGAATTTTTGACCCCCAGATCTCATATTTTAAAAGGATCTGCTTTTTTCTATTACAAGGGATATAATCTAGAGAGATAAGCTATGGGGGGTACCTCGTCCTACTGAATATACAAAAAAAAAGGAACAAGAGGGGGTTTAGCCAACCTGACGGACTATCACGGTACCTGAACAAAGTCGAATATTCAATACTGTATAATTTCTAAAAAGTAGATTTTTATTATAACAAAGTAGAAAAGAAGTGTATATAAACATTAAAAAAAGGAAAACATTCATTGAATGTATAACATGCATGCAGACATGGTAAATTACATTGATCATTCAGATATGCTGGTTACAGGGTGGTTGACGCGTTTCGCCTATGGCTTCATCAGAACCAACGAGCAGCAATTCTAATATCTGTATTCTATTCTAAGGAAGAAGAATGAAAATTACTTGTGAGCCATTAAGTGTTCTCAAATGTATATGATAATATACTTAGTGGTAGCCTATTTTCCCAGGTACAAACTATATAAGTCAATGCATACCTTACAGGCTTGTATTCCTGATTAAGGATATCCACTCCAATGGTGGAGATGAGATTTAGTGTTGTCACCTGGTAATGAAATCCCTTATTGGATGTGAAAGCCAAATTAATTGCTGAGAAAATTGAATCCGATGGAGATCGTAGCACTTACTAGGGAAGAAAAAGGAGAAGAAAAAGGGAAAGAGGGGGAAGAGGGGGAGGGGGAGGAGAAAAAAAAAAGATCATAAGTAAGAATAGGGAAAGAAAGGGAAAGAAAGAGGGGAGTAGGGAGACACAGATGAATAAAATAGGATACAAATATGGTGGGTAGGCTCGTATGCTTCAGCAGTGGGGATAGATAAATACTCACATCTGGAAAATTAGTATGATTTGAGGGACAGAATTATTCTCTGTAGCACACCTCTGTAAAACCGGTACAGATGAGGGTAATGAGCAGGTATTTCCCACCTTGGGGTAATAAGTAAAAATAATTATTCAAACAGGGGTCCTATTCATCTAAATTTCTGGTAGTTCATAATTGGTTATATCCTACCTGATGGAGCCTGGAGAGGATTTCTTAATCAGAAATCAAACAGCCTAGACCCATGGTGAAAGTATCCTTCAAGGGGAGGTACTTTTTGGAATTCTAATAGTAAAGGAAGCAAGAGCATTCGTATAGTGATAAGGGTATTAGATAGTCATAGGACTTTTCTAAAAAGTAAGACACAAATCCAAAATTAATAATAATAATATGGACAAGTGGAACCTACCCTGAAGTCTACCTGTGGGTGTGTATCAGGAACTTCCCTGCCTGGGAAGGGCAACCTGGAGACTGTGGGAGTGATCCCACTAGGCTTTTCTAACTGCCATATTATTCACAATCCCTACGTGGTAGATATCTAGCTTAAACATTCTAACATATTCGACTCAAGGTCAACCTCCATCACATAATGGAGGTTTGCTGTCAGCTTTTAGATAGTGTGATTGTCCAACTGATAAGAAACCTTGTCACTAAACTCTTTACCTGCCTATATATTTTATTCATGGGCTTCGCTACCATGGTTGTAGCTATCAGTCCAAGTCCGTATTCTTTCCCTCTGCGCATGCGCTAGATTACTATGGACGGCACGATCGTCAGCATTTGGTGAGACGCTGGCGGCGCTACTGGTCCGTGATTTTCTTTTCTGCGCATGCGCACTAAGGGTGTTACTTTTTATTCCATTTGGTCTCCATGGTGTGACGCTATTGATGTCGGTGGAATGCGCACTGGCACTTGTCGGGAGGTACGCGCACACTCTGGCGCGGCGGGCCTTTCCCTGTCACGGACGGGGTCGGCCATCGATCAGCTCATGTCCACTAAGCTTGGATGCAATTACACACCTAGTTGATGTGTGGAGCTGGCTCTATAGCCAGCTGTTACACATTCTGATTGATTAGTATCCGTCCGTATAGGGCGGCAATCCCCACTATATAACCAGCACTCCTGCAGCATTAACACTGCAGATGAAGTGCTGGGAAGCTGGCTTGTATCAATCCACCACGCTGAGGTATCCATCATTATCTATCCTTGGGCATATTGTTTAGCCATTCTTATCCCCTCAGATGGCCCCTTGTGAGTTGTACTAGTGGGCCACCTGGGGGAGTATGATATATTGATACTATGTTCACTGGACATCTTTTATCTGTTTTCTTAGATTAATCGCTGGATTTTCCAGCTAGTGGGATCACTCCCACAGTCTCCAGGTTGCCCTTCCCAGGCAGGGAAGTTCCTGATACACACCCACAGGTAGACTTCAGGGTAGGTTCCACTTGTCCATATTATTATTATTAATTTTGGATTTGTGTCTTACTTTTTAGAAAAGTCCTATGACTATCTAATACCCTTATCACTATACGAATGCTCTTGCTTCCTTTACTATTAGAATTCCAAAAAGTACCTCCCCTTGAAGGATACTTTCACCATGGGTCTAGGCTGTTTGATTTCTGATTAAGAAATCCTCTCCAGGCTCCATCAGGTAGGATATAACCAATTATGAACTACCAGAAATTTAGATGAATAGGACCCCTGTTTGAATAATTATTTTTACTTATTACCCCAAGGTGGGAAGTACCTGCTCATTACCCTCATCTGTACCGGTTTTACAGAGGTGTGCTACAGAGAATAATTCTGTCCCTCAAATCATACTAATTTTCCAGATGTGAGTATTTATCTATCCCCACTGCTGAAGCATACGAGCCTACCCACCATATTTGTATCCTATTTTATTCATCTGTGTCTCCCTACTCCCCTCTTTCTTTCCCTTTCTTTCCCTATTCTTACTTATGATCTTTTTTTTTTTTTTTTTCTCCTCCCCCTCCCCCTCTTCCCCCTCTTTCCCTTTTTCTTCTCCTTTTTCTTCCCTAGTAAGTGCTACGATCTCCATCGGATTCAATTTTCTCAGCAATTAATTTGGCTTTCACATCCAATAAGGGATTTCATTACCAGGTGACAACACTAAATCTCATCTCCACCATTGGAGTGGATATCCTTAATCAGGAATACAAGCCTGTAAGGTATGCATTGACTTATATAGTTTTTACCTGGGAAAATAGGCTACCACTAAGTATATTATCATATACATTTGAGAACACTTAATGGCTCACAAGTAATTTTCATTCTTCTTCCTTAGAATAGAATACAGATATTAGAATTGCTGCTCGTTGGTTCTGATGAAGCCATAGGCGAAACGCGTCAACCACCCTGTAACCAGCATATCTGAATGATCAATGTAATTTACCATGTCTGCATGTATGTTATACATTCAATGAATGTTTTCCTTTTTTTAATGTTTATATACACTTCTTTTCTACTTTGTTATAATAAAAATCTACTTTTTAGAAATTATACAGTATTGAATATTCGACTTTGTTCAGGTACCGTGATAGTCCGTCAGGTTGGCTAAACCCCCTCTTGTTCCTTTTTTTTCTATTACAAGGGATGTTTACATTCCTTGTAATAGGAATAAAAGTGACCCAAATTTATAAACTGTTTAAAAATCAATAAAATAAAGTAAAAGAAAATAATTTTTTTTTTTAAAGTGCCCCGTCCCGACGAGCTCACGCGCAGAAGCAAACGCATACGTGAAAACGGTGTTCATGTGAGGTATCGCTGCGATTGGTAGAGCGAGAGCAATAATTCTAGCCCTAGACCTCCTCAGTAACTCAAAACATGCCACCTGTAGAATGTTTTAAACGTTGCCTATGGAGATTTTTAAGGGTAAAAGTTTGTCGCCATTCCACAATTGAAGCGTGACATGTTGGGTATCAATTTACTCGGCGTAACATTATCTTTCACAATATAAAAAAATTGGGCTAACTTTACTGTTGTCTTATTTTTTAATTAAAAAAAATAATTTTTTCCAAAAAAAGTGCACTTGTAAGACCGCTGCGCAAATATGGTGTGACAGAAAGTATTGCAATGACCGCCATTTTATTCTCTAGAGCGTTAGACAATTTTTTTTATAATGTTTGGGGGTTCTAAGTAATTTTCTAGCAAAAAACTTGTTTTTAACTTGAGTAAACATCGAGTCTGAAAAACAAGCTCAGTCCTTAAGTGGTTACAGACACTAGTGTACACTTACCTGATAAGTCCAAAAAGTGTTCTCTGTTCAGCACCATCTGCAAACGCAATCTGAAAAAAACAAAACAAAAAAAAACAGGATTTTTTAAATTTTTTTAACCTAAATGAAAAAAAAATTCGATTTATACTGCCCCGTGCATGTGCCTATAGCAAGCTGTGTGCTTATGGAGACACATCTGTGGATGTGCTCCTGAGCTGGGCTGTGTGCATTCATAGACACACACACACACACCACATGGCTTTGCCCCCCCCCCCCGGTCCCTCCTCACAGGATTTGATTGATATCAGCAGATGCCAATGGCTCCTGCCTCTGTGCCTGGGAGAAGAGGGAGAGACACCAGTGCTACTGCAGAGGGGCACAGCGCTGGATCGAGAAAGGGAACAGGGAATGCCGTAAGGTAAAAAATCTTTTGAAACTTCAGTCCCCTTAATGATAGCTCAACAAAATTTGAATAGTTTTTTAATCAAATTTGAATAGCTTTATAATCGAAAATAAAATAGAATAAAAAATAAAGGAATAGAATTAAATAGAAACAAAATAGACTAGAATATAAAAGAATAGAATAAAAAAAAAAAAACAATAGAATAAAATAGAAAGAATATAACCTTCTTCCGAAATTCTAATTTGGAATAGAATAAATTTGAATACAATAGAAAAGAATAGAATAAAAAAAGAATAGAGCCGGGGATCCATACTGGACAGTTCCAATACAGGTAATTAAATTTAGGCAGCATCACCATTTTAAGGAGATTGATATGGCCCAATAGAATTAAGGGGTAGACTCGCCCAGGTTGCACACACATAAATTAGTTTTGTTAAATTTCATCAATTCATTTTCGGAATAGAAAATAAAGGGATAGAATAGAAAATAAAAGAACAGAATAGAATAAAATAGAAAATAAAGGAATAGAACAGAATAAAATAAAAAACAGAATAGAATAGCATAAAATAGAAAGAATATAACTATCTTCTGAAATTTAAATTTCAAATTGAATAAATTTGAATACAATAGAAAATAATAGAATAAAAAGAATAGAATAAAATAGAACAGAATAAATTAGAATTTGAATAGAATAGCAAAGAGTAGAATATAATAGCAAATAAAAGAACAGAATAGAAAATAAAAGAATAGAATAGTATTGGAAAATAAATAATATAACCATCTTCCAAAATTTGAATTTAGAATAGAATACATTTGATTCTAATTCGAAATGCCATTTGAATGATATATGAATCGATTAAAATTTTCCAACTTCAGTTGAATTGAGTTGAGTTCAATTCGACCAAATTTGGAAAATTAGAATCGATATGAATTCGTAAAAACAAAACAAATTCCGAAAGTGAATTAATGAAATTGAACAAAACTGATTTATGTGTGTGCCACCTGGGCAAGCCTACCCCTTAATCTATTGGGTCGTATCAATCTCCTCAAAATGGTGATGCTGCCTAAATTTAATTACCTGTTTAGGAACTGTCCAATATGGATCGTTTTTTAAAGAAATTTATAAGTGTGTGGGCTCCTTCATCTGGAGTGGAGAGGTCCCTAGGTTGGCACGATCCACCCTGTGGCTGCCCGCTCCTCTTGGGGAACTGGCCCTTCCCAATTTTCAAATATATTACTGGGCAGCAATGCTGGTGACAGTTCAGTGGTGGTTCACAGGCTCCAAATCTAATGCTGCAACCTGTTTGTAGGCGGTCTGTCAGGGCTTGTTGTCTGACCTTCGTAACTTCACCCACAGGGGAGCATGCTGCAATTCTGGGGCCTACACAAGCAACGTGGAGGGTGTGGGTAGCAGCTAGGTGACATTTGCAGCCTGACCAGTGGTCTCCGACGCACCCACTATGGGGGAACCCCAACCTGCTACTCTTCCGTACCGCTCCGGACTCCCACATATGGGCCAGATATGGTATTACAACCTTGAGCCATGTTATGCCCCAGGGTGTGTTGATATTGCTCTCAGACCTACTGCTTAAGTACAACCTACCCCAATGAATGAGGTTCAGGTACCTACAATTATGACACACTGCTAGGGCCCAGTTTCCTCGATTGCCTCTTCTCCAGGCTGACCCCATTGAAGAACTTCTGTCACCGGGAGACCTTCGTAAACCCCTCTCTACTATATATGGAGCACTCCTGGGCACGACTCCCCCAAGATAGAAACATTGTGGGAAATATGGAAGAGAGACATACCTTCACTGGACAGGGAGGATTGCCTGGAGCACAGGGCTGCTGATAGAAATCATGGGGCCCGTACAGCCTACCTGACGGGCCCCCCTTGAGCCCCACCCCTGGTCCCTCCTTGAGCCCCACCCCTGGTCCCTCCCCAGATGGTCAGAGACTGCAGACATGGTACAGGTGACGGTCAGAAACTGCAGACATACCACAGGAGATGGTCAGAGACTGCAGACATAGTACCGTAGATGGTTAGAGACTGCAGACATACCACAGAAGATGGTCAGAAACTGCAGACATACCACAGGAGATGGTCAGAGACTGCAGATATAGTACAGGATATGGTCAGAAACTGCAGACATAGTACAGGAGATGGTCAGAGAGTGCAGACATAGTACAGGAGATGGTCAGAGACTGCATACATAGTACAGGAGATGGTCAGAGACTGGATACATAGTACAGGAGATGGTCAGAGACTGTAGACATACTACAGGAGATGGTCAGAGACTGCAGACATACTACAGGAGATGGTCAGAGACTGCAGACATACTACAGGAGATAGTCATAGACTGCAGTCATTGTACAGGAGATGGTCAGAGACTGTAGACATACTACAGGAGATGGTCAGAGACTGTAGACATAATACAGGAGATGGTCAGAGACTGTAGACATACTACAGGAGATGGTCAGAGACTGCAGACATACTACAGGAGATGGTCAGAGACTGCAGACATACTACAGGAGATGGTCAGAGACTGCAGACATACTACAGGAGATGGTCAGAGACTGCAGACATACTACAGGAGATAGTCATAGACTGCAGTCATTGTACAGGAGATGGTCAGAGACTGCAGACATGGTACAGAAGACGGTTAGAGACTGTAGACATAGTACAGGAGATGGTCAGAGACTGCAGACATGGTACAGAAGACGGTTAGAGACTGTAGACATAGTACAGGAGATGGTCAGAGACTGCAGTCATTGTACAGGAGATGGTCAGAGACTGCAGACATGGTACAGAAGACGTTTAGAGACTGTAGACATAGTACAGGAGATGGTCAGAGACTGCAGACATGGTACAGAAGACAGTTAGGGATCGCAGACATGATTGATTCAGGAGATGGTCGGAGACTGCGTTTATGGCTGAACCCAGTGTACAAGTATATAGTATCACAGGGCTGATCCGCTCTATTTAAACCAGCTCTGCAAGATCAAGTCAGTGATTTTCTTTTTTTCCTTTGAAAGTACAACCAAGTGACAGAAGACAGCTTCACATCCAATTTTCAAAATACAAATTTTCTTACAAACAGTGAACTGGTCAGGATTAGTGGAGGACAATAACCAGTTAATGGGTCTGTGAAGCTTCTCGCCTGATCCAGAAGTAAATCCTCCAAAAACAAACAGAAAAAACCCATCAAACAATATGTGCAGCACACACAGAGCTCTGGCTAAATAGCTGATTATAAGCTGAAATAGTTAACAGCTGCTGCAGAGTCTTTCAGAGACCAAATATCAGTGTGATCAGGCAATGTGCAGGTCAGGTTAGGCAGATAAAAAAAAAGGAAACCAGCAAGACAAGAGGGAGGGGAGGCTGATCGGTAACCTCTACACTGCCTGATCACATTGATATTTGGAAGACACTGCAGCCCGCCAACTACATTTTACTGTGCTCCCGACGATCCTGTTTCCATTCAGCCACAGCTGTGTGTCCTGCAGAACTTGTGTTGCTGTAGTCATACCTCCTTGTGTCTCCCTCCTGGCTTCCCCATTCAGCCCCACTCCAGCACTGTTTACAGTTAAATGTGAGCGGGCTGGAGAAGGGGAGGGCTACACTTTTTTTTTTTATTACTTTGCTTTCATTCACTGTTTTATTGCTCGGGCACCCCCCTGCTGGCCGGGCCCAGTACAACAGGGTCAGTTGTACTGGCTTATCATGAGCACGGCCCCAAGCTAGTCATCTCTTCCAATGACAAGTTCATCCAGGTGAAATTCCTACATAGGATATACTACACACCCTAGAAACTTCATCGGATTTTTCCGGACAGGGATCCCATCTGCTCCAGATGTAAAACTCATGTGGATACATCTTTTAACATGTTTTGCAAATGCCCAATTATATCGACTTCTTGGACAGCAGTGTTCAAGGCTACAACTGTCCCTTCCAGTTCTATTGGAGCTGGCCCTAGTGGGGGTTCATGAGGATGCACAGCAGCCTCAGCATTCCAAACTGTTAATTTCTTACTATTTATTCTATGCAAAGAAGGAGATTCTCCTGAAATGGATCTCGCCCTCCCCTCCTGCCCTTCCCTCTTGGGAAGCACATATAAATGCGGATTAAAAAAGGATTACTTAAATAAATGGAGGCTGTCAGTGGAAATATGATAGTGTGGTCCACCTGGACCTCTACCTAGGTTTCATTTGGCCATTATTCATCATAGTTACTGTGTTATATAGGGCTGTAATGCTCCAGCTAGTAGCCCTAATCTCTATACACTATGCTATAGGTACTTGATAAGTTACTGCATGTGTTGTTTGCAACACCTCTACTATTCATCTACTTGTATGTGTTTACTCGGCTTGAAATGTTATGTTCTATGTCAACTGGTATACTGTATTTACTTTACACGACAATAAAACACCTACATCTTTTTCGTTCCGGACATGTCTACGCGAAAGAGTATGTTAAATATTGTTTAAATAATAATAAAATGTGAAGTTCAGGATGAAGAGTGCAATCCTCTTACCTGTATCTTTATCGGCCAGGTGAAGTTACTGGTATGGACAAAGAACGTGACATTGGGATTATTACGGAAATCAAATTCCTTACTGTATAAAGTACGTTCATACTTCCTGACATTGCTCATGGAGACAATGGATCTTTGCTTCCCATCCTTTGTACCAGCTGCAATTAAACAGGATATTATTAAATCAAGTTAGACAATAGTGTACCTGGTGTCTGGGGTTTAAAGGACAACTGTACCTTTTAATGTGATTTTTCCTTTAAACTATGACCTCTGCATCCTAAGTGCAGCCTACCCCTGTCCCCTGCTTCTGCTATGGCTGGAGTGACGTTCCTAAAAACATTCCCACTGGGTCCTCTTTATCATGCACATTCAATTCATTCCTATGGGGAGTTGTACTCAAAACGTCCGCCATTGGTCAATTCAGAATACAGCTCACCCCATAGATATGAGTAGGTTGCCCAGAGTGAAGAGGACCAGTAGGGGTGCTTTAGGAAAAAAGGTTGTGTGGCTTGGGAAAGGGCGGCACAGTGAACATCAATAGAAACTGGGAGTGGAAAGTAAGTACTGGATGAGGTGGACTGCACTCACGGGATTGGGGGTATGCCTCACAGCAGGGATGTCCAACCTGCGGCCCAAGATGGCTATGAATTCAACCCAGCGCAAAATCATAAACTTACTTAAAAATGTTGATTTCTTGGGGGGGGGGGGGATTTCTTTGTAAAAATTTGACAGTGTCTCTTCTCTACTGGACTTTTAAAAGTTTTATCTTCCCAAAGAAAAAGATCCCATTCTTCACAAACACCCCTGATTCATGTTATCAGTGTTCGGCAGCACATGGGTAGCATCAAGGATGAAGCACACAAAGGGCAAAACTAGAACCAAAAGATCTGATGAGCACCTTGAGAACTCATTTAGAATTGCTACTCCATCCATCCAACCAGATACTGATAAAAACAGTGTCAAATGTCTCTATAGTTTTATGTTGACCTCTTTTACTATTGTAATAAAAAATATTACAAAAAAAGTTTTATTATTAAGATAGATACATTATCTATATCAGTGATCGTTAACCTGCGATCTGCCCGACTTTTTCTGCTCATCAGCTATCCTTATTGTTAGGCCGCGTACACACGAAGGGACAATCCCGCGGGATTATCCTCTGGACTGAAGTCCAGCGGATAATCCCCTCGTGTGTGGGCGCCGGCGGACTTTTTGGCGCCAAAGTACGGCGGACTAAAGTTTCAGGTTTTGTTTTCAAATTATCCGCTGGACTTGGAAGTCCAGCGGACAATCCCGCCGTTAGTGGGCAAGTCCGCGGGACTTTTGAAATGAAGGGACTTGCCGCTCATCGGCAAGTCCGTTCATTTAGCACGTGACTTCAGGTTACGTAGCTAGCGTAGGCAGTTACTGCCGCCGCGCTAGCTCCGTGACCTGGCATGGATTTAAAGGGAATCCCCACGCCGAAAAAACGGCGTGGGGGTTCCCCCCAAATCCATGTCAGACCCTCATCCGAGCACGCAGCCTGGCAGGCCAGGAAAGGGGTGGGGACGAACGAGCGCCCCCCCCCCCTCCTGAGCCGTACCAGGCCGCGTGCCCTCAACATGGGGGGTGCCCTGGGGAAAGGGGGGCCGTGCGGCCCCCCCACCCCAAAGTACCTTGTCCCCATGTTGATGAGGACAAGGGCCTCTTCCCGACAACCCTGGCCGTTGGTTGTCGGGGTCTGCGGGCGGGGGCTTATCGGAATCTGGGAACCCCCTTTAATAAGGGGGCCCCCAGATACCGGCCCCCCACCCTATGTGAATGAGTATGGGGTACGATGTACCCCTACCCATTCACCTAAGGTGTAAAATGTAAAGTAAAAAAAAACACCCACACTTTTGAAAAAATAGTTTATTGCACTGCTCCGGGGGTCTTCTTCCGTCTTGGGGGTCTTCTCGCCGGACTCCCCCGCCATTTACCAAGCTCTTTTACCGAGCGAGGGGAGTCCGGCTACCTTCTTCGTCGTCGCCGCCGTCTGGGGGTCTCGATCCGCCTTCGGGGGTCTTCTTCCGTCTTGGGGGTCTTCTCGCCAGACTCCTCCCCTCTCTTCTGCTCTTTTACCTAGCTCTTTCACGAGGGGAGGAGTCCGGCTACCTTCTTCGTCGTCGCCGCCGTCGTCTGGGGTCTCGATCCGCCTTCGGGGGTCTTCCGGGGGTCTCTTCTGTTCTTGCGGCGGTCGTCGTCTTCTTCCGCGCCGCCGGCGCCTTGTCCTTCTTCTTGTCCTTCTTGTTCTTCTTCTTCTTCCGATGTTGACCCGTCGCTGTCTCTGCACGGAATGCCTGTGCCGATCTGCGCTCGGACTTATATAGGGACATGGGGGACAGGGTCACATGTTCATGTCACATGGTGACCCCGCCCCCTTGCGATGTCACAGTCCCAGCATCCTCCGGGACTGTGACAACACAAGGGGGCGGGGTCACCATGTGACATGTGCATGTGACCCTGTCCCCCATGTCCCTATATAAGTCCGAGCGCAGATCGGCACAGGCATTCCGGGCAGAGACAGCGACGGGTCAACATCGGAAGAAGAAGAAGAACAAGAAGGACAAGAAGAAGGACAAGGCGCCGGCGGCGCGGAAGACGACAACCGCCGCAAGAACAGAAGAGACCCCCGGAAGACCCCCGAAGGCGGATCGAGACCCCCAGACGACGGCGGCGACGACGAAGAAGGTAGCCGGACTCCTCCCCTCGTGAAAGAGCTAGGTAAAAGAGCAGAAGAGAGGGGAGGAGTCCGGCGAGAAGACCCCCAAGACGGAAGAAGACCCCCGAAGGCGGATCGAGACCCCCAGACGGCGGCGACGACGAAGAAGGTAGCCGGACTCCCCTCGCTCGGTAAAAGAGCTTGGTAAATGGCGGGGGAGTCCGGCGAGAAGACCCCCAAGACGGAAGAAGACCCCCGGAGCAGTGCAATAAACTATTTTTTCAAAAGTGTGGGTGTTTTTTTTTTTACTTTACATTTTACACCTTAGGTGAATGGGTAGGGGTACATCGTACCCCATACTCATTCACATAGGGTGGGGGGCCGGTATCTGGGGGCCCCCTTATTAAAGGGGGTTCCCAGATTCCGATAAGCCCCCGCCCGCAGACCCCGACAACCAACGGCCAGGGTTGTCGGGAAGAGGCCCTTGTCCTCATCAACATGGGGACAAGGTGCTTTGGGGTGGGGGGGCCGCACGGCCCCCCTTTCCCCAGGGCACCCCCCATGTTGAGGGCACGCGGCCTGGTACGGCTCAGGAGGGGGGGGGCGCTCGTTCGTCCCCACCCCTTTCCTGGCCTGCCAGGCTGCGTGCTCGGATGAGGGTCTGACATGGATTTGGGGGGAACCCCCACGCCGTTTTTTCGGCGTGGGGATTCCCTTTAAATCCATGCCAGCTTGCGGAGCTAGCGCGGCGGCATTTACTGCCTACGCTAGCTACGTAACCTGAAGTTACGTTCGAAATGAACGGACTGCTCCGTGTGTGGGCAAGTCCGTTCATTTTCAAAAGTCCCGCGGACTTTTGGCCGGCGGATTATCCGCTGGACAAGTCCGTGCGTGTGTGGGCAAGTCCACACCCTCGGAAAGTCCAGCGGACCTAGCCGGAAAGTCCAGCGGATTGTCCGCTGGACTTAGGTCCGCCGGGAAAAGTCCGTACGTGTGTACGAGGCATTAGTGTATTTTATGTGTGGCCCAAGACAATGCCTCTTCTTCCAATGTGGCCCAGGAAGGTCAAAAGATTGGACACCCCTGCCTTAAAGGACACCTTCTGCTAAAGCAGGGGTAGGCAACCTTAAAGAGGTGGAGATCTACCTGAACCACATGGGAGAAGTCAAAGATCACCGGGCACAGTGTTACCTCCTCACACCTGATTTAAACCTCTAATTGCCATACTACCGTGTTGCCATCATGTGCATTGCATGGCAATCATGGGTTTAAATCAGGTGGTGAGGAGGCAACATATTGCTTCTTCTTTCCTGCTGCTGGCACCACTCTGGAAGCCGCTAGCCAAGATAAGAGGTGGAGTGCAGGTGGTATCACACCGCATGGGACAGGAGCCAGCACTACAAAGGAGGCATCAGCTTATGCGGCTCTTGCTCCATCCAACTTTACAAGTAGTCCCTCTGTATTGAACTCTGATGCTCTGGAATGATGGGTCAGCAAGCCCAGATTGCAATCTACCAGTCACCTGTCCGTGATCTACTGGTAGATCGCGATCTACAGGTTGCTGACCCCTGTGCTAAAAGTACAATTTTTATTTGGATAGACTTTGAAAAAATAAACCAAAGAAAAGGACATGAATGATTGAGCCCTCATCATAGGGAGAGTAGTACAAGACAGTAATGAAAATCTGACAGAAATTCTAACATTTCCTAAATGTAATAAAAACAGAGTTTTGCTGCCCCTGAAGAGAATTACTATCACTTCCTGTCCAGACAGAAAGCAATGGAAATCTCCAGACTGCAATAAAAGAATCTCACGGCAGATTGCAGAAGTGATGTTGGGGCCGGTAGATGGCACCACTGCACGGAGCAGGTGTAGTAAGTATCTCAGCACCATCATAAGTACCCCATCTCAAAAAGGTGCAGACGAGAGGCTAGAGGGCAGGGCCATGAACTAATAGACCATCCTCCCAAGCACCAAAGCCAAAAGCCTCGGAGTAATCTTTGATTCAGAGATGACCATGGATGCACAAATAGGATCAGTAATCAGCGGATCCCATCATCTCCTCCGCATGCTTCGCAGACTCATCCCCTTCATCCCAGAAAAGGAGAAAGCAGTAGTAGTAGGAACCATCATCAATTTGCGTCTCGACTACGCAAACTCCCTCTACATAGGATTACCGGATTACCAGATTGCACGCCTACAAGTCGTCCAAAACGCAGCAGCGAGATTAGTCACCGGAAAGAAACCCTGGGAATCCATTTCCCCATCCCTAAGGTCCCTTCATTGGCTCAAGGTAAAAGATAGGATCACATTCAAGACCCTCTGCCTCACCCACAAATGTACACAAGGAAATGCTCCACAATACCTTTGTGAGAAAATAGGAAAATACATACCGAATCGCAGACTTCGATCGACAGACCAAAATCTCCTTCTCATCCCCAAAGCCCGCTACAAATCGAAGGGAGAACGAAGATTCGCAGTACAGGGACCTCGGCTATGGAATGCTCTACCAAACGACATCCGCTTGGAAGAAAACCATCAGGCCTTCAGGAAAAAACTCAAGACCCACATCTTCTAATACAGCAGGAAACCGGGGCAGACAAGCGCCTTGAGGCGATTCAGTTCGCATTTGCAGCGCTATACAAATCATTCATTCATTCATTCATTCATAGTGTAGGGGCCCCACAACAAGCCGTAGAGAATGAGTATGCACTGAAAAAATAAGGACATGTAGGGATACGCCCTTGATGCCCACAGAAGCCAGATCTGGTGGATTCCATGTGGAATTTCTGGGGTCGAATGAAGAAATTAAAAACTTTGAAATCAAAGATGAGGCAGATGTCCTCTTTAGATTTGGGAACAGTAAACATGTTGGAGTAAAATTACTGAAACTGTTCTGGCACAAAAATTGGGGCAATGACATCTTTATCCAGAAGGGGGCTCAGTAGAGATCTGCTAATCTGTGTGACGACACATGAAGTTTGGAGGTGAGACTTCAAGCCCCAAACTTTTCAAGTCACTTGAAAACCAAGCTTGGTGGTCGCAATGTGACAGCCACAGGAACAGAGAAAGACACTGGATGTTTCTTAACATAAAGAGGAAGAAGACTTTGCTGTCCTTTAGTATTCTTTAGTTGGGTGCTCTTGTCATATTGGTATTAATGCCCCGTACACACAATCAGACAATCCGCCAGACTTTGCAGTGGAGGTCGAACTTTCCGAACGAGCGGACTTGCCCACATACGAGCACACACAAACAGACTTTCCGGTGGACTAGGATAATACGCCGGACTTTCCAAATGAGGTCCAACGGACTTTCCAAATGAACGGACTTGCCCACACACGGGGTAAAGTCCGTTCATTTTCAACGTGACTAGAGGTACGACGGGTACTTTAAAAAAAAAAAAAAGGAGGTACGACGGGACTAGAGAAGGAATTCAAACTCGCCGCTTTCATTTGCGAGATTGACACCTTGCAAGCCCGGTGTCGTCTGGTATGGATTTTGAGAGTATCCCCCTACGCCGAAAAAACGGCGTGCGGGACCCCCCAAAGTCCATACCAGACCCTTATCCGAGCATGCAGCCCGGCTGTTCAGGAAAGGGGGTGGGGACGAGCGAGCGCCCCCCCCTCCTGAGCCGTACCAGGCCGCATGCCCTCAACATGGGGGGATGGGTGCTTTGGGGGAGGGGGGCGCCCTGCGGCCCCCCCACCCCAAAGCACCTTGTCCCCATGTTGATGAGGACAAGGGCCTCTTCCCGACAACCCTGGCCGTTGGGGTCTCGCCGTGCTTTCCGGCCTCTTCTCCTGCTCTCCGGTTGTTCTGCCGGGTTCCCTTACTATCTTCTTCCAGCTCTTTTACTAGCGTTGGCCCAGGCTTCTGGTTCGTCGCTGCCGTCTTCTTCTTCCTTCTCTTCTTCCAATGTTGACACAACGCTCTCTCCCGCTGTAATGTGGTGGACATGCTGTGCATCGACTTATATAGGCATAAGAGGCGGGGTCACTGGGTGATCCATACCAGTCGACGGGGCTTGCAAGGTGTCAATCTCACTGATGAAAGCGGCGAGATTGACTTCCTTCTCTACTAGTCCCGTCGTACCTCGAGTCACGTTCAAAACGAACGCACTTTACCCCTTGTGTGGGCAAGTCCGTTCATTTGGAAAGTCCGTCGGACTTGCATACAGACGGGCGGACTTCCCGTCAGGGTCTGGGTCTGGCGGACTTTCGGCGGGAAGATTTAAAACATGTTTTAAATCTAGGTCCGGCAGACTTTTGGGAAGAAAAAGTCTGCTGAAGCCCACACAGGATCGGAATGTCTGCCGGACTATGGTCCGCCGGAAAGTCCGATCGTGTGTACGCGGCATAAGAGTAGATGTTGTCCCTCGAAGGATATGCAGATCAGATGCTTCTTGGATGTGGGTTTCACGATCCAACACTTTAGTCAAAGTGTTCTATATATGCGCACTGACAGGAGACCCATGCAAGAGATAAGCCCAGACCTCTTCAGCAAGCCATCACAACTAAAGTTTAAAGCTACAGCCATTTGCTCCAAGCGTCCTATATTAAGGGATCAGCTGCAGTAAAGGCAAGATTCCTTTTTCAGGGATTTTGTCCAGTCAGCCATTTGGCACAGTAAAGTCACAGCCAAGATGGGATAAAGAGCATGACCTGTCAGTAAGAACAAAGCTCTAGAGAGAGCTTCCAACTGTTTATTGGTTGGGTCCTCCACTGGTATGGTAGACCCTTTGTTAGACAGGACTGTAGGGGTAGACTACTTTTGTACAGATAAGAAATGCTAGGGCGTTGCTAATAGTTTGTCTGGGTGTTTCCAACCTCAATAAACAGTTGTAACTGTAGGTGCAATGTAGATGTCTTTGTGGCCTTAGGTGCTCTAAAGGCCCCAAGACTGGAAACATTGGTAGAAGCAGCAGGTTGATCCAGGTGATGCACACATCATCGATAAAAACTAAAATGTCACTTTTCATTTGGGAATAACCACTGCAATGGACTGTCTTGAGCAACTCAAAATTAGATAGAGTCTTAGGGGCTGATGGCTGAGGTCAGATAAATCAGATACAGAATCTGCAGAAGGTGTGGGGGTGTGCACGTGGCCTCTGTGTCACAAGACAACTGGGTGTTTAGGGCCATAAAGTCTAGAATGACTTTAGTTGAAAACCTCAGCCACCAGTAGTCGCGCTGCAAACACGCCTGAAGCAGTTGGTAGAGTTTGAGATGAGGGGATCCATTACAGCTGGACTGTCCTCCCTATCTAGAATCAGACATGTTGTGACCATGTGGCAGTAGGGTAACCTAAGGCTCAGGGTAAAAGCCAAGGCCTCAGGTATTCACTAAACCCAGAAATCTGGTAGCAGGTGGGAGTTGGATAGCCAAAGGTGAACAAAGTCACTAAATGCACAAAGGATTGAAGTCCCACATGGCTTTTTGCTAGGGTTGTCACCTTTTCTTCAAGCCAAACCCGAACATTTTAGTGGCCTTGGACACCTTTGGGTGCCCCAAGGAGAGAAGTAATGCGATGCGCATAGCTTGCCGCAGCGAACAGTGAATGTGACAAAATTGCTCTTGCTGACATCATCGCCCCCCTGGGGGGGGGGGGGGGGGCTCACAGGCATTTGTGAGTGACTTTCTTGGGTACTTTTGGAGCCACAGCACGATTTAAATAATGTGTCTGGGTTTCAGTCCACCTGGAACCTGAACACAGGATTCAAAACCCGGACTATCCGGGTGAATCCCAGATAGGTGGCAACCCTACTCTTTGCAAGCAGGAGAAGCAGCAGCAGGGAGATGTTTCCTCATTCATGCATGCAACACTCAATGTTTTGAGGTTGCTACTAGTGTTTGGCTCGACTGGCTTACTCACAAAGCGAGTCTTCAGAGACAGGGCGAACACTAAGACAATGCCAGCAAGTTTGGACCCGGAAAGCTTTCTTTGACAATCTTTTTAATAGAACAGTCTGGAAAAGTGCAATAGTGCAATACAGGCGGTCACCTTGTTACGAACAAGATAGGGACTGCAGGTTTGTTTTTAAGTCGAATTTGTTTGCAAGTCGGAACAGTACATTTTTAAGTGCAACTCCAGCCTGTGCAGTGATGTGGGATGTTCCGGGCTCTTCTGCGCATGCAGTCATGTTATTTGAGGCTCTTGTGGCCATGCAGTACTGCAGTGTGGGATGTGTCCGGCGCTGCAAGATGGCTGCTCGGCAGTATCCGGGACCAGTGTGGAGCGCAAGTGGCCGGCAGGTGAAAAACTTCCTGTATACCTCATTTAACAAGAAATATGGAAATTGATTCCAGAACAGTGAGGTGCATATTTTGGACAGAGGACAACTGGTCCACAAGAGGTGTGAAAGCAGCCATGTACGTCACATCTAATGTTCATTTACTATTTTTGCACGTTTTTTTTTTAACAGAATAGGCTATTTTTGCATGTTTGCTCTAGCCTTGTTTCTATGAACAGTTTGTTATTATGTATATCTATACAATGATTAAATTACCGTCATCGCTTGTTGCCCAAGTGATATTCAGGTCAATGTTCTTTGAGGTAATAATATAAAAGTCCAGGTCCCGATTTCGCTGTAGCTAAATAGAGGAAAAAAAACAGGTTAAGATACCACAATGATTTCCCTCTCTAATACAAAAAGGTGCACCTAGGAACATGTACTTAAATTAAATGACACCCCCCCCCCATACTGTGATTTCTTAAATTTTTTCAAAGAACTGGCAGGAATTAGTGCAAGACACTGGTGGCTTTCTGACATTGGTGCTGCAAAGAAGCAAAAAATAAATCAGTTTTGATTCCTCCAAAGGCATCAGAGCTACTTAAATAAAAATATGGAACAGCTAATCTGAAGTCCAAGAATTCCTGCAAAAAGGGATCTCTTAAAGTCAAAGTGTGATGATGAGCTGGGTTCTTACTTTCTTGTGCCTCAAAATGGGTCAGTGCGGGAGCCCCATCATGGTTATGGACCAATAGTGGGGAGTGGGAGATGTAGGAGCAGTTCCAAGCTCACCTTCAGGAACTGAAATAACTATTTGTAGAGCATATAGTATTTCCTAGGGTGCCCTGCAAGGTAGGTTACATAACCCTCTAGGTAAGGTGCTTGCTCTTAATGTCCGCTAGAGGTTTATAGTGAATACAGGATCACTTTAAAAGACTTATGTTTGTAGTCAGGGCCACTGATAGGGGGGACCACCGATCCTCTTGTAGGGGGCCCGAGCACACACAGGGAAGGGGATTAGTGATGGGCGACAATTGCAGAACTCTTCCTCCAGTAGCTGAAAGCTGGTCTCTCCCCATCTCCCTGCTGCCAGCTTTTATCTGCTGAGAAAGAGACAGTCCTCCCTCACTAATTCCCCTCCCAGCGCTGGCTCTAAAGTTAGCTCTGCTCGTGAGTTTGTTATCTCCGCAACTTGTTTCTCTCTCTCTGATCTGATCTTCATTTTTATTTATTAACTCAGTTTTATCTTTTAGATTTAGAAGGAATTCTGAGAGTTAGGTTGTATTTGTGTGTGCTAATGATGATTTTATTGTATTTTTAGCAAAATATAGCTTTAATATTTTCTCGGGGGGGGGGGGGGGGGCCTGTCAAGTAGTCTGTATGGGGCCCCGCTATTTCTATCAGCAGCACTGTTTGTAGTATTTGCCTTTTTTGCGGTTTTTGAATTCACCCATGGCATTACTGCTTGGATCAGATAAATTCAACACACACACACACACACATTACATATACCAGGCGTACAATTTATTTTATTTTTTTTAAAAATCTGTTTAATATGTCGATTTAGTTAAAGTAATATTAAAGCTTCTTTTTTCTTTTTCTTGTATTAAAATAACATGTTATACATTCCTACTCTGTGCAATGATTTTGCACAGAGCAGCCCGGATCCATTTCTCCTGGGGTCCCCCATTGGCGCTCCTGGCTCCTCCTCTTTGGCGACTGCCCTCATAGGAAGCGTCCACTGACACAAACAGTGCAGCTCGGCTCTTTCCCCTGTTCCCTTATCACAGAATTTAATTGACAGCAGTGAGAGCTCATGGCCTACTGCTGCTATCAATCTGTCCATTGACGAGGGTGAGAGTGCTGCTGATCTTGTGCACATCGCTGGATCGAAAATTGGGCTCAGGTAAGTATAATGCGGCGTACACACGCTCAGACTTTCCGGCGGGATTGTCCGCCGGACTTTCCGACCGTGTGGACTTGCCCACACACGCCCGGACTTTTCCGGTGGACAATCCGCCGGCTTTTTTGAAAAAGTCCACGGGACTTTTGAAATGAACGGACTTGCCGACACACGATCGGAAAGTCCGTTCATTTAGAACGTGACTCCAGGTAGATGGGACTAGCGAAGGCAGCGAATGCCGCCGCGCTAGCCCCGTCACCTGGTATGGATTTAAAGGGGAAACCCTATCCTGAAAAAACGACGTGGGGGTCCCCCCCAAATCCATCTCAGACCCTTATCCGAGCACGAAGCCCGGACGGTCAGGAAAGGGGGTGGGGACGAGCGAGCGCCCCCCCCTGAGCCGTACCAGGCCGCGTGCCCTCAACATGGGGGGTGCCCTGGGGAAAGGGGGGCCCTGCGGCCCCCCCACCCCAAAGCACCTTGTCCCCATGTTGATGAGGACAAGGGCCTCTTCCCGACAACCCTGGCCTTTGGTTGTCGGGGTTTGCGGGCGGGGGGCTTATCGGAATAAGGGGGCCCCCAGATACCGGCCCCCCACCCTTTGTGAATGAGTATGGGGTACGATGTACCCCTACCCATTCACCTAAGGAAAAAAGTGTAAATAAAAAAAACGACACAATTTTTTTAAATAATTTATTGCACAGCTCCGGGGGTCTTCTTCCGTCTTGGGGGGTCTTCTCGCTGGACTCCTCCGCTATCTTCTGCTCTTTTACCTAGCTCTTTCACGAGCGGAGGAGCCCGGCTTTCTCCTTCGTCACCGCCGTCTTTGTCATCTGGGGGTCTCGTTCCGCCTTCGGGGGTCTTGTCCCGCTCTTTGGTTCTTCTTGCCGCTGTCGCCGCCGCCTTCTGCGTCGTCGTCTTCCTCTTCTTCCGATGTTGACTCGTCGCTCTCTCTGGCCGGAATGGCAGAGACACGTGGTGTTGTGACTTATATAGGGACAAGGGGCGGGGCCGCCAGCTCAAGTCACATGGTGACCCCGCCCCCATATGATGTCACAGTCCCAGCATCCTCCGGGACTGTGACATCATATGGGGGCGGGGTCACCATGTGACATGAGCCGGTGGCCCGTCCCTTGTCCCTTGTTGAGGGCATGCAGCCTGGTACGGCTCAGGAGGGGGGCGCTCGCTCGTCCCCACACCCTTTCCTGACCGGCCGGGCTGCGTGCTCGGATAAGGATCTGAGATGGATTTGGGGGGACCCCCACGCCGTTTTTTCGGCGTAGGGATTCCCCTTTAAATCCATACCAGGTGACGGGGCTAGCGCGGCGGCATTCACTGCCTTCGCTAGTCCCGTCTACCTGGAGTCACGTTCTAAATGAACGGACTTTCCTCCGTGTGCGAGGCAAGTCCATTCATTTCAAAAGTCCCGCGGACTAGCACACAGACCGCGTGATTGTCCGCCGGACTGCCGAGTCCAGCGGACAATTTTAAGTCTGAACTTAAAACTTAGTCCGCCGGACTTTTGGGAGGAAAAAGTCCGCCGGCACCCACACATGGGCGAAATGTCCGGCGGACTCCAGTCCGGCAGACAATCCAGCGGGAAAGTCTGCTCGTGTGTACGCGACCTAAGGGGTGTCTGGGGGGACACATGCAGCACAGAAGGTTTTTTTACCTTCATGCACAGAATGCAAATACCACCAAAAAAGGACGCGAATTTTGCACGACCGCGCAATTGTCAGTTAAAGCGACGCAGTGCCGAATGGCAAAACGTGCTCTGGTCTTAAGCCAGCAAAATGGTCCGGTCTGAAAGTGGTTAAGATAAAAAAAACTTGTGTGTAGCAGCCTCCCCAGCATCTTCTAATACTTACCTGAGCCCCATCTCTCTCCAGCGATGTCTACGAATGTCTAAGCTGTCCAGGACTCTCCTCCTGATTGGCTGAGACACAGCAGGGGCAGCATAAGCTCATCTGGCTGTCAATCAAAATCAGTTAGCCAATCAGGGGAGAGAGGGGGTAGGGTCGAGTCGGGGTTCCATGTCTGAATGGACACACAGCTGTGACTCAGCTCCATGCCCCCATAGGAAGCTACTGGCTATGCGGGCACTCGATAGAAGAGGAGGATCTGGGCTGCCCTGTGCAAAACCACTACACAGAGGAGGCAAGTATGACATGTTTGTTGTTACACTACTTGTACCTAAAGGTACATCTATAATAAGGCTTACCTGTAGGTACTGTGAATATCTCCTAAACTTGCACAGTTTAGGAGATATTTAGAGAGCATGCAGCTGACGACATCACCGACACATGCGCTCTTAAGGTCAGTTCACACTACATGCAGTTCAGTGCATTTTTTTCTGAATCAAAAATGCATGGAAAGAAGGTTATATGGTTTCCAATGGCATAGTTCACACCAGCGCAGTCAGTTCCAGGCCTTTCTAGTGCCAGAAAAAAAAATGTACACCATGCTGCATTTTTACTGCACTGGACTGTACTGGAACACAGTAAAACGCATCAAAAATGCAGTGGAATGCAATGGAACGCATCAAAAATGCATAAAAAACGCCCAGACCCCAGTACAGCAAAAAAAAAAAAAAAAAAAATGAAGAAAGGAGGAAAAAACCAAACCAAAAACGCGTTAAAAACACGCATGCAAAAATGCATCCGGAACGGATCTGGACTGCGTTTTTGTGGTGTGAACCAGCCAAGGAGGTCCAGCTCACAGTGCCAGAACTTCAGAGCTTGTGTCGTAAAGGGGCAGCTCCCCCCCACATGCTTAGCAGGGACATCATTGTGCCATTATTTGACATAGTTTTTTTTTTTTGCTTGCTGACGACGTCACCATGACGAAACGTACATCGAGGCCCTTTCCGGTCACGTTTTTACACAGTGGAACTTCCTGGTCCTCCAGCGGTGGAACGCACGCCGATTGTGCAAACGGTCAGTTCACAGCACACTTGGTGTGATACGCCTGTTCCCTCCAGTGCCGAGGCAAGGCACTTTTAAATGTAACAGGCCATTTGTCTGTTTTATTTTTTGTATGTTGTAAAGTTACATTAAAAACAATATTACGCTATGGCGCTGCTATGTTTATATTTTTTCTGTGATCATTTCCTGGCTCTGCATAAGAGAAATCTCCCATCATAGGCGGCAGTTCCTTAATCTGCCAAAGCTGCACCAGACCTGTCTTTTTAATTAAAGGGGTCATGGTGAGTTGGTGAGTAGGATACCTACTATCTCCCACCTGGTGAAGTATTGTTGTTGTTTTCCTCCTCCAGTGGTGACGGTTTAACATATCTACACACTTCAATACAAAGGAATTCTTTTCAAATTTATGGACTTTCTTTATAATTTACTTTGTCGTATTATTTTTATGTTATCAATATGGTTGTAATGATATAATTAATCATATCTGTATACATAGCACGAGTGCACTTTATGTTGGGTTTATCACCTTGTATTATGGTATAGCGCCCCCTTACTTCGTACAACCCACCAATTTCACAAAGTCAGATCTTCACTTTGAGCGGAGCAGCTTTTTTCATTTTTTTTTTTTCATTTGTTAACTTTAGGTTTAGATTTTTTGCACAGAGTTCACCTATTCTGAGGTGATTCACCTTCACGTGTTAGAATGGCCCCAGCCAAAGTCCAGACCTAAATCCAATTGAGAATCTGTGGCAAGACTTGAAAATTGCTGTTCACAGACGCTCTCCATCCAATCTGACAGAGCTTGAGCCATTTTGCAAAGAAGAATGGGAAAACATGTCACTCTCTAGATGTGCAAAGCTGGTAGAGACATCCCCAAAAAGACTTTCAGCTATAATTGCAGCGAAAGGAGGTTCTACAAAGTATTGACTCAGGGGGGCGCTATACAAATGTACACCACACTTTCACATATTTATTTGTAAAAATTATTGAAAACCATTTATCATTTTCCTTCCACTTCACAATTATGTGCCACTTTGTGTTGGTCTATCACATAAAATCCCCCAAAAATACATTTATGTTTTTGGTTGTAACATGACAAAATGTGGAAAATTTCAAGGGGTATGAATACTTTTTCAGGGCACTGTATGTCTCCCCAGCAGATGCCCCCTGCAGGCATGGTGATGATGTCACAGGTAGTGTTACAAGCTGTTTCTTGCTACAGGAACAAGGTAAAAAAAAGAAATAATGTCGGGACATGCTCTAGAAACTGAGGTTTGGGGGTACATTTTGAGGAACGTCTGGACTTCTATTTTAAGTGTTCATACACAGTAAGCTTCCCTAGCCAATTTTGTAGCCGTAATATGCATAAACGAAACAGAACAGAGCACACATTCAAAGAGGACCTGCCTTTTCTGTTGGAAGAAGCAACTCTTCACCAGTAATCATAAAATTAAGAGCTGTGTAGTGACGCTCATCTGCCGTGATGCTAAAGGTGAATTGGTAGTCTAACATCAACACGTCTGTGCAAAAGAAGAACATTTCATGAAAATAACAGGGCTCAATTTTACATATAGAAAACATACAAGTACTGTGCAGAGCACATCCAATTGTTAAAAGGCCATTATCTCAGAAAATATTGTTTTCTGATCACTGTGTGTGTGTATAGTACATGGAATGCTAGCACACACTATACTAAAGCTGGACACCTATACAAAGAGATAAATACATATACAGAGTGTTAAATAAGTATTGAACACGTCACCATTTTTCTAGGTAAACATATTTCTTAAGGTGTTATTGACATGAACTTTTCACCACGTCGGTAAAAACCCATGCAATCCATACATACAAAGAAACCAATATAACACAAAGTGCACAAATACGGCCCAAAAGCACCGCTCAGCGCTAAGAATGAATGATCCTCTTAAGGTGGGAAAAGGTTACCTTTTACGACCTTAAGGTCAAGGTTACAGCCTATAATCTTAAATCATAAAAATTAGCCCCCCGATGAAGTCACGTGGATGATGTAACGCGTAGGGAGTGGCCGGAAGTGGACGTTTGCATCCGATATACCGTAAGTGTTGTGAGATAGGCGCTTGATTGCCATTTTTTTGCTCTGAATTTTTTGCTTTTATGTAAGGGTTCATTTATACTTTAATAAAACGTTAAAATATTGGACGTACTTCACCATTAGAGGCTTTTTTCTTTACTTTACCCCCATTTTTGGTTATTCACCCACTATTGGCGGCCAGCACCTAGGGCTACAGGAAGCCAGTCGGGTATTGGGAAAAGAAAAAGCCAGCTTGGAGAGGGAGCGGAGGAGAGGAGCCTGCCCAGTCTCTATCTATATGCTGTTTACAAGTCATTCGTAGGTGAGAGTTCTGTGAGCACAGTTATGGATTAGACATCTCCCACCCACCATTCCTCACATCTTAGAAAATTATTTATTATAGAGAGCTATTGATCTCAGCTTCTATAGTGACTGTTTATTTATTCTTGGACTCGCTATTATTTATCATTTGTCCCGTCACCAGTGCTTTTGTATATTTATTGGCATTTTGCCATCTGGACTTTTATTGCACCTTGTTATATTTATTTTATAATTTTTATTATCTACTATTTATTCTCACATATTTATTACGTTTAGGTGTGTTACATTGTTTATCACTTTTAGGTGTGTTTTATTATTTATATCACCTTTTTTGCTACATTATGTTAAGGTGCGTGCTCTTTTATCGCGAAATTACTTCTGTTTAAACTCTTATTTGTGTGATTGTGTACACCATTAGATTTTGCTGCTTTTTTGCAAGAATTGTCATTCTGCACCTTATTTAGCACATTTTAGCTGGTGTTTACCAGCTTATGCACTTTATATTTATTACCATTAGTCATCACATTGCCTATACAGTTGTGAGTTTTAGTGCACATGTCCAGTTTTCATAAACCACAATAGCAGCTCTCATGTCAATCCATACGCTTATGACAGGCTTATATACAATTCCTCATACAACTAAAAGAAAGAGTCCCATGAAGTGGTTTCAGGTGAATGAATCAGATTTTCTTATAGGTGATAAAAGTTCATAAATCCATGCACCAAACACCCAGGCTTGTCACCACGTGAGGAGAAACTCGCCCCTTTGGGGTTAAACTCACCAGAAATCTGGTAAAATCAAGTATCCCAAATATATCTTTATGGTGCCACTTCTCGGGAGTATCCACTGACTGCTAGAATTCCTATTAGGTGTGGGCAGCTCCAATAAACCAGGATCGTGTGAGAAAATAAGAAATCACATAGCGTAATCCCATTTGATTACTTTATTGAAGCCAGAAAAGACACCCCGTACAGGTTATACGTACAAGATAAAACAATTCGTGAAGCAAAAAATGCAAACCGCAACGTTGCCACCGATCGCCAGCTACAAGGAGACATCAGCGTTAGAAAGAACCGCCGCTCTTGGCTGCTTCCTGGTGGTTCCCAGTTGTTGGTGACCCGCAAACGTCACTTCCAGCTATCGTGAATTGTTTTATCTTGTAATGCCGCGTACACACGGTTGGAATTTCCGATGGAAACAGTCCGATGGGAGCTTTTCATCGGATTTTCCGACTGTGTGTATGCCCATCTGTCTTTTTCTGTCGGAATTTCCGACGGACTTTGGATTGAGAACCTGTTCTTAATTTTTCCGACGGAAAACCTTTCTATCGGATTTTCCGATCGTGTGTATGCAATTCCGACGCGCAAAATTCCGACACATGCTCGGAAACAACTCAACGCATCCTCAGAAGCATTAAACTTCCCTTTTATAGTGCAGCTGAACGTGTTTTAAGGCGTGGTGTTATTGACCGTCGGAATTTGGTATGACCGTGTGAAGGCAACACAGCTTGAGCAGAATTCCGTTGGAATTCTGTCAGAAAAACCGTCAGAGCTTTTTCCGACGAGAATTCCGATCGTGTGTACGCGGCATAAGGGGGGTCTTTTCTGGCTTCAATAAAGTAATCAAAAACGGATTACGCTATGTGATGCAGATGAAACGAGGGTGGACATTTCAGCAAGACAATGACCCCAAACACAAAGGAAACTCTCAATTGGTTTAAAAAAAAGAAAATAAAGCTGCTAGAATGGCCCAGCCAATCACCTGCCTCGAATCCAATAGAAAATCTATGGAAAGAACTAAAGATCACAGTTCACAGAAGAGGCCCACGGAACCTTCAAGATTTGAAGACTGTGTAGAAGAATGGGCCAAAATCACACCTGAGCAACGCATGCGACTAGTTTTTCCATACAGGAGGTGTCTTGAAGCTGTCATTACATTTCAGTTGGCGTGCCCAATACTTTTTCCCTGTGTCATTCCATTTTATTACACATCACTCTAGTCTTCTGAACTAGCCGGATCAGAACACAGGAATAGGATCTCAAAGCAGGTTACAGGTAGCAGGGGTCACAGGAAGCTGCAGATCATACAGCACTGACTCTGTTTACAAGCCCAGTTTAAATAGGACATCTGGCGCCAAGACCCGCGCACTCGTAAGCGCACCGCAGTGGACCTGGGTGATCTATAAACTCTAATGCCGCTTATACACAAGCGGAATTTCCATCCGAAAAATCTTGGATGGTTTTTCCGACAGAATTCCGCTCAAGCTTGTCTTGCATACACACGGTCATACAAAAGTTCTCTGAACCTTCGACCGTCAAGAACGCGGTGACATACAACACTACGACGAGCCGAGAAAATTAAGTTCAATGCTTCCGAGCATGCGACGAATTGTTTCCGAGCATGCGTGATTTTTTGCGCGTCCGAATTGCATACAGACGATCGCATTTTCGGATAGGAATTTTTTCCGACTGAAAAATAGAGAACCAGCTCTCAATCTTTTGCTGGCTGGAATTCCGCCAGCAAAAGTCCGATGGAGCATACACACGGTCGCATTTTCCGACAAAAAGGTTTCATCTGAGTTTTGCTGGTGGTGGCATTTCCGATTGTGTGTACGCGGCATTAGGAGAGAATTCCAATACCTCAAGACCCTAAAGAACTGTATATTGGTGGAAATGATCTAATACTTACAATAACACGTTCCTTTTACTGGGTTGCCTCTGTATCGGTTTGTAACATCACACCTAGAATACGAGGAAACAAAAATGTCAGCTTTGTAATATTGAAAATATTGACTATAATACTAATACGGAAATCGTTACTAAACCCAGAAAAAAAAATGTAGTGTGTTGTAATGTAGAAATCATTGGATGTGATGGCTGCATTAGTTTGCCTTTTTTATTTCTTTATTTTTCACCCAGTGATTGGCCAGTAACATACCTTCTGTCTTAAGCCCCATACACACGGTCGGATTTTCCAATGGATTCTGTCCTATCAGACAATGTTGTCGGAAATTCCGACCGTGTGTAGGCACCATCGGACAGTTTCCATCGGATTGTCCGACGGACAAAGTCCTATCTCCTGCTGGATAGATTTTTTGACAACAAAGTCCGATCACACCAAATCCGATCGTGTGTAGCAAATTCCGATGGACAAAGTGCTACGCATGCTCAGATCACATTACAAGACCAAAGCTATTGGCTACTAGCCTCTACGTAGTCCCGTCGTAGGCAACAAACGTTACCACGTTCAGAATGATCGGATTTTCCGTCAACTTTGTCCGACCGTGTGTACGCAAAATCAACATCGGACAAAGTACGACGGACATGATCCGACGGACCTGGTCCTCGGATAATCCGCGCGTGTGTATGGGGCTTTAGGGTGGTTACACTTACTCCTGCACTGTGCTTTGTAGCCACCATTGTAGCCACCATTGTAGCCACCATTGTACAGCAGCATTGTCAATTAGTGGAAAGTGTTGCGTTAGATGGACTATTAGATTTAGATTTACTTTACATTAGTGATTAACAAAGTAAAGCCAAACTCTAGCTAACACTTTTTAGACAGTTACAACAGCAGTTTTGTTTTTTCTTTTGGGATTATTTTGGTATTATATAAATGAAATAAAGCGGATCATTGTGAGCCTTATGCCGCGTACACACGTCCGGACTTTGTCCGCCGGACCTAGTCCAGCGGACAATCCGCCGGACTTTCCAGCGGGGCTTCGCCGGACTTTCCGAGCGTGTGACTTGCCCACACACGCCCGGACTTCTCCGGCGGACCATCCGCGGGAAAAAGTCTGCAGGACTTTTGAAAATGAACGGACTTGCCCACACACGGAGCAGTCCGTTCATTTAGAACGTAACTTCAGGTATACGTAGCTAGCGTAGGCAGTGAATGCCGCCGCGCTAGCCCCGTCACCTGGCATGGATTTAAAGGGACTCCCCACGCCGAAAAACGGCGTGGGGGTCCCCCCCAAATCCATCTCAGACCCTTATCCGAGCACGCAGCCCGGCAGGCCAGGAAAGGGGTGGGGACGAGCGGGCGCCCCCCCCTCCTGAGCCGTACCAGGCCGCGTGCCCTCAACATGGGGGGTGCCCTGGGGAAAGGGGGGCCGTGCGCCCCCCCACCCCAAAGCACCTTGTCCCCATGTTGATGAGGACAAGGGCCTCTTCCCGACAACCCTGGCCATTGGTTGTCGGGGTCTGCGGGCGGGGGGCTTATCGGAATCTGGGAGCCCCCTTTTATAAGGGGGCCCCCAGATCCCGGCCCCCCACCCTATGTGAATGAGTATGGGGTACGATGTACCCCTACCCATTCTCCTAAGGTGTAAAATGTAAAGTAAAAAAAACACACTTTTGAAAAAATATTTTATTGCACTGCTCCGGGGGTCTTCTTCCGTCTTGGGGGTCTTCTCGCCGGACTCCTCCACCATTTACCTAGCTCTTTTACCGAGCGGAGAAGTCCGGCTACCTTCTTTGTCGTCGCCGCCGTCGTCTGGGGGTCTCGATCCGCCTTCGGGGGTCTTCCGGGGTCTCTTCTGTTCTTGCCGCGGTCGTCGTTTTCCGCGCCGCCGCCGGCGCCTTCTTCTTCTTCCGATGTTGACTCGTCGCTCCCGGAGGATGCTGGGACTGTGACATCACAGGGGGGCGGGGTCACCATGTGACATGAGCATGTGATCCTGTCCCCTTGTCCCTATATAAGTCCCAGCACAGCGCGGCTCTGGCATTCCGGCCAGAGGGAGCGACGAGTCAACATCGGAAGAAGAAGAAGAAGGCGCCGGCGCGGAAAACGACGACCGCGGCAAGAACAGAAGAGACCCCGGAAGACCCCGGAAGACCCCCGAAGGCGGATCGAGACCCCCAGACGACGGCGGCGACGACGAAGAAGGTAGCCGGACTTCTCCGCTCGGTAAAAGAGCTAGGTAAATGGCGGAGGAGTCCGGCGAGAAGACCCCCAAGACGGAAGAAGACCCCCAGAGCAGTGCAATAAAATATTTTTTCAAAAGTGTGTGTTTTTTACTTTACATTTTACACCTTAGGTGAATGGGTAGGGGTACATCGTACCCCATACTCATTCACATAGGGTGGGGGGCCGGGATCTGGGGGCCCCCTTATAAAAGGGGGCTCCCAGATTCCGATAAGCCCCCCGCCCGCAGACCCCGACAACCAATGGCCAGGGTTGTCGGGAAGAGGCCCTTGTCCTCATCAACATGGGGACAAGGTGCTTTGGGTGGGGGGGCCACACGGCCCCCCTTTCCCCAGGGCACCCCCCATGTTGAGGGCACGCGGCCTGGTATGGCTCAGGAGGGGTTGCGCTCGCTCGTCCCCACCTCTTTCCTGGCCTGCCGGGCTGCGTGCTCGGATAAGGGTCTGAGATGGATTTGGGGAGTCCCTTTAAATCCATGCCAGGTGACGGGGCTAGCGCGGCGGCATTCACTGCCTACGCTAGCTACGTATACCTGAAGTCACGTGCTAAATGAACGGACTTTCCGATGAGCGGCAAGTCCGTTCATTTCAAAAGTCCGGCGGACTAGCCTACTAACGGCGGGATTGTCCGCCGGACTGCCAAGTCCAGCGGATAATTTTAAAACAAAACTTAAAACCTAGTCCGCCGGACTTTTGGCGCCAAAAAGTCAGCCGACGCCCACACACGAGGGGATTGTCCGCTGGACTTGAGTCCAGCGGATAATCCCGCGGGATAGTCCCTTCGTGTGTACGAGGCATAAGTCTAGCTAGGACTAAAGCCCCGTAAACACACTAGTAGTTTTTTTTCGTTCAACCAAGCAGGGCTGAACAAAAAACAAACAAAAAAAAAAAAAACGTACAGCTCTGGAGGAGCCACTGTACTAACTATCTGTCATTAGTACAGCAATCTCCCCTGCTGTGCTACTGTGTTTTGACAGGGGGGTGCTCCCCCCCCCCCCACTAGAACACTCAGTGATCAGTGCAATCAACCATTGGCTGAGAGCGTTGATCGGGCACAGGTCTGCAGACCCTTTTCGGTCATGCCCCTTCAACAGAACGACCGGCTTCTGTCGGACTGACTCCAGTACACACGGGCCGAATCTCGGACAGTTTTTATTGAACCAGCCTATTACCCTTGCACAGAGCAGGTAAGTATAACGTGTTTGGTATTTTTATTTTAAAAAAGTGCCAACCTTTGCAACCCCTTTAAGGCTTTGGCTGAAACACGTTGACATTTTAGTGGGTTTAATTGGATGTTCCAGATTTCTTATCTTTTACCAAATAAAGCACAGTGAAGGATTATTATTGGATTCCAGCTTTCTCTGTAAATGTAATACTTCTTTAAGGTTAACCATTTCAGCTCTTTGGCCCGTAAAGTGAAAGTAATCTGGCAGCTGTATAGCCACCAAGCACTTTCAAAGTGCGGCGGCACAGATCCCCCCTTCCAGTAAGGACTGGAATATAGTGGACAGCAGGGAAACGTCATGCAGGTCCGCCCATGACAGTGTGTCAGGTGACACCTTTGCTAGGAATGAGTTAACAAAAGTAAGGGGTGGGCTTTCCTATGGGCTAGGGGAGCGGCCATATAAAAAGGAGGGGCGGAGCCGGGAGGTCAGTGCGGGAAAGCCAGAACACGAGGAGGCAGGTTTTTCGTTTTTTGTATAAATGTGATGGCATGTACTAATGTTTGTTGTCGTTTCAGGTCTTTGGAAGCATTTTCGTCATAACAGCTGGGGGGTTGGTGTTGGTTGGTTAGTTGGTCAGTGACGGCAGCAGGTATACTGGTGGTAAGTGTGTGGGGGGCTCATCAACAGATGGCCCCTCCTTGTTACATCAAACGTTGTTGATGTATAATGGTATCGTGCACTGCGGGAATGTTGGTTATCGGGCGGTACGGTAGAGACCCATGGGTTTCTTTATCTCCCGCAGTGCCCCCTTGTGTTGATATCAGTTGATATCAGGTTGTGCGTTAAGCACTTAGCTCCGTCATTGACCAACATATATGGGTGTTTTCAGCAGGGGGTCTGAAAGTGTTTATTGTTATTGTTATTTATGTTTTATTTGTTTAATAAGAAACTGGAGTTCTTATTATTGGTATTTAAAATAAATGCTGTTATGGCCATTTAACTCCATAACCGGTGTGGTCTCTTATTCATTATTAAAGTTAAGATTATGGGGTTTATGGTCACAGCTATGGGGTCTTATCAGGACTACACTAGTCATGTTGAAACTGGCATGAACTGCATGCATAGGGAATAGCTATTTTTGGTTGCCATGCCCTGGAAATGCATTTGTGAGAGATTCACAGAGGCTTTTGGAGGGGACTGAATGCTAGCCTCTTGCCTACTGACTATGGGCCCTGGCTTTTAAGGAAACACTACTCTTTGTGAGGCATATGCCTGCTGACCCTTGGAGTAATGTTACTTTGGATTCAAGGCCATGTCTACCCAAGACACAGACTCTGGTATCCATGTTAAGGGCCTATATGCCACATTTCCAGCAAGGGTGGCTTCACACTGTGGGGCTCATAGCAGATGCTGATATCAGCAAGCCACCTGTCTGGAGTTGTCTGCTATAATGTGTTTATTGCAAGCAGGTCTAGTGTGCCTTCTAATGCCACGTACACGCGGTCGGAATTTCCGATGGAAACAGTCCGATGGGAGCTTTTCATCGGATTTTCCGACCGTGTGTATGCCCATCAGTCTTTTTCTGTCAGAATTTCCAACGGACTTTGGATTGAGAACCTGTTCTTAATTTTTACGATAGAAAACCTTTCTATCGGATTTTCCGATCGTGTGTATGCAATTCCGACACGCAAAATTACGACGCATGCTCGGAAACAATTAGACGCATGCTTAGAAGCATTAAACTTACCATTTATAGGTAATGTGTTTCATGCCGTGGTGTTATTGACCGTCGGAATTTGGTGTGACCGCGTGTAGGCAAGACAGTTTGAGCGAAATTCCATCGGAATTCCAACGGGAAAACCATCAGAGCTTTTTCCGACGAGAATTTCGACCGTGTGACCGGGTCTTTCACCCATTGTTATTTGTGCCAAGTAACTAAGCTATTGTCTACTAGCACATTACCCTTGTGGGCTGTGTGTACTTATGATAATGTGCATTGTAATGTGTGAGCTCGCTGATGGCAAGTCTGACTTGAATAGTCTGGGTGGGCACTGAGTTATCCAGGTGTCTAATTAAGGTCATGTTTATAGTATATGACGGTTGTTATATTATATTATATATTTGTAGCGGGGTTGTTCCCCTTTTAGGGGAGAAGACTACATTCCCCATAATTCCCCAGGCTCCCGGGAGGCTGTTTGTTTCCGCCTGAGAGGCTTCTGGGGGAGGTGATAAAAGGGAAGAGGAGAGACCGCCTCTTCCTCTTCTGACTGGGCTGGTGACGCAGAGACTTGCAAGTGAGGAGACACCTGTGCGGACCGAGACTGCTGAAGGCCTGAAGCCTGGGCCTTGCAGCAGGTGGAGAGAGACTCTCACCCCTCAGAGTCAGCAGCAGCGGAGCGGAGACTTTTCCCTACAGTCGGTCGGTCGGAGAGAGGACCGGAACGCAGGGGCTGTGACGGAGGAGGTCGGACGCCGCCAGTGGAGGTCTCGGAACTGAGGACGGTACCCCAGGAGTGGTGAGCGAGCTGAAAGGCTCATCCTACATTGCTACATACACTTCTATGCCTATTGAACTGCCAAGGCACAATTTACCTCAAAGCAGCAGATGTTTCTTTCTGTGGATTACAAATACACCATTTAAAGCTACATGTGCACCACCTCTACAGTTCTCTTGCCGGTGAAGAATACTGTACTTATTCAAGGACTGAGCTCTATTGCTAGGGATCAGGCCTGGTCCGTTAGGTAGGCGCAGGTAGATTTGTTGCACCTCAGAGGTGCATAGCAGACGGTCGCTACACTTGGCGCTCCGTTTCCCCATTGCTAGTTTGATACATATGTGTGTACATGTTAAAGTACATATTGCAGGGACCTGCTAATGTGTCGTAAGTCAAATGTTAAATGCATGTTACTATTTCTTTTCTTACTGCCAAAGTAAAGCCAGTTATTCTTATCTTAGCAGTCTGCTTGTGAGTTTGACTCCATTACACTTAGAGTATAAGTGATATTTATATGTGCATGGATACATACCCCTTACTAACTGTGCCAGAGCGGGTAGAGCAAATTGCCGGGGGGTTGGTGGAGCTGCACTCAGGGACCCAAAACAAACCAGCGGCCCTCTTAACTGGGGGTATCGCTACACGTGGGGGCTCGTAATCCGGGATCCTGAGACAGCGGGAAAAGCCGCCAGAAGGTACCGGCATGGACTCGATAGAAGTGGGACGGTGGTCCACAATATGGGGCACTAATCAAGCCGAAATAGCAGTCATTGAACTGCCAGGGATATGGCAGGAAAAGGCAGTCAAGCAGCTCATAATGTCCCTATTCCCATGCCACAAGTCACGGATAATGGACATGAGAATTGATGCCGGGTATACATACGCCCTAGTAGAATGGCAGGAAGAGACTCCAGAGCAGTTCAGGAGCCAAAGCATACAAGCACTGGATGGTCAGACCTATCAGTTGCTGCATGCGCTGCCGCGCAAGGGAGACTGTTCTCCTGTGAAAAACATGCTATCCCCAAAGAAGGAAGAGCAGAAGGGCGCGGAAAGTCCCGCACCCGCACAGACTACTCTTAGTGCAGAACTGTGCGCGGTCCTAGGGGAGATTGTGACTTAGTGCAGAAGAGACCCCGGGGACTACCCGATGTCGGGATACAGGAAACTCCGGATGTTTTCAGGAAGGAAACCTGTACCCTCGGGAGAAGAGGGATTTGAAGAGTGGTTAGATGGTGCCACGCAGGCCCTAGAAGAATGGGAGGTCCCAGAAGGTAGAAAGAAGCAAAGGATTGTTGAGAGCCTAAAAGGGCCTGCCTTAGAGGCCATACGCAACTTGAAGACAAGCAAGAAAGATTGCACTGCCCAGGACTACCTAGACATCCTGGAAAGTGTGTTTGGTGGGACAGAAAAAAGTCACAGAACTTACCTATCAACTGGAACACTGTTACAGAAGACAGGGGAGAAGCTGTCGGAGTATATGGGACGTATAGACAAGATCCTGCACAGGATTATCCTGAAGAAGGGGATAGATCCGGGGAAAGTAGATGAAGCCCGTGCCCAGCAGGTGGTCAGGGGAGCCCAACCCCTAGACCCTGTCGCACTAATACTACGCACCCGGCAGGATGGGAAGAGCCTGGACTACCCCGATCTCATTTGAATGGTCAGAGAAGAAGAGGCCATGTTGGAAGAGAAACGGGAAAAGCAAGTGATGGGGTCTACAAAACTTCCAGTGGCCACCGTCAGGTCGGCCTTAACCCCTGAAAGAGAGACAGAGGTAGATGCCCTGAAGTTGCAGATGTCCCAGATGATGGAGATACTGACATCTCTAGTGGCGAAAGAGACGCCCAGTCCCAAGAAAGAGACAAGCAGGAGGGAATTGTTTCCAACTGTTTCAGCACCAGCATCCCCACCTGACTATGGAGAGATGATCTGTTTTAACTGCGGGGGAGTGGGCCATATTGCAGCTGTATGCTCCAGTCCCAAGAAGAAGAAAACAGATAGCCGCCAGCCGGCGGGAAACGCCAAAGGGCCCCGGTGAAGGAGTCAACCGGGTGCCCATCACCTTCAGTGAGCTCCAAGAAGTATAATGGAAAGAGAGAGCCAAGGCCCAGCTGACCAGATGGGAGAAGATTTTCTCTAAAGATGAGTTTGATGTGGGGTGTGCGAGGAGTGCCACCCACCGAATCTGCATGCAAGAGGACAAGCCATTCAGAGAGAGAGTGAGGCGAGTCCCGCTAGCAGATCTGGAGGATCTGAGAGAGCAGCTTGCGGAGCTGAAGAAGACGGGAGTGATTAGGGAGTCCAGAAGCCCCTATGCCTCCCTAATTGTGGTAGTCAGGAAGAAGAATGGGTCATTGAGGCTCTGCATTGACTACAGAACTCTCAACAGGAGGACCATTCCTGACCAGTACACCACGCCAAGGATAGAGGATGCCTTACAGAGTTTATCTGGAGCTAAGTGGTTCAGTGTGATGGACCTCAAGAGTGGGTACTACCAAATCCCCATGCATCCAGAAGATAGAGAAAAGACTGCCTTCATAACCCCAGTAGGGTTCTTTGAGTTCAACAGGATGCCTCAGGGCCTATCTGGAGCTCCTGCTACATTTCAACGCCTTATGGAAAGGACAGTTGGAGACATGAACCTCATAGAAGTCCTTGTGTACCTGGACGATGTCATTGTCTTTGGAAAGACTTTGGAAGAACATGAAGCCAGATTGGAGAAAGTACTGAAGAGGCTCAGTGAAGAGGGACTCAAACTTTCCCCCGAGAAGTGTCGGTTCTATCAGTCTTCTGTGAACTATCTGGGACACATAGTGTCTGAAAAGGGAGTGGCTACAGACCCTGAGAAGTTGGAGGCAGTTACTTCGTGGCCAAGACCCACAACAGTTACAGAACTTCAGTCTTTCTTGGGGTTCTGCTCCTACTACCGCAGGTTTGTGGATGGGTTTGCCCGCATTGCAAAACCCCTAAACGAACTGCTCAAGACAGAAGGAGAGGAAGATGGATTGGGGCCTAGGAGGCCTGGTGAGTCGGTTCAAGACCAATGGAACTCAAGGTGTGAAGAGGCTTTCAGAACCTTGAAGAGAAGTCTCACCACAGCCCCAGTTTTGGCCTATGCTGACCCCACTAGACCATATGAGCTACATGTTGATGCCAGCCATGAGGGCCTAGGTGGAATACTCTACCAGGAGTATGAGGACCAGCTACGACCAGTGGCCTATGTGAGCCGGAGCCTGACCCCCTCCGAGAAGAACTACCCCACCCACAAGTTGGAGTTCTTAGCCCTTAAATGGGCAGTAGTTGACAAGTTGAAAGACTATCTGTATGGGGCCGAGTTTACTGTAAAGACAGATAACAACCCCTTGACCTATCTATTCACCACCGCCAAGCTGGATGCAACTGGACACAGATGGTTGGCGGCGTTGTCTGGATTCAATTTCAGCCTCAAGTACAGGCCAGGGGCTGGAAATAGAGATGCAGATGCCCTGTCCCGAAGATCCCATGTCATGGTCGATGATTGGGAAGACTGGACCCAAGTGGCACCAGAAGGAGTGCGAGCCCTTTGTCAGGGGGCTGAACTCCAAGCCAGAGGAGGATCCAGAGCGGAAGAGATAGGAGTTACCACAGTGGGAGTCCCAAAGTGTTACTGTGGGGTAACTCAACTAGAAGAAGAGTGCCTACCGAAGCTGTCCAAGAAGGAGTTAAGGTGTGACCAATTGGAAGACCCCATGGGGAAATTGGTCCTGGAAGCACTGGAAAACAAGAGTCCAGAGGGACTCCGACTTCACCCTTCCAGAGAGGCTCGCCTACTGAGGAGAGAGTTGGACAAGTTACAGGTGCATCAGGGAGTGGTCTACCGAAGGGGCCCCTCTGATAGCTCAGAAGATAAGTGGCAGTTGTTTCTCCCCGAAAAGCATCAAGAGGCTGTGCTGATTGCCCTTCATGACCAGCATGGTCACTTGGGAGCAGAGAGAACCTTCCAGCTTGTCATTGGCCCTGCATGAGGACCGAAGTGGAGGAGTATTGCCATTCCTGTGCAAGATGCATTCAGAGGAAGACTTTACCCCATCAAGCTGCCCCAATGGGCCATCTACAGAGTCAAGGCCCAATGGATCTGGTATGCATTGATTTTCTCTGCCTCGAACCCGATTTGAGTGGATTGGGAAATGTTCTGGTGGTAACCGACCATTTCACCCGTTATGCTCAGGCTTTCCCAACCAAGGACCAGAAGGCCTCTACAGTAGCCAAGGTACTTTTGGAGAAGTACTTTGTTCATTATGGACTACCACAGAGAATCCATTCAGACCAAGGAAGGGACTTTGAGAGTCGCCTGATCAGGAAGCTACTAGATTCTCTGGGAGTAGAGAAGACTAGAACCACACCATATCACCCTCAAGGTGATGCCCAGCCTGAAAGGTTCAACAGGACCCTATTGAACATGTTGGGAACTTTAGAAACAGAGAAGAAGCAACATTGGAGTCAACACATATCAGCTCTGGTGCATGCCTACAACTGCACCACAAGTGATGTGACGGGTTTCTCCCCTTACCGACTTATGTTTGGGAGAGAAGCAAGATTGCCAGTGGATCTGGCCTTTGGCATTTCCTTGGACCATGCCTCTGCTGCTTCCCACAAAGGATATGTGGACAGACTGAGGCACAGTCTGAAGATAGCTTATGAGAAAGCTCAAGCGGCCTCTGACCAGAGGGGGGCCCGAAACAAGAGGAACTTTGATTTGAAGGTTCGAGTACAGGACCTACAGCCTGGGGACCGTGTGCTGTTACGCAACCTAGGGATCCCTGGAAAACACAAGATTGCTGATAGATGGAGATCAGAGCCATATATCATCTGTAGGAAACTTCCAGGATTGCCTGTCTACAAGATGAAGCCAGAAGGGAGAGTGGGGCCTTTGAAGACCTGGCATAGGAATCACTTGCTCCCACTCACTGAAGCAGTCAGAATACCTCCAACAAGAGACTTACCTGAATCTGTTTCCATTCTGGATACCCCCAGGCCTAATACTCGGCCTCAGACATCCCAAATTAGGGGTGGACAGGACCCCCAATCAGCAGAAGAAGAAAGAGGAGAGCTTGAATGGCTATGGCCTTCCTCAACTCCAGGAAATTCCGCCATAGACCTTCCACCTACTGAAGATGTGGAAGATAGAACATTGAACCCAGAAGCTACAGAGTTTGTTCCATTCAGTGTTGTGCCTGAGTGCTGGGAAGATATCCCTGGTCTCTACTCAGAAGAAGAAGAAGAAGTAGATATTCCAGAACCAGAGATGTTGCCAGAATGTGTTCCTGAAGAAGTCCCAAGAGAACAGAGAGCTCGCAGAGTTGTGAGGCCTCCCAAGAAGTTAACTTACCCCCAAATGGGAAAAAGTTCAGAGGACTCTGTTACCACAGCAAGGAGAAGTGCTGAACGCCCTGACCCATCCACTGTTCATTTGGTGGAGGGCAACCCCAGCTCACTCTCTGGCACAGTTAAACAGGTCGCCCACACTGAAGTGACCTGTAGACAGGACAGCTCCCCATCCTATGTTAATTGGTGGGAGGCTCCTCTGTCTGAATTATGTGAACGTGTTGTCTCAAAGAAAGCTTGTAGATTGAACAATGTCTTTGGGGACCAAAGATTCAAAGTGGGGGGAGTGTGTAGCGGGGTCGTTCCCCTTTTAGGGGAGAAGACTACATTCCCCATAATTCCCCAGGCTCCCGGGAGGCTGTTTGTTTCCGCCCGAGAGGCTTCTGGGGTTGGTGATAAAAGGGAAGAGGAGAGACCGCCTCTTCCTCTTCTGACTGGGCTGGTGACGCAGAGACTTGCAAGTGAGGAGACACCTGTGCGGACCGAGACTGCTGAAGGCCTGAAGCCTGGGCCTTGCAGCAGGTGGAGAGAGACTCTCACCCCTCAGAGTCAGCAGCAGCGGAGCGGAGACTTTTCCCTACAGTCGGTCGGTCGGAGAGAGGACCGGAACGCAGGGGCTGTGACAGAGGAGGTCGGACGCCGCCAGTGGAGGTCTCGGAACTGAGGACGGTACCCCAGGAGTGGTGAGCGAGCTGAAAGGCTCATCCTACATTGCTACATACACTTCTATGCCTATTGAACTGCCAAGGCACAATTTACCTCAGAGCAGCAGATGTTTCTTTCTGTGGATTACAAATACACCATTTAAAGCTACATGTGCACCACCTCTACAGTTCTCTTGCCGGTGAAGAATACTGTACTTATTCAAGGACTGAGCTCTATTGCTAGGGATCAGGCCTGGTCCGTTAGGTAGGCGCAGGTAGATTTGTTGCACCTCAGAGGTGCATAGCAGACGGTCGCTACACTTGGCGCTCCGTTTCCCCATTGCTAGTTTGATACATATGTGTGTACATGTTAAAGTACATATTGCAGGGACCTGCTAATGTGTCGTAAGTCAAATGTTAAATGCATGTTACTATTTCTTTTCTTACTGCCAAAGTAAAGCCAGTTATTCTTATCTCAGCAGTCTGCTTGTGAGTTTGACTCCATTACACTTAGAGTATAAGTGATATTTATATGTGCATGGATACATACCCCTTACTAACTGTGCCAGAGCGGGTAGAGCAAATTGCCGGGGGGTTGGTGGAGCTGTACTCAGGGACCCAAAACAAACCAGCGGCCCTCTTAACTGGGGGTATCGCTACATATTATATTCCTGTGTGCAGGTTGTATTGTTAGGGTAATATGATTGGGGGGGAATGTCCTCCTGGGGAGTATAAAAGGCTGTATTCTTGTTCAAGTAAACAGTTTTTATTCTAGTTTACTCCAAAGCTGGTGTTGTCTAGTTCTTGAGGTGACTATAGCCAGGTTCGCTGGTCTCATGTTCCAGAGCTTTGGGAAGCAGCTTCTTGGCGGAGATACCCAGTTAGGGTGTCCAGAGTCCATTACAGAGCTCACAGACGGACTCCAGTGCATCTAGTGTGAAGGAACCATTAGAGTTAATGTGAAAGCAAATCTGTTCTTTGGTCATGCTGGGTAAAGCAAGAGGTTTTCTTTAATGCCCTTTCTCTCCTTCCCCAGCAGCATATATTTAACTTTTATTAACCTCCCACCATCACTTCACTCCGCTCAGCCTTAAATCCTGTAGCATTATCCATCGTGGAACTAAAACAAATCAGAAAATTCTTGGAGGTCCAAGACAGATTGGTACTCACAGCTGACACTCTTTTCCTATGATCCCTTTTGTGTTACAGAAACACTCATTGCTGTTGCACAAAGCGGCATGGCCATTGCATTGGCAAGCTGTTGTTTTAGAAAAAAAATGACAAGGAGGAGTATTGAGATAAAATGGTCCAACGTGAGGAGGTTTAGTAGAAAGTTGTGAAGTTCAGTAGCACAGGTTTATGGGTTACTCACGCTGGCAAGATCCCCCATTTACCGGATTTCCTTTGTAACCAGAGATGCAGGTATCGCAGTTCTTGCCAGAGGTCAGGTTTTCGCACTTTTCACAGATGCTTTCATTGATACACTTGCTGTGTCCGTTACACTGGCAGGCTACAAAGACAGCACACAGAAAACTTCACATTTACTGTATCTAAATGAGTCCTTTTGAAGTACCACTGTATTGGTAAACTACAAAATCAGTCTGATGGTACATGGAGCCTGCGTACACAAGAACCAAAGGGACATGGTTAACTTTCCATATAACAAACTGGTGGGGGTTTTTCAAAATATAACTATAAAAAAAGATTAATAAAACACTACAAGATAACATTAAAAAAAAAATCAGCTTTTGCGCAATACTCACCTTCCATCCACAGCTGTTTCCCACAGTACTTCTTTTCCTCCACAAGATGTCCTCTGTCTTAGTTGCATTATAGCTTTTTCTGATCCAGGGCTGTCATGGGACCATCCTCAGCCTGGGAATGGACAGCGAGAGGAGGAGGGAGCTCTAGTCCAGTCTAATGTTCATGGTACCCCTATCTGCCCAGTCTGAAATGGGTCAAACAGGAAAGTTCCCACCAAAGACGCAAGGCATCAACACGTTCAGGTTCAGGTGTTTACATATTTTTCCCTGACCCTCAACCACAACATCCTAAACTGGTAAGGGCAGAACAGGTTGTTTCTCTACTTAATATGGACAAGCCTCCCACCTGGCTTCCAACTTGCTATCCCTTGCAAACTTTGGGTTTTGACCAGTACCCTATCTCCCGACCTAAGGGGTAATAGGTCAACAGTCGCCTCATCCACTGAGTTGCTGTTATACTCCAGAATCGCTTGCCTGACCCTCCTCAACTGAGCCTACTTTTTCTGGACCAGCTGTTTGATGTGCAAGGAGATATTGGTTCCTGAGTCTCCAGTAATGAGTTGTCAGAAACCATGAATCAGACTGAGACGGAAGTACAGTTAAAGCGGATTTCCACACAAAAATGGAACTTCTGCTTTTTGGAATCCTCCCCCCTCCGGTGTCACATTTGGCACCTTTCAGGGGGGAGGGGAGAGCAGATACCTGTATAATCCAGGTATTTGCTCCCACTTCCGGGCATAGATAGCCACAGTATGCGCGGACATCTTTGCCATATCTGGCACCTCCTCCGTCCCCCCTGCTGTCTTCTGGGAGACACACAGGTCCCAGAAGACAGCAGGGACCAGTGGGATCGTGCAGCCCGACTCACGCATGCGGAGATGGCGGCGCCCCCACCCGAGAGCCGAGGGAAAGATCGGCTTTGGGTGCCAAAATTGTGGGCGCCCTGGACAGGTAAGTGTCCATATTTTAAAAGTCAGCAGCTGCAGTATTTGTAGCTGCTGACTTTAAAAAAAAAATTATAATTCAGCGGAATTTCGCTTTAAATCACACTTGTTTGATAATAATAATAAAAAGGTAAACAGAGTAAACGTAGTCAAAACATAGCCAGAGTTCAGTAACTGAAACGTATAGTCAGACAAGCCAAAATGTCAGGGAGTCAGAGATAAGCGTAATAGAATCTGGATCCAGAATCCAGATCAGAATCGGGAATCTGGAGCCAGAAGGAATGTCAGCCAAGTAAGTCTTTAACAGGAAAATAGGAGAGCGTCTCTAGAGATGTGACCAAGGCGAAGGCAAAGATCATCTGGGCTGGACGGCCTAAGTAGGCAGGACTGACGAGCAGGATATCATCAACAGATGTAGAGAAAGGAGCTGGCAATTAGCCGACAGGACAGCTGAGCGGCCAGCTTTGAGAAGGAAGGGCTGAGTGCCATCAATCCTGTTGTTCCTCTGTGGATGATATGGGGTGGTGTGAGATTTTTGAATCCCACTGAGCTGACACAATTCATTGAATACTTGTTGAGACTCAAATCTGACAGAATTCACTTCAGGCATACATACATTTGCCTGAATATGCACCAAAGTGTCCTATAGAGGCATGCATAAGTTGACAAATCTTCAACACAACTGACTGAGGGACCACAACCTGGAAAATGTCCCGCTGCTCAGAGGGGATTCGAGCCCGCTGGTACAATATTCCCTCTAGATTTCTACACAATCCTGGATCAACTATCAAACTTCAGCTGAAAGGGCTGAAGATGTTCTCTCGGAGAAGGCTTCTTGTGTCTGGTAAGGAACTGCCATATCTGTGAAATTTACAGGTCCTGCCATTGCAAGGCAGCCCATTCTTCTAGATTTACACAGCATTGATGGGCATTTGGGTAGCATAGACGATCAACACATTCCTGGCAGGCGCTGCCTGAACTAATACAGGAGCCAATACTGGTGTACATCTCCCTGCGGCTGCTTTACAGGTAAGCGAGATAGGGCATCCATGCTGCTTTGCAGCTGCCCCAGCTTGTAGTTGATCCCGTAGTAAAAGTGAGCCAACCGTGCCACCTACCACCTGCTGGATGCAGTAAAAACTACACCTGTCAGTCCCTACAAGCTGGAACACCCAAAGCTCCCCGATACACAGGAACAGAGCCAGGAACTATGGCAGGAAGATCTCACTGTTTGTAATATTCAGGGTATAAAAAACTTGTTTGGACTATAGGTTAAGATATTCTGGCAGTTCACCATTTTTGCTACAGTACCTGGACACGTGATAAACGACCAGTTCTCTGCAGGACATATGCTGGCATCCAAGACCATGTCCAAGTTTGTGGACTTTGTAGTTACTGACCCGCTGGCCAGTTCCATTGGTCCGCGGTAAGAGCCCTCCATACACTGCCCTTTGCCTGTATTACTGGGGTCCATACACCAGCCACAAGCAGGTTGCTCCAGACACTGAGCACATGTATGATATCCGGAACAGTTCTCTGCTGCAGAGGAAAAAAAAGAAGAATCAAATCAATGGAGGAAGCCATGTGGAAGAGAATACAATGCTATGTATCTTACCCTGGTGGGCTCCATTAAGGGCTAACTCAACATTTCATACTATGCTACATCCATATTTGTTCTTGCAAATATGGTGCATGTATTTTTTTTGAAAAATAAGGACCTAGTCTTTAAAGTGACACAAAAAAAATAATTTCAAGTATGTATTCTTAACTCAAAAATCCTTCTATTACTTTCAACCTCTACCAAATCTCCAAATCTTTTTACTGCTGTGGTCTGGCCCTCTGTTAGGGGGAGGCTACATTTCTTCTCCATGGTCACACTGTATGTAACAACATATTCGTGCTCTCTTACTCTCCCCAGAGATGGGCTGTGAACTATGGACTATGGACTAACTTGCACTGCTTGTTCCAAACAGATGGAAGCTGGTGCTCAAGCCATCCCCACCCCCTCCTTTCGCTCTATCGCCGATCTCCCCTCACCCCCCCCTGTCGCTTGATCGATCGCCGCTTCACTCGCTCGCCCATCGCGCGCCAGGCCCTGCACTTACCCCATTCAGATCGCAGCATCGGAAGCCAGCCCCCCCCCACTAGCCATGCGTCTCCTCCCCAATTCCCAGCGGTCGCTTCTTCTTCCGGCCAATCAAGACCTAGGACTCGCGACCAATCAGGTCTTAGGACTCCTGGCCAATCGGGTCTCAGGAACCGCTACCTGATTGCCCGGGAGGAGAAGCAAGAAGACATTAGTGAATATTATTTCACTAATGTCACACAACTGCGCCCCAAACCCACCTTTTTTGAAGCCAATTAGAGCCTCAGGCAGTAATCATGTGCTTCCAAAAAAAAAAAAAAAACATTGAAATCCATGCGCCCGGCACCCTGCATGTAGATTAGCAGCCAAGTGAAAGGATTAGGGGGTGGCCCCCCTGCGCCCTGTATGAGCGGCCGACCACTGGATGGAAGTGAAGGGGAAAAGGAGAGGGTCAGACGCTCAGAGAGGACATTACAAGGAGGCAGAAAACCACAGTAATGCCCCGTACACACGGTCAGATTTTCTGACGGAAAATGTCCTATTGGACCATGTTGTCAGAAATTTGAGATCCTGCTCTCAAATTTTCCGACAACAAAGTCCTATCTGACTTTTTCCGATAGTGTGTAGCGAATTCCGACGGACAAAGTGCCACGCATGCTCAGATCACATTACAAGACCAAAGCTAGTGGCTACTAGTCTCTACGTAGTCCCGTCGTACGCAACGAATGTCACCACGTTCAGGATGATCGGATTTTCCGACAACTTTGTCCGACCGTGTGTATGCAACACCAGTGTTGGACAAAATCCGTTGGAAAAAATCTGACGGATTTTTGTGGTCGGAATTTCCGACCGTGTGTACGGGGCATAAGAAACAATTTCATGAAACAGATTGCAGGGCCGTTTAGTGGTGGACATTTATGTTCTATTTTTTGGAGAATGAGACCATTGTTTTGTGTCATTTTAAGCTTATTCAATATATCAATGCAAAGTGCAATGACAATATATACAACTCATAACAACCAATTCTAATTTCCTTTTTAAATTAAGATTATTTAAAAATGTTACTTGTTAAAAAGATAAAGATTGTAAAAAAAAAAAAAAAAATTGATTTTGATTAGTGGAATCACTAATTACTGGAAACTGCATTTTGCTCTCTGCGTAAGTAAATATTGCCTGCTTATGAATGCTGCCAATGTTTTCAGTGTAATTCCGAGTATTGGGTTTAACTGTAAGCATTTAAGCCTGCGCTATCAGCTTAGCCAAAATCTAGTTCCAGGCTGTCTATGCAATAACATCCCACAGACTTTGAGATGTACCCTTACAGCAGAAGCAATATTCTGTGGAAGGTTTATGGGACATCAGCCCACATCTTCAACCTCTCCCTCTCCCCAGACACCTTTCCCTCCCAGCTCAAACATGCACTGGTTACCACCATACTTAAAAAACCCTCAATGGTACCCACCTGTTTGAATAACTTAAAGTGATTGTAAAGCTTAGATTATAAAAAACCAAAAAAAACAAACATGTCATACTTACCTCCACTGCGCAGCTCGTTTTACACAGAGTGGCCCCCGAACATCCTCTTCTGGGGTCCCTTGCGGCTCCTCCCCACATCAGATAACCCCCTAGGTCCTAGGAGAAGTGATCCCCCAGGGGGTTACCTTGTGGGCATGCTCCCGAGTCCATCATTCAGCGTCCATAGCTGCTGAATGTAGGACTCGGCCACGCCCCCGGCGCCCGCGTCAGTGGATTTGATTGACAGCAGCGGGAGCCAATGGCTGTGCTGCTATCAATCGATCCAGGTAAGTAAGACGGGGGGGGGTCACTGCCAGGTTATTTTTTTTTTTACCTTAATGCATAGGGTGCATTAAAGCGGGATTCCACCCTAAAGTGGAACTCACGCTTTTCGGAACCCTCCCCCCCTCCACATTTGGCACCTTTCAGGGGGGAGGGGGGTGCAGATACCTGTCTAAGACAGGTATCTGCACCCACTTCCGGCATAAACTCCCACGGGAGTTTACGCAAGTTCCTGTCCCAGCGCGCTGTCTGCCGGGACACACACGTGTCCCGGCAGACAGCGCTGAAGATTCTCATTGCGCCGCGGGACTCGCGCATGCGCAGTAGGGAATCGGGAAGTGAAGACACTTCCTGATTCCCTTACCGAGAATGGCGCCGGCTACAGCAGAGAGCCGAGCGATCGATCGGCCTCTGCTGCCGACACCGCTGGACCCTGGAACAGGTAAGTGTCCGTTTTTTAAAAGTCAGCAGCTGCAGTATTTGTAGCTGCTGGCTTTTAAATTTTTTTTTTTTTCAGTACAGTCCCGCTTTAAGATGAAAAAAACAAGGTTTTACAACCCCTTTAAGACCCATCTCCCTGCTCCCATTTTCTCCAAGCTTCTTGAATGCCTTGTCCACTACCAGTGGTGGCTGGTGCTCAAAATTTTTGGGGGGCGCAAGCAAACTGAAAAATTCTGAAAAAAAAAAACATAATTTTCAGCCTCACTGTGCCAGCAAATGCAGCCACTGTGCCCATCAAACGCTTCAACTGTGCCATCAAACGCAGCCACTGTGTCCATCAAACGCTCCAACTGTGCCCATCAAACGCAGCCACTGTGTCCATCAAACGCTCCAACTGTGCCCATCAAACGCAGCCACTGTGCCCATTAAACGCTCCAACTGTGCCCATCAAACGCAGCCAACTGTGCCCATCAAACGCAGCCACTGTGACCATCAAACGCTCCAACTGTGCCATCAAACGTTGCCACTGTGACCCCCCCCCCCCTGCCTGTTTGCCGTCTGTCCAGCACTTACCCTGTCTCGGTGGGGAAGCGGGTGACGGCGATGAGAGGTGTCCTCCATGGACATGCTCATCCATGTCCTTCATGTCTTCTCCCGTCCTCTCCTGGTAGGCGTCCAATCACAGCGTTTTAGCCAATCAGGTGACAGGTAACAGACCCGAGCACCCGATTGGCAGAGAGGCGGTTCAGTGTTAGGAAAGCAAATATTAATTTGCTTTTCTAACACACCTGGGTGAACTGCAATCCATCCAATGGGGTGCTTCAAAAACACCCCTCGCCACTGTAATAGAGGGGGGTAGGGGGTGGCAGCGGCAGCCGTAGATAGATTCATGCAAAGCGCCCGTCCACCCTTATGGACGCACCGCCACTGTCCACTACCTTATGAGTTGCAATCTCACTGGCAACAACATTCTCGATCCCCTACAGTCCTGCCTCCATCCACAATATTCCACTGAAACTGCCCTATTAACACTCACCAACGACCTACTAACTGCTAATACCAATGGCCAGTACTCCATACTCATACTCTAACTAATACTCACCCGTGCCTCCTTAACAAACTCCACTTCCTTGGCCTCTGTAACTCTTTCATGGTTCTCCTCCAACCTTTCTCAGCGCACTTTCAGTGTCACATACAACACCATCTCCTCCGCTCCTCTTTCTGTTGGGGTACCCCAAGGCTCCGTCCTTGGGCCCCTCCTATTCCCTCTCTATACCTCTCCCTGGTCTGGCTGATACCCTCCCATGGCTTCCAATATCATCTCTATGCTGACAACACTCAGATCTCAATCTCCTCACATATCACAAACTTACTAAGTGACATATCAGTATGGGTGTCACACCACTTCCTTAAACTCAATCTTTCTAAAATTGAGCTTGTAATATTTCCTCCTTCCACCCGCTCCCTTCCCCGTGACTTTACCATTAAGATCAACGACACAGCCATTGGTCCCTTCACACATGCCAAGGTACTGAATGTAATCCTAGACTCTGGACTCTCCTTCAGCCCCCACATCCGATCACTGGCTAAATCTTGCCGCCTTAATCTCCACAACATTTCCAGAATTCACCCTTTCCTAACGATACTACAAAACAACTTATATACCTCTGCAACTCTCTCCTCATTGGCCGACCCTTACACAGGCTACCCCCCCTGCAGTCTATTATGAATACTGCTGCTAGACATACTCATACATCTTACTAACCGATCCGTGACTGCAGCTCCTCTCTGCCAATCCCTTCACTGACTTCCCCTACTCCACCGTGTAAAATTCTAAATACTAACCACAACATACAAGGCCATCCACAACATCGCCCCCAGCCACATCACCAACCTCATCTGCCGATATCGCCCAAATCGTCTTCTCCGCTCCTCCCAAGACCTCCTGCTATCTAGCTCCCTTGTTACCTCCTCCCATGCTCAACTCCAAGACTTCTCCAGAGCCTCTCCCACCCTCTGAAACTCCCTGCCCCGGTATGACCGGTAAGCCCCTACCCTGTCCGCCTTGAATTGATCCCTGAAATCTCACTTATTCAGGGAAGCCTACCCCACCTCCACCTAAGAACTGTACCCAGGCCACCTCCATCAGATCATCCCCCGCAGCCATTACCTTTTCTACCACCTCCCCCTCCCTTTCGATTGTAAGCTCCATGAGCAGAACCCTCCTATCCCTTCTGTATTCAGCTGTATTATAAAATTCTGCTGTCCCCCTCTACATTGTAAAGCACTGTGCAAACTGTTGGCGCTATATAAATCCTGTATAAATAATAATAATAATAATCAGTATGAAGGCAGTACAGCACTCAGTTTTTAACAGCAGGGCTGCAGACAGCATGGGAGGTCGCAGACGTAGTGTGGGGTATAGATGGACTTGCATTGGGTTGGATGGACACAGCCCTGTGTGTTAAAGTGGATGTAAACCCCTCACACTGCCTGCTGTTTATTTTGTAGAATTTGGTGCGGGGAAGGCTTCAGGGGGGACTGGAGGGATTTAAAACATGGAGTTGGGATTTAAAGTTGTTGTAAACCCTTACAGACCACTTTTTGCTACAGGTAAGCCTATAATAAGGCTTACCTGTAGCTACCCAGGATATCTTCTAAACCTGCACGTTTAGGAGATATCCCCTGTATTTGCATGTGCCGATGTCATCGGCACATGTGCACTGAAGCAAACTGAAGCAATGGCCCGTACATGCCGTTTGCTTCAGTGAATGTATCATTACCGGTGGCTCCCACACGCATGCGCGAGAGTGACGTCATTGCGGCTCCAGCCAATCACAGCGCCGGAGCCGCGATACCCGGAAGTAACCCGTGGGAGTGATGTCGCCGGCCGGTGCTGTGTATGGGCACCGCAGCGAGGGCTTCGATCTCAGGTGAGTATTACATAATGAGTTAGTATGCTATGCATACTAGCTCATTATGCCTTTGACTTGCAGGTGTTAGTTTTTCTTTTTTTTTTTTTAAGTGGGTTTACAACAACTTTAAGTGGAATTAAATTAAAGACTGTATGCAGACGTACCACAATAAGCTACATGCATAGTTAAAAGCACATATGTGTATTAAGAACAATTAACGAATGATTCCCACCATACACAGTCAACCAGATAACAACATTATTTCATGTATTACCTGCCTACCCTCTACACAATGGATCAGCAGGATTCTGCAATAGGAAACAGGGGTGTCACCTGACTAGTTATGCAATGTGGTCAGGGGCGGACTGACCATTCGGCCACTCGGGCACTGCCCGAGGGCCCTTGGCCACTAGGGGGCCCCATCAGGGTTGCCAGCCTCAGTAAAACCAGGGACAGTATGTAAAAATCTGTGTTTTTTTTACATCTGTCTCTGAAATGTCCCTTACTGACATCCTTTTGGTCTAAAAATCCAGAGATTATAGCTGCCCCACCTCTCCAGTACCTCCTCAGCCAATAGAAACATGTCTGTGTATACTGTCTGTGTGTATACTGTGTGGCCCCATAATCTCTGATTGCCTGGGGGCCCCATAATCTCCTATTGCCCGGGGGCCCCATGAGTTGTCAGTCCGCCCCTGAATGTGGTATTAGAGAAATTGCAAGATTAGCTGAACAGAATTAGAAATCCTTTGGCAAGTAAAAGAGTTCATTCAAGATCTCAGTGAAGTCCTTGCACCTCTCTCCTTACACATGAAGCAGTTAGTTCTTTATCCCTAAATCAGTAAGACACCAATTTCCCCACTCTCCTCCATAATATGACATCATAAGAGAGAGAGAGAGAGAGAGAGAGAGAGAGAGAGAGAGAGAGACAGAGAGAGAGACAGAAAGAGAGAGAGAGAGAGAGAGAGACAGATATTTGATCTTCTAAATCAGGGGGTTTTCAAACTGGTGGCCCCCCAGCTGTTGCAAAGCTAAAAGTGCTATCATGCCATCCGTCTGTGATAGTCGTGCTTGTAACTGTCAACCTTGCAATGGCTCATGGGACTTGTAGTTTTGCAACAGCTGGGGGGGGGGGGGGGGCGCCAGTTTGAGACCCCTGTTCTAAATGCAAGAGAATATACGTACAGGGATTGTTGACCCATGCGTGCCACCACTCCATGCACTGTCCATATGGGAAGTAGGGTACGTAAACATCGGCGTCCACACACTGTTTCATGTTAGCACACCACATGCAGTCAGCACTAAAGTTGATACACTCTGAGTACTGCGTCCGGGAGGCACAAGGAGTCGGGCAAGGCCTGCCGCTTTGTCCAGCTACAAGTCCAAACAATTAGAGTCCATTAGTTAACAGATACATTAAAATACACTAAATTCAAGAACAGAAAAATACAAGCTAGGGATTAAGTGTATGTAAACCCTACCAATGATCTTCTCTTATTTACTCCATTTTGATCTCTTAAATTCAGCATTAACAGTACTTTATCATTTTTTATATATATATATATATGTTCAGCATTAACAGTACAGTTTAGGGGTACGTTTGCACATAAAACTTAGCTTATACTCTAAGTGTATTGGTATGAACTCACAAGCAGACTGCTGAAATAAGAATAACTGGCTTTACTTTTGTCAGTAAGGAAATGAAATAGCAACATGCGTTTGAACATATGACTTACAATACTTTAGCAGGTCCCTGCAATATGCACTTAAACATGTACACACATATGTAACAACTGGCAGTGGGGAAACGGAGCGCCCAGTGTGGCGACCGTCTGCTATGCACCCCTGAGGTGCAATGAATCTATCTGCGCCTACCTAATGGACCAGGCCTGATCCCTAGCAATAGAGCTCAGTCCTTGTACTAGTACAGTGTTCTTCACCGGCAATGAATCTGTAGAGGTGGTGCACATGTAGCTTTAAATGGTGTCTTTGTAATCCACAAAAAGTAACATTGCTGCTCTGAGGTAAATTGCGCCTAGGCAGTTCAGTAGGCATAAAACGTGTGTGTCAATGCAGGATGAGCCTCTCGGCTCTCTCACCAATCCTTGGGTACCGTCCTCAGCTCCGGTCCCTCCAATGGTGGCTCTGGTCTCTTCAATGGCAGTGTCCGGTCTCCTCAGTCACAGCCCTGAACTCCGGTCATCAGCTCCGTCCGACCGACAGTAAGGGGAAGTCTCCGCTCCGCTGCTGTGGACTCTGAGGGGTGAGAGTCTCACTCCATCGGCTGCAAGGCCCAGGCTTCAGGCCTTCAGCTCCGGTCCGCACAGGTGTCTCTGCTGGCTGTCTTCTCCGCGTCACCAGCTCTGTCAGCAGAGGCAGGCCAGTCCTGTCCGGCCTCAGAAAAGGAAGTGTCCCAAGAGGAAGAGGCGGTCTCCGCTCTTCCCTTTTATAATCTCCCCCAGCAGCCTCCCGGGCGGAAGTCAGCAGCCCGGGGGCCTGGGGAATCATGGGAGATGTAGTCTCTTCCAGTAAAAGGGGTAGAACCCCGCTACATATATATATATATATATATATATATATATACATATATATCTTTTTGATAAGCACAGAAAAACAATATATACAATTTCCCTAATTTCCCTTTGGGATTATTAAAGTATTCTGTAAAATACTGGTTGATCTTAAAAGTCTCAAAGCTACAGACAGCAGGCTGATGCCAAGTAGTTCATACACTTGTGCTGCGTACGCACGATCAGAAATTCCGCCAGTAAAACTCTGATGAGAGCTTTTTGTCAGAAAATGCGACCGTGTGTATGCTCCATCTGACTTTTGCTGGCCAGCCAGCAAAAGATTGAGAGCATGTTCTCTATTTTTCGGTCGGTAAATGTTCCTATCCGAAAACGCGATCGTCTGTACAAATTCCGACGCGCAAAATTCCTACGCATGCTCGGAAACAATTTGACGCATGCTCGGAAGCATTGCACTTAATTTTCTCGGCTCGTCGTAGTGTTGTACATCACCGCGTTCTTGATGGTCGAAAGTTCAGAGAACTTTTGAGTGACCGTGTGTATGCAAGACAAGCTTGAGCGGAATTCCGTCGGAAAAAAAAACATCCAAGTTTTTTCCGACGGAAAATCCGATTGTGTGTACGGGGCATTAGCGCAGCCATTCCCAACCAGGGTTCTACAGAACTCTCAGCCCCCCCCCCCCCCCCCAGAGGTTGATAGGGGTTCCTTAAGCTCTGGCTGATTGACCTTCAATTCGATGGTGCCTGCATAATTCCAGGTCCAATGTCACTTGGCAACATTTTTACTTTTCTGTAGGGTGGAATTTTGACCACTAATATAAAGGGGGGGGGGGGGGGGGGCTACTTTCTACTGACCACTAAATGTTAGCATCATTCCTCCCACTTTGTTTTAACAAGGGGTCCCTGAGACCTCAAAGTTATTTCAAGGGTTCATCTGGGGTAAGGAGGTTGAGAAAGGCTGGCCTAGAGCCTCTGCGGTAAGCAGCAGTACAAAATTAAGTGATGGCCACAAAGTCTTGTACAACTGCAGTACAGGCTCCTGACAATAGGAGGGTGTAAGCTGGGGGTCACCCTTAGCAGTGGGACCGTGCCCATGACCGTGTTAAAGATACAGACATGTAGGGACCCCATGGTACTTATAAAACCAAGCTCAGGGTACGAGGTACGACCTAAAAAAAAACAAAAAACAAGCTGGTAGCAGGTGATGGTCAGATGGCCAAAAAGTGACCAAAGTCACTGTAGATGTGCAGTAGGAACTGGCAATATTAGGTCAATGATGTCACAAGCATCACTACACCTTTGTATTCTTGCAGCTGTGGGGCATGGAATCTCCTATCCGCAGCTAATTAGCCCAGCAATGACAGCTAACTTGAAAGTTAAAGTGGTAGTAAACCCTCCTATCGTTTTCAGCCAAGGAACCTGCCATCTTGGCCTCCGTTTAATCTTTAACTGCCATGAAGCTGCACATGTGATCAGTTATGACACCAGCCATTGGATGGTTTGACAGTTTGGTTGAGAGCACAACCAATGTGACAGTTAGCATTTCCGGCATGCCGGGAATGTAACTGTTTTTCAAACTGTTATGCCGCGTGCACACGATCGGAATTCTCGTCGGAAAAAACTCTGACGGTTTTTCCAACGGAATTCCGACGGAATTCCGCTCAAGCTGTGCTGCCTACACACGATCACACCAAATTCCGACGGTCAATAACACAGAGGCATAAAACACGTTCGACAGCACTATAAAAGGGAAGTTTAATGCTTCCGAGCATGCGTCGAATTGTTTCCGAGCATGCGTCGGAATTTTGCGTGTCGGAATTGCATATACGATAGAAAGGTTTTCCGTCTGAAAAATTGAGAACAGGTTCTCAATTTAAAGTCCGTCGGAAATTCCGACAGAAAAAGACCGTTGGGCATACACACAGTCGGAAAATCCGATGAAAAGCTCCCATCGGACTGTTTCCATCGGAAATTCCGACCGTGTGTACGCCGCATTAGATCGGTGGGTTTACTTCCGCTTTAACCATTTCTTTTCACGTGATTGGATAACCAAGGTTTGTAAGTAAAGATTCTGAACTTCTTTAGAAAATTAACCAAATGTTTGAATGTTAAAATCTCAGAATTCTCTATAATATCTCAGCATAGCAAATTGGGTATTAATCTCAACCCTGAGAACCCTTTTCAGTGGTTCCTCACATCTCTCAGCTGAAGGAAACTGCCCTTCATTCTGGACAGATCGCATACGTGTTCCCTGACCTCTACTGTGGCCATCACCATCAATTGACAGCTCAGTTTTTAGACCTATGTCTTGAAACATCAGGAGCGTATGTTCCCTGTCACTGCTCACTCTCCCCAATCAGTGGCAATTCTTGGGCTCTTCATCACCGGACCTTGGTTTTCCAGGGCTCTAGACCAGTGTTTCTCAACTCCAGTCCTCAAGGCACACCAACAGGTCATGTTTTCAGGCTATTCATTATTTTGCACAGGTGATTTGATCAGTTTCACTGCCTTAGTAATTACCACAGCCATTTCATCTGAGGGAAATCCTGAAAACATGGCCTGTTGGGGCGCCTTGAGGACTGGAGTTGAGAAACACTGCTCTAGACTGCCATTTTGTCTTTAATCCACACCTTTACCAAGATACATAGGGTGGACGTGGCTGCATTGGTGTATGCTAGCTTCAGGCATAAGGTCCTGCAGGTGGCTGGGTGATTGGCGTTATGTTCTTGTCTTGCAAGGGTTTTCCCTGTTTTATTTTGGGTGTCCTTCCCTCTCTGCTTTTACACATTCCAGAGGAAGAATATAAAAATGCTGTGTCCTCCAACGAATGCTGGAGTAATTAGGATTTTTTTTTTTTACTGTAAAATAAATGTCTCCAGGAATTCATTAGAGGGAACAGTCCTGCTATTGCCCCTATAGTTCCTTTATTCTATTGGCCTGTTGTCATGGATCTTTAGTCTTAAAAACATAATGACATGTGAGTGTTATAGAATCCAGGAGTGGCCCCAGCTACGTGATGACGTCGCTCAAGGAAAGTTGGTTCATGACAGCCTGGAATTACAGAAAGTGGTTTGAATGACACAGGTTGTTATTAATTTGGGATACTGGTGACATCTAGTGGCAAAGAAGTTCTGCAGGGGACAGCTTCAGATAAAAGTAAAAATTGAAATAAAAGCATATGTATAAGTGGGAAACACATTGAAAGCTACAGCTGGACACATTATTAATTTATCAATACTTGTTTTGGTTCATAGCACAGGTGATATCATTTATACATTTTGAATCTTCTAACATTGTATTAATGTTTTAAAAAACATTTTTCTTTGTAACTTCCAATTGTAATGTATTTGTACATGGTAACAACTTTGCTTACAGTATTACTCATGCTGCTATATCACAGCAAGCCTGCCATACCTTCTGAACAATAGAACCTTTAGGCCGGGTTTACACTGGTACAACACGACAGTCGTACGACTGTGGATCCGACTTTGCCCTGTGACTTGCAGTCCGACATCCGACTTAAATGAACAGGGATCTGACTTTGATCCCCGACAATACAGGCACTGTACAGGTGTCTGGTATGAATCTTTAGGGGAAACTCCATGCCAAATTTGTTAAAAAAAAAAACGGCATGGGTTCCCCCTCCAAGACCATACCAGGCCCTTTGGTCTGCCATGGATATTAAGGGGAACCCCCACATGCCGAAAAAACGGCCCCCCAAAATCCATACCAGATCCTTATCCAAGCACGCAGCCCGGCAGGTCAGAAAAGGGGGTGCGGACGAACGAGCAGCCCCCCTTCTGAACCATACCAAGCCACATGCCCTCAACATGGGGGTGGTTGCTTTGGGGCAGGGGGGCCCTGCGCCCCCACCCCAAAGCACCTTGCCTCCATGTTGATGGGGACAAGGGCCTCTTCCTGACAACCCTGGCTGTTGGTTGTCGGGGTCTGCGGGTGGGGGGCTTATCAGAATCTGGAAGCCCCCTTTAACAAGGGGGCCCCCAGATCCCGGCACCCCACCCTATGTGAATGAGTATTGGGTACAATGTACCCTTACTCATTCACCTAAAAAAAAAAAAAGTGTCAAAAATAAAACACAGTACAGTACAGTTTTTTTCAAGTAATTTATTAAGACAGCTCCGACGTCTCTTCCTATTTCTTCTCCCTCCTCCGCTGACGTCTTCTAGCCCTCTCCGGTTCTTCTCCCTCTGTTTGCTGTCTTCTGCCTCTGCCGGGTCTTGTCTGCTGTCTTTTCACTCTTTGCCGGGTCTTCTCCGCACTCTCCTCTCTCTGTTCTTCCGTTGTTGACTCGACGCTCTCTCCCGCTCTAATGTTAGGTTTCGCAGTGTGCCACTACTTATATTGGCATGGGGCGGGGTCACCCATCATGCCTCGGCAGTGACGTCATAAGAAGCATGGCCTGCGGATGATGTCACCCAGTGACCCGCCCTATGCCAATATAAAGTAGTGGCCCACCGCGCACCTAACATTAGAGCGGGAGAGAGTGTAGAGTGCCTAATGTCAACATTGGAAGAAGAACAGAGAGAGAAGACAGCGGAGAAGACCTGACAAAAGAGTGAAAAGACAGTGGACAAGACCCGGCAGAGGCAGAAGACAGCAGACAGAGGAAGAAGACTGGAAAGGGGGTAGAAGACATCAGTGGAGAAGAACCGGCAGAGGCATAAGATGTCAGCAGAGGAGGGAGAAGAGCTGGAGAGGGGAGAAGAAGATGCCGGAGCTGTCTTAATAAAATTACTTTAGGAAACTGTACTGTGTTTTATTTTTGACCCTTTTTTTTTAGGTGAATGGGTAGGGGTACAATGTACCCAGAACTCATTCACATAAAATATTTAATGGGCAAGTGAGTGGTGGCAAATAGGTCTATCGCTTCTCACATAGAAAAATAGCAAATTTGTGAGGCCTAGTGTGCATTAACACGGCCTATACCCCAAAGAGAAGCTTAAACAGATAGACATAAGAAGTATATGCATGTAAACAAAAATAAATTTTATTTAGGGGTATCAATGGATAGGTAGGTAAGCATACAGTTTTACAAGACAGTATGTATACATGGAATCATATGTATCCATAAACATGTACAGAAATGCAAAAATTGCACAACAACTTGCGATAATATCAGGGTCTTTCAGGAAAATGCCGACATGTTTCGGACGGACGTCCTTTTTCAAGGCAATATCTGTTCCTGTATTTGCTCAATAATACTGTATAAGACAGAGTAGGGTCATTAGTATACAACATATTGTGTTGATAAGTGTAAACCTGTAATTGAACCACTCAATGGTAATGGTACTCACTTGCAAAGCATTTGAGGGGCTGAAATGGGCCCAATAGTCTTGGGGTACAGAGGTATGGTCTCAGTATGTCCACAAAGTATCCAATGGGTCTTGTGCTATTAAAAGCAAACGGCTGCTAGACATTTGAAAGGCTGCAAGATCTCCAAGCCATGCACTAGGAGGTTGCAATGGCTGTATGTACCTGGGCCAGAAGTAGTATATGGCTAGGGGATATAAGGGAATAGATAGGGTAGTATTAATGTCACTTAGAAGTGAAAAAGAGTGTATTAATGCAAAGTAAATTGCATGGAGTAAGAGTAATGTTACCTGATGGAGGGAGAGCTTGAGATGCAGTATAGCGGAACGCCGGCAGGAAAGTATGATAACCAGTCCCGCCATTGTAAGGCTTATATGTGTATGATAATTGGTATCAGCTGTGCAGGCCATGGTAGAGGGTGAATGCGCTCAGCTGTAGTGTAATTGAAGGCCAGGTGTGGGGATGGTGGCTCAGAGGCCACAATGTAATATCCCCAGTGTTGAGATCTCAGATGCGGCGGCGCCGCGCGTCGACACACGTCCAGAGGGGCGTGGCCTCGTGCGGCGTCGGGGCGTCACCCGCCGCACGAGGCCACGCCCCTCTGGACGTGTCGACGCGCGGCGCCGCCGCATCTGAGATCTCAACACTGGGGATATTACATTGTGGCCTCTGAGCCACCATCCCCACACCTGGCCTTCAATTACACTACAGCTGAGCGCATTCACCCTCTACCATGGCCTGCACAGCTGATACCAATTATCATACACATATAAGCCTTACAATGGCGGGACTGGTCATCACACTTTCCTGCCGGCGTTCCGCTATACTGCATCTCAAGCTCTCCCTCCATCAGGTAACATTACTCTTACTCCATGCAATTTACTTTGCATTAATACACTCTTTTTCACTTCTAAGTGACATTAATACTACCCTATCTATTCCCTTATATCCCCTAGCCATATACTACTTCTGGCCCAGGTACATACAGCCATTGCAACCTCCTAGTGCATGGCTTGGAGATCTTGCAGCCTTTCAAATGTCTAGCAGCCGTTTGCTTTTAATAGCACAAGACCCATTGGATACTTTGTGGACATACTGAGACCATACCTCTGTACCCCAAGACTATTGGGCCCATTTCAGCCCCTCAAATGCTTTGCAAGTGAGTACCATTACCATTGAGTGGTTCAATTACAGGTTTATACTTACCAACACAAATATGTTGTATACTAATGACCCTACTCTGTCTTATACAGTATTATTGAGCAAATACAGGAACAGATATTGCCTTGAAAAAGGACGTCCGTCCGAAACATGTCGGCATTTTCCTGAAAGACCCTGATATTATCGCAAGTTGTTGTGCAATTTTTGCATTTCTGTACATGTTTATGGATACATATGATTCCATGTATACATACTGTCTTGTAAAACTGTATGCTTACCTACCTATCCATTGATTTATTTCTGGGCCTGCTGCCCTAAATAAAATTTATTTTTGTTTACATGCATATACTTCTTATGTCTATCTGTTTAAGCTTCTCTTTGGGGTATAGGCCGTGTTAATGCACACTAGGCCTCACAAATTTGCTAGAACTCATTCACATAGGGTGGAGGCCAGGATCTGGGGGCCCCCCTTGTTAAAGGGGGCTTGCAGATTCTGATAAGCCCCCTGCCCGCAGACTCCGACAACCAACGGCCAGGGTTGTCGGGAAGAGGCCCTTGTCCCCATCAACATGGGGACAAGGTGCTTTGGGGTTGGGGCGTGGAACATCCCCCCCATGTTCCACGCCCTTTCCTGATCTGCCAGCCTGCGTGCTCGGATAAGGGTCTGATATAGAGTTTGGCATTTTTTCGGCATGGGGGGTTCCCCTTAACGCCCATGCCAGACCGAAGGGCCTGGTATGGTCTTGGAGGGGGAACCCATGGCGTTTTTTATTTTTTTATGTAGCATGGAGTTCCCCTTCAAGATCATCAGAGCACAAGTCGCTTGCCAAAGTCGGATCAGTTAAGACCGCGATCTGACTTTGTAATAAATTTATTTTCTCAAGTGTAATTAGTCAGCCCCTATGTTATTGAAGTACTGTATAACTAAAGGTAAAACTTTTTTGTTATAGTTTTGGATGAAGTGGAGAGGGATAAGAACACCTGTCATTTATTTTTATTTTTTTGCCCCCCGTTAAGGAGTTTCACCCTCTCTATTTGTCCGGTTTACCATTATCATTAAAAGTGAAAGTAAAGAAAATCCCAAATTTTGGGTTGTGCCCAGAAAAGTAATAGAGGGGAAATCTTCCAATGGTGATACTAGTTCTGATAGCCTGGGGGCCCCCAAGGGATTTCCTTTGAATTTGCGGGGATTTCCTCTCACTTCCTGTTTGGCTATGGGACAGAAAGTGAAGGAAAATTTCCAAAATGGTGCAAAGATGGTAAAAAATAAAAAAAAATAAAAAATCTGATGGATTATAACCCTCCCTTGCTCTTTCCAAATGAAGAAAAAAAGTTTTGCCTATGGTTCTACTTTAGGCTTTGTTAAACTTCCTGTTTACTTTCTTGTCTATGTGCACAGAAGAAAACATTTATTTAAAACAAGTTTGACAACCTTTAAGCTCTGTACAATCCTGGTGGCGTTGATTCCACTGGCAGTTCTGGTCCATGGTGCAGCTCTTACAGCTGGTCTTCTTGTTGCAGTAGAAACTCGTCGGACATTGCTCATATAATGTAACTGCCCCCTGTCAAACAGAAGATACCTGTTACCCCTACAATTCAAAGACAAAAAACGCCATACTAATAACCTCTGTCACATTTTGACCCATAACTGGGCTCATTGAGTCGTAAAAGCCCACCTCTCTGACACACTTATACTCAGTTTTGCCATCCCCTGGTTCCATTCCTTCTTTGAGGCCAGAGTCCAAACCCTGTGTAGGCTCCGTATCAAATGGTGTAGGAGCTTATACAGGGTGGATGATGTTCCTCCTCACCGTACAGGGTTCAGGTCTGGGGATTGGCTGCTCAGATTTAAGCATTGCATCCTGGGAGAAGGTTCCTCCATACCGAAAAGCAGCAGATCTTTTGCAATGGTGGACAAAAGTGGGCTTTCAAGAGACTGTCACTGTGACTTGAATGGGCAAAAAAAAACGAGTTTTTTCAACACTAAAGAAGAGGTTATACGTTGCAACCAAACTGGAAAATAAGGTACACTAAAGGTTAGAAAATCAAGCAGCATTGCTGAATTTTTTTCTTCTAACTAAATGTGCCTGCAAATATCCAGGAACATTCGCCCAATGTGGCCATTTACCCAGTGCCGATCCTGACCTCCCTGGGGCCCTAAGCAAAATTCTGCTACGGGACCCTCTACTTGACCCGTGATGCCGTGAGCTATGTAAACCATTTGCCATTGCCACACAGTCACACCTGACACTTCAGTGCTCCCAAAACAATCCTCCCTCCTTTAAACAAAACAGTCAAAGAATAAGTACAACAATATAGAACAGAATGAGGTCCCCAGAGAGCCCCCCTTACATCAGGGTCCCCAGAGAGCCCCCCTTACATCAGGGTCCCCAGAGAGCCTCCCCCTACATTAGGGTCCCCAGAGAGCCTCCCCTTACATCAGGGTCCCTAGAGAGCCTCCCCCTACATTAGGGTCCCCAGAGAGCCTCCCCCTACATTAGGGTCCCCAGAGGTCCCCCCTTACATCAGGGTCCCCAGAGAGCCTCCCCCTACATTAGGGTCCCCAGAGAGCCCCCCTTACATCAGGGTGCCTAGAGAGCCTCCCCCTACATTAGGGTCCCCAGAGAGCCTCCCCCTACATTAGGGTCCCCAGAGAGCCTCCCCCTACATTAGGGTCCCCAGAGAGCCCCCCTTACATCAGGGTCCCCAGAGAGCCCCCCCTTACATCAGGGTCCCCAGAGAGCCCCCCCTTACATCAGGGTCCCCAGAGAGCCCCCCCTTACATCAGGGTCCCCAGAGAGCCTCCCCTACATTAGGGTCCCCAGAGAGCCTCCCCTACATTAGGGTCCCCAGAGAGCCTCCCCTTACATCAGGGTCCCCAGAAAGCCCCTCCTTACATCAGGGTCCCAGAGAGCCCCCCTTACAACAGTGTCAGCAGAGAGCCCCTCCTTACATCAGGGTCCCCAGTGAGCCTCCCTACTTACATCATCAGGGTCCCCAGAGGGTATCCCCCTACATCAGGGTCCCCAGAGAGCCCCCCCTTACATCAGGGTCCCCAGAGAGCCCCCCTTACACCAGGGTCCCAAGAGAGCCTCCCCTTACATTAGTGTCCCAAGAGAGCCTTCCCTCTTAAATTAGTGTCCCCAGAGGGCCCCGTCTTTACATCAGTGTCCCCAGAGGGCCCTGTTCTTACATCAGTGTCCCCAGAGGGCCCCGTCCTTACATCAGTGTCCCCAGAGGGCCCCCCTCTTACATTTGGGCCCCCAAACAGCTGACTCCCCCCCTTGCAGAGGTTCCCCTGTAACTGGCTGGTGGAGGTGGGAGGCGGCGATCGGCAGCTCTATGGTGTCCACAGGCAGGGGGGATCTCCCTGGGGCTAGTAGTTCTATCTCCGAATGTATACAGCGGAGAGGGGAGGGGCCTCTGACCCGGGCATCAGCAACAGTGTTCAAGCAGAGTGAAAGTGAAACTGATACCTGCCTGGGTCAGAGGCCCCTCCCTTCTCCTCTCCACTGTATACACTGAGAGTACTACAAACCCCAGGGAGATCCCGCCGCCCACTCAGGCACCATAGAGCTGCCGATTGCCGCCTTCCACCTCCTCTCACCTCTCCTCACTGCACTCTAAACGGCCAGCCAGAGGTGCAGGGGGATACTGGGTCTTGGGGGCCCCCCCAAAGCGGCGGGGCCCTAAGCAGCTTGCATAGTGTGCCTATAGGGCCAATCGGCTCTGCATTTACCAATAATTTACCAATAATTTTGTGAAAGTTAAAGTGTAACTAAATGCATTGATTTAACAGTTTCAAAAAACAGTTATATTCCTGACATGTGCAGAGAATGAAGCTGTAATATTGGTTGTGCTCTCAAACTGTCAAACCATCAAATGTCTGGTGTCATAACTGATCACATGTGCACCATTATGGCAGCTGAAGATCAAACAGAGGCCAAGATGGCAGCTTCTTTGGCTGAAAATGATAGGAGGGTTTAGTTCCACTTTAACATGTTTTACAGGCACCACCATGACCCCAGACTGATTTCCCGGCTTAATGCTACTGTTCAGCTGTCAAGTCATGAACACATGGTGAGCTGCTGTCCAATGTTTGTAGTTATCTAAACCCAAGAAAAACATGTAATCTAACTATAGCTCTTTTGGCCCTGGGGGGTCAAAGCACTTATTTAGTAAGGCAGCTATCTTTACCCAATTAACCTTTGGAGTGTAGGAAGAAACTGGAACATCCAGAAGAAACCCACACAATCACAAGAAGAACGTGCAAACTCCATGTAGGCAGTGTTGTTAGCACTCCAATCTGAACCTGCAATCTCTGCTGTCTGCCAGTATCTCTTCTCAAATGTGTCACCTGAAATGCTGGACAGCTCCCTGCCTGATTCCTAAGACAACCTTGTCTTGTATCTTGTTTTTCTTGAACCTTAAACCCTTTGCGACTCCCATGAACTTCCTATTTAAGCAATGCCTTTGTACTTCCTGTTTGCCAGATTATTGTTCTCTCTCCAGCCAATATCTTGTTCTTGTCACTCCTGCTGCTGTATGTATCTTCGTTACCACTCATTACGGACCTTTGGCTTATTCCTCAACTACGTTTATGCTTGATCCCAACCTGCAACCCTTTGTTACCGACCATTGGCTTGTTTACTGACTATACTTCGGCTTGATGCCTAACACCTATATCTGCTACTAGACCCTGGCTTGTTCACCTCCTGGTGGGGCGATCCTGAGGGCCGCGACCTGGTACTAACACACAGGAAAACCCAAATCCACCATCAGGAGCGATTAGTACTTTGACCCTGCACCTCCGATGAGCCTGCGTCATCCACCAGGGTGACTTGCATGTATACCTATCTTACTGGTCGGGGGAGCCTCTCTACTGCTATAGATATCAGTCCCTGAGCCTGACCCCTGACCATGACAAATGTCCTGGTCAAGATTTGGACCAAGCACCCTAGTGGTGCAAAGTGACTACATTGTAGCTTGCCAATCCTTGGATGTGGTGGCTAGCATTGTTTTCCTTTCTTAGACTTGTTATCCCTTGTTTTTACCTGCTGATCCTGCCAGTAAACTTCCTTTTCTAGAGTGAAAATGCTCATTCACTGTACTGTGTCAATAGGGGAGCAGCATTGTCATTACGGCTGGGGAAAAAAATCGATTTTAATCTTGAATCGAGTTGTGAATTCAAATTCAGATTCAAAGAAAAACGATTTTTATTCCCTTCACAGTTTCCGTAGCAGGGGGGCGTGTCCGCAGGCCCGTTGCGATGGGACAGGCAAAACAAGCGGCTTTGCAGAGCGCACAGAGGACATGGGAGGCTGTATTCCCGATCTAGCCAGCAGTGAGGGGGCGGGCCGGGAGCTACACTGACGCGCTGACTCCGCCCCATGTAGCCTGTATGCTCAGAAAAAAACGGCTGTAGTTAGAGCAGTGATCGGAGTGGGCGCGTCAGTGGAGCTCCCGGCCCCCTCTATACTGGCTGGGGAAAACAGAGGTCCGGGGGCGGGGCCAGAAGCTCCACTGATGCACCCACTCCTATCACTGCTCTAACTACAGCCACTCTGTTCGGAGTGCAGCTCCCGGACCCGCACCCTCTCTGCTAGCTAGCGCAAAAATACAGCCTCCTGTGTCCTCAGTGCACTCTGCAAAGCTGTCATCGGGGCAAGGTAATCTCATGCAGTATATCCACAGTCTCTGATAATCTCATGCAGTATATCCACAGTCTCTGATAATCTCGTGCAGTATATCCGCAGTCTCTGGTAATCTTGTGCAGTATGTCCGCAGTCTCTGGTAATATCATGCAGTATATCCACAGTCTCTGATAATCTCGTGCAGTATGTCCGCAGTCTCTGGTAATCTTGTGCAGTATGTCCGCAGTCTCTGATAATCTCATCCAGTATGTCCACAGTCTCTGATAATCTCATCCAGTATGTCCGCAGTCTCTGATAATCTCATGCAGTATGTCCGCAGCAGTCTCTGGTAATCTCATGCAGTATAGTCACAGTCTCTGGTAATCTCGTGCAGTATGCCCGCAGTCTCTGGTAATCTTGTGCAGTATATCTGCAGTCTCTGATAATCTCGTGCAGTATGTCCGCAGTCTCTGGTAATCTCGTGCAGTATGTCCGCAGTCTCTGGTAATCTCGTGCAGTATGTCCGCAGTCTTTGGTAATCTTGTGCAGTATATCTGCAGTCTCTGATAATCTCGTGCATTATGTCTGCAGTCTCTGATAATCTCATGCAGTATGTCCGCAGTCTCTCCTGTAGTATGTCCGCAGTCTCTGATAATCTCATGCAGTATATCCACTTGCTCAATGACTTTTCAGTTAGAGAAAGGGTTTGCCTTTGCAATTTTGTTTGTTGATGCACTTTAATTAATATAAGAAAAAAAAAATTGATTTGAATCGTAAAGTTTTTTATAAAAGATTTTTTTTTTGGGGGGGGGGGTGTGATCGCCCAGCCCTAAGAGTCACCCTAGGACATGAAGTGTTAGGAAACACCTACATAGAGGGAAATTGTTGTGTGGTCCATAGTGATGATCCAGCTTGGGATAAAAATGCTGAATGCAGAGGATATAAGACAGCACTGAATTTCTGGCAGGATCAACAGACATTTTTTCACACACTGTTATCTGTATATTTTGTACATTTATAAAAGTCCAGAACAAAATGCTTTTGATGATATAATTACTGCCCAAAAGGGAAATAAGGGAAACAAATAAGGGAAGTTCATTGCTAGGGTTCTCTTCCCCTTTGCAAACATTCTCCAAGCTAAACAAGTAACCATTTACAACCAGTCCATAAAGCAGAATATATTGGCACTATATAAACAGCAATAATATTAGCACGAGATATATGCAAGACTTCATTATTTCCAAGAATTTAGTTACTTACCTGACTCGCTGTGCAGATGTTATTAAGAGTATCACACCGGTCATTACACCACTGGCAGCCATTTGTATTTAGCGTGCAGCTAAAGCAGTCAGTATACTGAGTGCAGGTACTGCCAGGGTCTGGATCTGCAGGACAGAAGAAATATATAGGGGACAAAGGGGAGGTAATCACAGAATGGGTACTTGCGCTCCACGTCTGTGGAAGGCAGTGCCTACTTTGCTTTTCTCAATCCCAGAGACTTGTGGGCCACCTAAAATCCATCAAATTATTATTATACACGATTTATATAGCACCAACAGTTTACGCAGCGCTTTACAATGTATAGGGGGACAACACAATTACAGTACAGTTCAATACCAAAGGTACAGGAGGGCCCTGCTCGTAGAGCTTAAATTCTGAAGGGACGGGTGGTGGTACAAAGGGTATTAGCTGCAGAGAATGATTTGATGGGGGAGGCTTGGGGACAGTTGTTGTTAGGTGGGTGTGGGATAGGCATCTCTGAATAAATGAGTTTTCAGGGATCTCTTAAAGGTGGACAGGATAGGGGCTGATTGGACATAATGGGGCAGGGAGTTCCAGAGGATGGGAGAGGCTCTGGAGAAGTCCTGAAGGCGAGCATGAGAGGAGGTATCAAGGGAGCTGGAGAGCAGGAGGTCCTGGGAGGAGCAGAGGGGACAATTTGGGCGGTATCTGCAGATGAGGTTGGTGATGTAGATAGGGGTGATGTTGTGGATGGCTTTGTATGTTATGGTTAGCATTTTGAATTTTACACAGTGGGGTAGGGGAAGCCAGTGAAGGGATTGGCAGAGATCAAATCAAGTTAACTTCTAATTTTGAATGGGGCAAGGGGCGGTGGAACAGAGACTGTCTGTTCACCTGGCGACTGTTAAGAGGGATGATTTGGCGGGAACGTTGGATTGCTTGTCCATCCGACTGTTGGCGCCTTTCTCCCTTAGGCCCCTTTCACACTGGGGCGGTTTTCAGGCGGTACGGCGCTAAAAATAGCGCCTGTGTACCGCCTGAAAAAACCGGCCCCATTCACTCCAGTGTGAAAGCCGGCGGGCTTTCACACTGGAGCGGTGCGCTAGCAGGACCGCAACAAAAGTCCTGCTAGCAGCATCTTTGGAGCGGTGAAGGAGCGGTGTATTCACCGCTCCTATACCGCTCCTTCCCATTGGAATCAATGGGAAACCGCGGGGATACCGCCCGCAAACCGCCGCTGCAGCGGCGCTTTGCGGAGGTTTTTAACCCTTTTGCGGCCGCTAGCGGGGGTTAAAACCACTCCGCTAGCGGCCGCATACCGCGGGAAAAACGATGGTAAAGCAGCGCTAAATATAGCGCTGCTTTACCGTCGCCGCCCCGCACCGCCCCAGTGTGAAGCCAGCCTTAGTGTACGTCTGCGTGACGTTGGTGGGCGTGTGGCAGCTGTGTCCATATAGGCTCCATTCATGAGAGGCTGATATACTCTGGTGGTTTTATCTATTCTCTATGCTTCACTTTTGTATCACTCTGGACTGGAAGTTTTATGGTTCAGTTTCAGGTAATTTATTTTCCTTCACCATCATTTTCATTTGGCACTTTTAGGTATTTGGCTCCTATCCAATTTCTCGCATGATTCTACACTCATTATTTATGTAACCTCTCTGCACCTGCTTGGACTTCACTGACACTTCTCATTATAATAATATTATCTGTCCTGCCCTTTGCCAAGTACAGGACACTTTACACAATATATAAACTATACTATTCTCATAAAAGTCCTTGTTTGGTTTCAGCACTCATGGCTATCCATGATTATTGTTCACTTCTTGGATATCTACCCCCATGGGTGGTTTTCTTGTTGGGCTTCGGGCCACTCTACGCGACCTCCCAGTGGCGATGCCCTTAGGCCCCTTTCACACTGGGGCGGTTTTCAGGCGGTACGGCGCTAAAAATAGCGCCTGTATACCGCCTGAAAAAACCGGCCCCATTCACTCCAGTGTGAAAGCCGGCGGGCTTTCACACTGGAGCGGTGCGCTAGCAGGACCGCAACAAAAGTCCTGCTAGCAGCATCTTTGGAGCGGTGAAGGAGCGGTGTATTCACCGCTCCTATACCGCTCCTTCCCATTGCAATCAATGGGAAACCGCGGGGATACCGCCCGCAAACCGCCGCTGCAGCGGCGCTTTGCGGAGGTTTTTAACCCTTTTGCGGCCGCTAGCGGGGTTAAAACCACCCCGCTAGCGGCCGCATACCGCGGGTAAAACGATGGTAAAGCAGCGCTAAATATAGCGCTGCTTTACCGTCGCCGCCCCGCACCGCCCCAGTGTGAAGCCAGCCTTAGGGAGTCTCCGATCTGTAGTGCCACACTCTTACCATATAGTTAGTTCTGTAAGTACTTTAGACTGTGGGGGCTTTTTATGGGTTAATCTTTATTCATACTTCTTATTATCAGCCCCTTTTCCTTGGCAGGGTCAGACCATACAGATATCTCTACTATTATATATTACACAATTCAAGTCATGTGCATGCTCCTGAAGATTGGTTCAATCCATGAAATGCGTAGAGATGTATAATGCAGTGTCTTTACTTATTATACGCAAATTATGTGATATCAACTGTTTACCCTATGTGATGATCTGTTTTTATTACATGCAAATTTGTGTGCATATTAGACATGCGCAATTCGTTTAGTTCCGAATTCGTTTTTTTAACGAAAATTCTGAAATTCTGAAATTTGAAATTCTGAAAATTTCGGAAATTCTAAATTTTCCGAAATTGGAAAATTCGAAATTTCAGAAATTGGAAATTTCGGAAATTTGAAAATCTGAAAATTCAAAAGAATGAAAATCTGAAATTTCCAAAACCTGAAATAATAACTACCTAATTATAGTTTAATAAATATAAAATTATAGGTATTGGAAATTCCTTTCAAATTTGGCTGTTAGTGAACGTAACGAGTACGAATTTATCCAAGGTCATGAATTATCTGAAATAACGAACGCCGTATCTAAAAGAATGGAAAGTAATGATCTAATAATAAACAACTATAATAATAATAATAATAATAAAACCTTTTTATTATTACTATTTATTATTCATTTGTTCCATTCCATTTGTTTAGATGTGGCATTCGTTATTTCGGATAATTCGTAACTTCAGATACATTCACATTCACAAACAGACAAAGTTGAAAGGACGTTCTAATAAATATAATTTAATAGTTAGTTATTATTGGTTAGTTATTTCGAATTTTACAGATTTTTTTCTTTTTTTCAGATTTTCAAATTTACGAATTTTTGAATTCCGAATATTCGGAATTCGGAAATTAGAAAATTCAAAAATCGATTTTCTAATTTTCTAATTTTTGAAGTCCAAATTTTCGAATTTCTGAATTTTCCGAATTTCCAAATTTTCGAATTTCCGAAAAAAGCATAAAAACGAAAACGTAAAAAATAAAATAAAAAAACAAACATTTTTTGTCAGTGCACATGTCTAGTGTATATATATTAAGGACATTGATTCCATTATGTTATCATGATTACTGTTTCTGTTTCTATTTCTGTATACCTATGTGCTTCATTTAAAGTCCCACCGCCCCTTTCCCCATTCTTATTTAGACAGGGATGGAGGCACTGGACCTTACCAGGTCACCGCCTCATTTAAATTCCCAAAATTGTTCTGTTCTTTTCCTCATAACTTCTAATTTTAATTTTACTCCCTCTCCAAGAAATCAGCACTGCCTCCCTTCCTATTTTAAAGAGAATATATAGTGAAGTAGAAAAGAGGCCACTTTTTTCTAGGTAAGGTAAAAAAATGTAATAAAAAAAAAAAAAAATAACTTATAAAGCATGGTCCAATGTGCTCCAATCAGAAAAGAAAATCCTTATTGATGTCCTAAAGCAGGGGCCTCAAAACTTTCTAAGTAAAGGGCCAGTTTATTGTCCTTCAGACTTAGGGGGCCGGACTGTGACCAGTAGTAGTAGAAAATGCCCCAGCATCAGTGGGAGCAACAATGACCTTAGGCTTGGGAGTAGGAAAATTACATACGGTAGTAGTAGTCAGTAGGAGGAGGAATAGTTTCTTATCATTGATTGATTAGTTGAAGGAATCGCGCCCTATCGATGGTGTCTGTGGGAGGAATAGTGCCCCATCATTGGTGATAAATTGGAGGAAAGGGAGCCTATTGTTGGTGTCAATGGGAGGAATAGTGCCCGATTGTTGGTATCAGTGAGGGGAATTGTGTCCCATCATTGGTGTCAGTGGGAGAAATTATCCCCCATTGTTGGTGTCAATGGAAGTGGGATGAATTACTGTATGTGCCACTGTTGGTGTCAATGGAAGAAATAGTGCCTTATAGTTGGTGTCAGTAGGAGAATAGTGTCTTGTATCAGTGGGAGGAATGGTGCCCCAAGGGCTGTATAAAGGCAAACCATAAAGGCCTGAGGGCTGCAGTTTGGAGACCACTGTGAGGCAAATTGAATACCATATAAATAATAATAGCCCATCATATTTTGTGCATTTACCAAAATATGAAGCCTTAACCATCTACAGAATTCCCTGGTTGCATCGATGATCCTCTGACTTCAGTACAAAATTAAAGTGACACTAAACGCTGTATTCTGAACTCATAAGTACGGCAGTTTGAAGACCACTTGTTTAAATACTATAAACCAGCCACTGCTGTTCTTCCATCTAGCCTTGTTGATGGATCCAGGAAAGAGGCCATCTATCAATTCAGTGACCGCCATTGTATAAGGTGCTTGTGACATGGAGCTCCCTAGACCAGGCTCAACTGATCTTGTAATGCTACCCTTGTAATCAATACTAACATTTTCGGCTATAAAGATGACCAGAGGATAATCTGTAATAGAATGCAAGAAGGCTTAAACTGAATCTGCATAAATAAAATCTGCATAAAACTACAGTGATTTTAGTTAAGCCTACATTATCGTAGGTACACCATAGTGCTCTGGGCAGCCTTTGTCATGTATTAAATTTATTTGTGAAACCTTAATATTATATAAAAATATAACAAATCTAAAAACAATGGATAAAAATATGTATAAAAGCAACTAAAATTAAATTGAATAAAAACCATTATAGGTCTCCTTTAAAATAAAGAACAAAAAGACTGATGGTCTCTTGAATTTAAATGTATTCAGCATTTAACAGGAGCAGTAATAGAACAATAGGTTGATCACTGCGATGGATACAGACATGGTTAAGGAGGATCACAAAGAATACGTACATGTGATAAGAGGACATGATGTCATGGCATCTTTTTGTTGGTCTGGAGATGCTTGTTCCCATGATAAACACCGAGATGTACTGCTGTCCCAGACACAGTGAATTCCCGGTCCTGCCCCCAAACAAAAAGAGCTACTTGTAAAAGCTTCACAACTCTTTGATGTGAACATCAGGATGTCGCTGAGCAAAAGGCTGTTGAATCCTCCAAACACATAGAGTGTGCTGAAAGAGAGAAAGGGCCTTATAAATGGACTTGCATTGGAGTCAAATATGCACCTTAATCAATATGACTATATAACCTTAAAATGAACCAGAAACTGGTTCAACAGAAACTGGCATGAAACATTTTTATGGTAAAACTTCATGTACCTCATGGTGTTGGTGTTCAGATCCCTGTTTTTCTGTGGGGCCCCAGAACCTAAGCCAATGCTGTACACAGGGCCTTGACTTGTCAGGGCTGGACTCAGTCCTTCCTTCTCAAAGCTGGCCACTCAGCTGTCAGCTAATTGCCAGCTCATGTCTCTTTACAGTGCCTCACCAGTTGATGATATGCTGCCCGTCAGTCAAGCCTACTTAAACTGTCCAGTCCAGATGATCTCTGCCTTCGCCTTGGTCACATCTCAAGAGACGCTATCCTGTGTTCCTGTTAAAGACTTGCTTGGCTGACATTCCTTCTGGCTCCAGATCCTGCTTGCTGTTCTACTACGCTCATCTCTGGCTCCCTGACATTTTCGCTTGTCTGACTATCCGTTCCGGTTCCTGAACTCTGGCTATGTCTTGACTACGTTTACTCTGTTTACCTTTTTATTATTATTATTAAACAAGTGTGATTTAACTGTACTTCTGTCTCAGTCTGGGTCATGGTTTCTGACATGACTTCTGCCAAAGTTGAGAAATTGCTCTGACCCCTCCTGGCACTAAGTCAGAATTTCACTCGGCAGTAGAGGCTTTGGCATTTCACATTTGATGCTTAAAGCATACTGTACATGTATGTTGTCCTTTATTCTCTCCTTGCCCGCTGAGCTTACATAGCACTGAGGACTGTGTCTCTGCCTCCATGGCATAGTGTTTGGCCAAAGGCCAAGCACCAGCATTGGCAGAAAGGGAAGTCCCATGCTGGGAACGAAACAGTGACAGATCCATGGAAAGGTATGTGTTGCTGGAGAGGGGTGCCTTGCCCTGCATTTCAAGTTGCTGCTGCTTAAAAAAATCCCAAGCACAAGAACTTTTATCAATTGTATTCACACAATACAAGTGTTTTACCTGTTTCTTAGCACTGCTGAGTGCCCGTAGCGACTGACATCCTGGTGGAGTGCAAGTGGAGGCAGTAATCTCCAGCTGTCACAAGCTGATCAAAGCAAAGAAAATATATCAAAATTATGCATATTGTTAGTTTCTTCTAGTGGCTATAATGCGTATTTTCTTCAAATAACCACAGTCAATATAATACTGCATTATGGCCACTAGAAGACCTGGCGATCATAAGAAATACACGTATTAGATACATTACAGAGATTATTCAAGACGGCTGTGCAAATGCATATCAGACGATAAATTCTTCTGATTCTCTCTCCCTTTCTAACAAACCCATGTGTAGCACCCTCTAGTGTGCTAAAATAGATTTTGTTTTGTTAGTGTAGGTAAATTTGTTCAGGCTTGGCTGGTAACCAAGCCTGTGTGTTTTTTCCTGGGTTGGGCAAAAATCCAGGGAGGGCTGGATGACTCCCAGGCAGCATTACTGAGACCTCCCACCTGCTTCTAGAACTTACTGGAAATTTATAGAGGAATGGGAGGGGAGGTAAAGTGGAGCTGCCTGGGGTATTCATGAGGGCCCTGATCAATCCCCAACAGATGGGTTTGTCAGGGGGCAGACCCCCTTAAATACTTAGCCCAGCTAGGGGCAGTGAAGTTTGGGTGGAAGCAGGGCTCCATCCCCTGTTAGGCTGTCAGAGGCCTTTGAGAGTAACTCCCTAGTCTGGGGGGGGGGGGGGGGGGGTTGGAGGTGAACTCAGGCCTGGGCTTGGGTGCAGAAAGAACCCTTCTCATGACACCTGGAGGGATCCTGGCCAGGAGGCACGGGAGCAAGTAGAGGACAGCAGGAGGATACTGCCAGGCAAATCTTTAGGGTGGAAGACAGCCAGGTGGGCTGGTGAGTGTTACAGTCGGGAGGACTGAGAGACAGCCTGAGAGGACTGGGTGAGAGCAGTCTGGGATAGGTGCGGAGCCAGTAAGGAGGACTGTTGTGGAACGGGCAGGATAAAGTGGCAGCAGCCAGGTTGGCTGGCAGTGCTGGGAGCAGTAGCCACAGATAGGACAGCTGTGCACTGGGACTTTATTTGCTTCACCATAAGAGCCTGCGGTCCCTGCCTGTAAAGGGCATTTGCTACTGGTCTAACTGAGCCGATTGTTAGACCATCCAAACAGTGCCAGCTGGTCCTGGGTGTTGTAGTTCCATGAGCAAGTGTTGTGCTGGAGGAGAAGGCATGGATCTGCAAGCAAGTATGTGCAGGAGGCACAAATACAGTATATACTGTGTGTATATAGTTGTCCCTGAAGACTTTACTACATTGATCAAGTGGGCATCTCATATTCTCCATCCACGTGCAAGTTTAATCCCCTAAACAAATAAATAAAAAAACAAAATAAAGCTGCTCAGACTGTTTCCTGACTCCATGTGCTGTGGAAAATGTGGTGTGCCTGGCTGTGCATGGTGGGGGAACCATTTTACTAGTGGCTCCTGCAGGGGTAGTGTTACAAATGTAAGCTATGAATATCTTAAGAGATGATAGAAGCTGTCCTATTGCTTGCTGTCATTGTACTGTATGGGGCAATATTTAGGTTTCATTCATTCTCCTGTGGAAGAAAAAGAAGCTGTCATACAATGCTCAAGTCACATAAATCCTAGTTTATTGGCCCAGACAAACACAATGACAGTCCCGCCCATGGGACCCACTGACAATGAGAATCCCTTGGAGAAGAACTGTGCTTATGGTTGTCTGCGCCAATAAAGTGGGATTTATGTGACATGCTCAGTGTATGGTGGCTTCTTTCTCTTCTTCCTGTGTATTTGGAGTGTGGATGGTTTTATCTGCCATCTGCACCCGGCGCTCAAGGTAGAGGTTTTGGCTTAGGAGTGGAGGAGGAAACCTATTATGCACATCTATTCATTCCCATTCCCCTGTGTTGTGGCTGTATTGCACTCAAACGTAAATTTTTCTATTTTTGTTTTATGCCTCCGTACAATGCATCTATAGTATAAATATGTGGCGTTTTTTAATCTAATGTGCAAAAAGGCCTTAATGATGGATGTATTTTTATACTGGGGATATACAGGTGAATATTAGAAAATGACATAAGACCAATAAAAAAAAGAATTTTTAATACAGAAATGTTGGCTTACTGAAAAGTATGACCATGTACAGTATAGTTTGCACTCAATACTTGGTGGGGCTCCTTTTGCATGAATTACTGCATCAATGCAGCGTGGCATGGAGTTGACCTGTCTGTGGCACTGCTGAGGTTTTATGGAAGCCCAGGTTGCTTTGATAGCGCCTTTCAGCTCATCTGCATTGTTGGGTCATGCGTCTCTCCTCTTGGTAATACCCCACAGATTCTCTATGGAGTTTAGGTCAGTCCAGTTTGCTGGCCAATCAAGCACAGTGATACCATAATCATTAAACCAGGTATTGGTACTTTTGGCAGTGTGGGCAGGTGCCAAGTCCTGCTGGAAAATGAAATCAGCATCTCCATAAAGCTGGTCAGCAGAGGGAGTAATGAAGTGCTCTAGAATATGCTTTTTTTATTGGTCTTATGTAATATTCAAATTTTCTGAGATACTGGATTTAGGGTTTTCACTAGCTGTAAGCCATAATCATCAAAATTAAAAGAAATAAATGCTTGAAATATATCACTCTCCCAACTATATACCTCCATTAGGAACTCCCTGGCCAAGTGGAAATCTTTAAGGCTATCTCTCTTTGGCCGCCTTGCGATCATAAAGATGACGGTTTTACCTAGACTTCTTTATCTCTTTGAGACACTACCCATCCCCAGCCACACACTTTTAGAAGCTTCAAGGAGACCTAATATATATTTTTTGGAATTATAAGAGGCACCGGATCGCTAAGTCAGTATTGTATGCCCCACACAGTCAGGGCGGCCATGCCTTCCCCAACATAGCCAAGTACTATCTAGCAGCTCAGCTACGCCCTGCAGCCTCTTGGTGTACCCTCCATGCCTACAACCGATGGACACAAATTGAGAAGCTGTGGTTGGTCCCCATCCAGACAAACTTTATGTTATGGAGCTCGGACACTCCGCTTGGCGGGTTACAGTTACTGGGCCCAATGGCGCTTCTACAAACGCTATAGTGGCAGGCTAAATCGAAATATGCGCTCACTACCAATGCCTCACTGGTTACCTCATTCCTATTTACACCCAATGTCCCGGACAGCTTGACCTCGCAGATGTCTCGCTTTTGGATAGAAAAGGCCTTATTTCGCTATGGTCAATTGGTGTATATCAGAACCAGAACCTTGCGATCCTTTCAGGACCGGCAAGAAGCCTATGATTTGCCCAGACAGGCCTTTTTTAGTTACCTACAAATACGCCATTATGCGCAATCCTTTGTAGCGAGCCTTCAGTTCTCCCACGTAACCGAATTTTGAAAAAAAATTGTCTAGAGGGCTCGTCCCCTAAAGGTATGATTTCGCACACCTACCAGCTCCTGACTATGGACATGTCGCCAATAGGACCTTGACATGCCTATATGCGTAAGTAGGAACAGGCCCTGGGTGAGGATATACCCTTAAACATATGGCAGCTCATATGGTCACAGGCCTCCAAGAGCTCCATTTGTACGCTCTATAAAGAAAATCAATACAAGATTTTACTCCACTGGTACCAAACCCCAGACCTGCTCCACTCCATATATCCCACTGCTGATTCCCCCCCGTTGGCACTGTAGTAAAGAAACGGGGATGCTATATCATACCTATTGGACCTGCCCTCTAATCATCCTCTATTGGCGAACGGTACATTCTTTACTCCACTCCATCTTTGACTCTTGGGTGCCATTCTACCCCAAAGCTTTTCTTCTGGGCCTTCCACCCGCCTCTTTTTCCAAACTGTCTAAAAAGCTCTTAGCCCAGGTGCTAACAGCAGCGAGATGCTTGGTGGCCCTGAAATGGAAAAGGAGGGAACCACCCACACTGTTCGAACTGCACTCTAGAATCAGAGATGTTAAAAGAATGAAGTATCTGTCAGCCTCCATAAACAACACTCTTGATACACACAGTCAACTGTGGGAACCATGGGTTATGCTGGAGATTCCCACTATCTGATACCCCAAGGATCCCTGACCTCGAGGGGGTCGCCAGTGATTGCGCTGGGTGGCTCTGGGCGGAGCAGAGCCCTTGGAGCGGTTGGTTGTCCTCCCCCACCCTTTCTTTCCCACTCCCCCCTATCTGGTTTTCTTCCCCCTCTCTCGCCTTTCTGACCTTTTCTAACCTTCTCACTATGTTCTTTACCTCCTTCACATGCTCTCAAGTACTTATACAGGGTGAACTCTGTTGTGCTACAGCAACTCTGAATACTATCCGACCAACTTGATGATACCACAGACTGCCTATGGATATATGCTTTGTATGCCTTGACCGAGTTGTATCACTGGCTTTAATGAATATTGATAGCTTGTCAGATATATGCTGTATACAATAATATATTTTTTCTTATTTATTTTTTTTCCTATGTTTTGAAAATCAATAAAAAGTTTTCAGAAATATATCACTCTGTGTGTAACGCATCTATATAAAATATATGAGTTTCACTTTTTTAATTGAATTACTGAAATAAGTAAACTTTTTGACGATATTATAATTTTGTGAGATGCACCTGTATGTATCTCTAATAAGGACACAGACAGGGAAAACATTTTTTTTCTAGTGCAATAGGCACCCATAGACATGGGATGGGTATTTCAGAATAGGCTGGATGTATTTCAGTTTATCACCTTATCTCTTTGTAATGGGAAGAATATTATCCTCATCTGCTAGAAAATGAATTGCACATGTGTGTATGAACTACCCTACTGCTGGGGAAGATGTATTAGAGAGATGTACCATAATGAAAAGCAGAAATCTTGTATCAGACATATGGAGACCATCATCCATAAACAGTACTGGGGAACCAATACTAGGTCCAATCTGAATGCAAATCTCTCCTACTCACCCATGTCGTAGGCCAAGACGTCAGAAGAAAAACACTTTGCCCCCTGGCTGGTTCGTGTGTCATTGTGGGTGTTCCCGCCAAACACCAGCATGTTGCCACTCAGGATCTCCGCCGTGTGCAAGAAGCGAGGGAAGCGGCTATATTTTAAGATTTTCCTAGGGAAAATAACAATGGATAGCAAAACATTAAACTTGCACATACTGGATATCTGAAAAGCTTTTGCTGTTATTCTTCTAAAACTGCATTCACACTTATGATTTTTAGTGCATTGTGTCAAAAAATAAAAATAAAAAAGAGAAATCTTCTTTGCCACATTGTTCTTTTCCAGTTTTTCATCAAAACACACCACACCATAAAAAAATATAAAAATTACACTGCCTTCTTGGATCCAGGTGGCAAGGTATATCCAGCACATTTTTCAGCTTGGCCCATCATCCCCCATAATTCAACTTACTACATAATCTAGACCGGTGGGCTCCAAACTGCGGCCCAGTGGTCAGATGCGGCGGTTTGCTTGCTTTTATCTGGCCCTTGGGGCACAATTTCATCCACTGAAACCAACAATCGGACATAACCCCCCCCCCCCCCCCCCCCCCACACACACACACACACACTGACACCAATGAAGAAGCACAATTCCTTTCAATGACACTGACGATGGGGCCCAATTTCTCCCAATGACACCAACAATTGGGCCCAATGACACCAATGATGGGCACAATTCCTCCCACTGAAACCAAGGATGTGGCATTGTTTTTTCACACTGATGTCAGGATCTTTTCTTTTCTTCCAGTGACCACAGTACAACCCCCCTAAAGTCTGAAGACAGTAAACTGGACTCCTATTCTGAAAGTTTGGAGACAGTTGGAGAAATAGGTTGGGGAAAGCCTTTTTCTGTTCCAGCATGGCTGCACCCCTGTGCACAAAGCCAGCTTCATAAAGACATGGTTTGATGAGTTTGATGTGAAGGATGTTGAGTGTCCTGCCCAGAGTCTTGACCTCAACCCTACTGAACACCTCTGAGATAAATTGGAACATTGATTGTGAGACGGACCTTCTCATCAGTACATCAGTAACTGACCTTAAAAAATGCTCTTTTGGCTGAATGGGCATAAATTCCCAGAGACAAAGTCTATGCTGCAATGGCGTGATAATACAACCCTTCCGAATTACAGTGAAAATAAGAGCCACACCTGTGCTCAGACTACAGCCGCACATACTGTAGACAGACATCAAAAAAGAAGGATGGCGAACGCGGTGTGTTATGGTCATAAAAATCTTCTTTATTATAGATCCAGCAGGAGTTAAAAGTATCCTATGCATAAGGGTTGACGCATTTCAGCCTGAGTGGGCTTTAGTCATACTAAGCCCACCCAGGCCGAAACGCATCAACACTTCTTGTGTCATAGAATACTCAGTGTATTCTGTGACATAGAATACTTTTTTTTTTTTTTTAAATTAAGAAGATGGGTAAGGTGCCAAATTACAATTACATACACTATCCAAAAATGATGCTGCTCCTAAAATTTGTGATAACTAATAAGCAAAATTTGAAACAGTAAAGGGCGCAACAATAGTGCAATCACAAACAAGCTGAATAATCATGAAGCGAGTATAAAATAAATTAAATTAACATATATGAAAGTCCGTGATACTGTCAAACATTACTATAAGACATGAATCATGAATCTTCTATGTGTGCTTCAAACACCATGTAGTGCTAAAGTGCAAATGCTTCAAATAAAGTGCTTCACCCGAAGTGGTATCTCAAAGCACTCACCAGATTGCATTGGCCACCAAGTGACCACCAGGCATGTAGTATACAAAGAAACCTCTTTCATCCGATGTGTCCCTTCATAGGCATTACAGCATAGGTATGCTGTTTGTGGATCACCCAGGTCTCAATCCAGGCGGGGATGGTGTATATATATATATATATATATATATATATATATATATGTGTGTGTATGTATATGCATGTGTATGTATGTGTGTGTGTGTATGTGTATGTGTATGTATATATATATATATATATACATACATACATGTATGTTGCTCCTTAGTATTACCATATATGTTGCTCCTTAGTATAACCAGCTCACATCCAATTCATCCAAATCATCTGTAAACAGGAAACGAATTGGATTGGGAACAATTTTAAAAACCGTGGAGCCACTGTTTACAGATGAATTGGATGTGAGCTGGTTATACTAAGGAGTAACATACACACATATAAATATATATATATATATATATATATATTGGAACATCAGGGCATAGAGCTTGCAAGTAAGTCCACGCAAGATATGCCGTTTTAAGGGCTTGTAGGCCCACTTTTATTAAAGAAAGAAAATGTCCAATAACAGAAGAGTTGCCCACACAGGGGTTTCAGCTTTTCACAGCAACAATGTAAGTAAAACCAAAAATACCAAGCCACCTGGCTCTCTTTAGCAGCACTGCTGCTCTGACTTATGCTTCAGCCCTCTCGGCTCTTTAACAGAGTTCCTGTAGACCCAGTACCTCAGCACTCTTTCCCAGCTTTCTTTTCCAGCCCACAGGCTTAGACCCTCTGTCTGATGACAGACAGACCTGTGCAGACATGCACACTGCTCCCTTGCTTGCCTGGACTCCTCGGGAGGGTGGAGCCCAGAACCATGGTCAGGTGTGTACAAATAGCCCAGCACACACACACCTGACCAGTCAGTATGCTGGTGGATCTCAAGACCTGGACCCAGGACTGGGGATTTCATCCCACCTGGATCGCTACGAAATCCCCGGGCTCCAGATCCCAAAACGGATTTTAGTAAACAATGAAGAAACTGAAAAGCCAGTTTCCTCCCAAATAAGCAAATAAACTGGAGCCCCTCAACCTGCCTGGTTGAGAATCCTCCATCCAAACACTGGTGGGGTACCCCACTACCAAAATATATATACATATATACATACACCATCCCCGCTTGGATTGAGACCTGGGTGATCCACAAACAGCATACCTATGCTGTAATACCTATGAAGGGACAAATCAAATGAAAGAGGTTTCTTTGTATACTACATGCCTGCCTGGTGGCCGATCCAATCTGGCGAGTGCTTTGATATACCACTTTGGGTGAAGCACTTTATTTGAAGCATTTGCACTTTAGCCCTAACGGTGTTCATGATTCATGTCTTATAGTAATGTTTGACAGTATCACAGACTTTCATATACGTTAATTTAATTTACTTCATATTCACTTGTTTGTGATTGCACTATTGTTGCGCGGCGCCCTTTACTGTTTCACATAGAATACTTTTTACTACCAAAGGATCTATAAGGCCCCTTTCACACGGACGGACCGTCTATCCGTTTTTCTATCATCCGTCAACCAACGACCATGCATTCCTATGGGCAAACGGATGGCCATCCGTTACCATCCGTTAACCTCAGCTTCCGTTTTTTTCCACAAAAAAATTTATTGAAAGTTTTTCATAGATAAAGTCAAATAGTACCATAAAGCACATAATCAGGTTACAAGTACATGTTCCAACTAGGTGGAGGCATTGGATTCAAAATTGGAAAGAGTAGGATCCGGCCATTGCTGCCTCTAGGTTAGCCAGTAACACTGCCACAAAAAGAAGCATACAGTAGCGGGGAATAGTCCCTTCATTATTTATTCCTCCCTTTTTTATTAATTTTTGTTTTATTTTAGCAAGACAAATGAAAAAAGAATGACAAAAATGAAAAGATATACCACAGAGTATTTCGGACCTGCCTAATTTACATTGGAATGGGGGACATCTTAGAAGAGTAACCCATGCCGCTTCTGTATATACTGTAAGATAGGCAGGGATTGGGGGTGCGTCTGGCTGCAAGGTGGGTACTTGTCTCCATAGCCTATTAGTGGAGTAAAATAAAAATTAAGGCGCAAAGAAGAAGGAGAAGAGAGAAGAGAAAGAGAATGAGAAAAAGAACAGAGAACAGAGAGAAAGCAACATGGAGAGGGGAGGGAAAGAGGGGGGGGGGGGATGAGTGAGGCACTGCACGGGGAATATGTGAGGAGGTGGTGGGATCACCACCAGCTACCCTCCCCAGTGTACCCCAGCTACTATGGGAGGTACTGCGCCTTTTAGGGATTATCCTGGGATAAATCCTGACAGCGTTGCGAATTCCGCTTCCGTTTTTATCCATTTTTTTTAAACGTACAAGGCTACGTCTAAACAAAACGGATATTAACTGCCAATGTCCGTCAACGTCCGATCAGTTAAGATACGTTTTGAAGAAATAATTTGAAGTTCATACTTTGACAAATAAAAAAACAAAGTGAAAAAAAACTTTATTTTAAAAGGGTTATGCAGAATAACTAAAACTGTTTTGAACATATCATGTGCTTTTGTGTCTTTTTATGCTATCAAAACACAATGAGATAACCAAAATTTATTAATTAATACATTTAAATTTGCACTGCATTATTTATTTATATATATATATATATATATAAAAATATATATATATATATAATTGGTACTGCCATGGAACTTCTCCTGATGGAGAAAAGTAGTCTGCAAAATGTTCACGCATGGAAATGTTGGATGGGAGGAGCAATGCTTTCTGGGTAATTTCCTTAAAGGCACAGAAACTGCTGTAAACGAATGAAAACGGATACAAAAACGGATGTAAACGTGTACATTAACGAAAGAAAACGGATATTAACAGAACGGAAGATGGATGAAAATGAAGTTTAAGGCCCCTTTCACACGAGGCGGACTCCGCTTGCACGGAGTCCGCCGGCTCAGCCGGAGATCTCTCCGTTGATTTCCGCTGAGCCGGTGGATGACAGGTCGGGCTTGTCCAGCGCCGCTGGTCTCTATGGAGAGATCGGATGAAAACGGACTGCGTGTCCGTTTTCATCAGATCTCACCCGATCTGATCCGCCAGCGACGGATCTAGACGTAGGGCCATCCGTCTGCTTTTGGCGGATCGGACCGGGTCGGATGTCAGCGGACATGTCTCCGCTGACATCTGCCGCTCCATAGACTAGCATGGAGCGCCCGTTCAGGTCCGCCGTCAAAACTGACAGGCGGATCTGAACGGTCCGTCAGTGTGAAAGGGGCCTTACATAACAGAAGATGGATGAAGCCACGGATAAGAACTGATACGTTTTTAACGTGGCTAAACTAATGGTGCCCGTGTGAAAGGGGCCTAATAAAGAATATTTTTATGAGCATAACACACCACGTTGGCAGCCTTCTTGTTTAAATTCCCACAGGCACCCTCCAAAATTTTGTGGAAAACCTTCCCAAAAAACAGGAGGCTGGTGAAGCCACAAATAGGAAAGCAACCTCATAAGAATGCCTATGATTCTCACTTATTGTTAAATAGACAAATGGACTTTGCTCTCCACCGGAGTTCATGAGAAATGCAAGAGGCCCGGTATTGATAATCATACCAACATTCACACAAACACGAGTCTTTTAAGAACTGTCTCTCTGAAACCAGTCTTGGACTTCTGCTGCTTCACTTAAAGCCAAAAATTCAAAGCACCTTCCGGGAATCAGGATTCAGATACTATATATGTAAGAGAGGTAAACACTTACCACATACGTCTGTCCACGTCATACTTGTACAAGTCACCAGCCAGTCTGTTATTTCTGCCGGGAAAGGTTTTATAGCCCCCATAGATGTAGATGGATCTGGTGGTTTTATCGTAAACACTGCTGTGTCCGTATCCTCCTTGCACTATTGCACCCCGAGTCTCCACTATGTCCCAGGTATTTGTGTCTGCAGGAAAGAGAAAAGCTTACACAAAAGTTCTGCTTCAATGCTCCTTCACACAATGTAAGTCTGTAATGATTAGACAGCAAATTATTATTATTATTCTTATACAGGATTTATATAGCGCCAACAGTTTGCGCCTCGCTTTACAAAATAAAGGGGTACCGTACAACAATAATACAGTTCAATACAGAAGGAAAAGGAAGGCCCTGCTCATGGACCAAAAGTGACAGTGAATCAAGTTTTTGCTCATGTCTAATGGTAAAAAAGCCATAATGAATACAAAATTAAAATTAATGTTAACTAAAAACACACATAAAAAAATATAAAAATAAAAAAGGTGCACTTTCGATTTACGGGGTGGTTATGCACATCAAAACGGTTGATCAATTTTTGTTTTGCTGGTGGCAAAAATCACTATTGCAGGAGCATGGAAGACCCCGTCAGTGGCTTTCAGAAGGATGAAACAAAAAATTACGTGGATTATGATTCATGAGAAGGTTGCTAGCAGGGGTGGACTGACCATTTGGCCACTCGGGCACTGCCCGAGGGCCCCCGGGCCACTAGGGGGCCCCATCAGGGTTGCCAGTCTCAGTAAAACTAGGGACAGTATGTCAAAATCTGTGTTTTTTTTACATCTGTCTCTGAAATGTCCCTTACCGACATCCTTTTGGTCTAAAAATCCAGAGATTATAGATGCCCCACCTCTCCAGTACCTTCTTAGCCAATAGAAACATGTCTGTGTATACTGTGTGTACATTTATGTGTATACTGTGTGATTGTATACTGTGTGTATACTGTGTGGCCCCATAATCTCTGATTGCCTGGGGCCCCATAATCTCTGATTGCCTGGGGCCCCATAATCTCCTATTGCCCGGGGGCCCCATGAGTTGCCAGTCCGCCCCTGGTTGCTAGTATTGTTCATGACCGCCAGTCTGTGTTTGAACAAACCTGGGAGCCTTGGACAACGTATATACATGTGCCTCTGTCATAGCTCCTAACTGTCCCTGATTTCGAGGGACTGTCCCTGATTTGGAGCAATGTCCCTCTGTCCCTCATTCCTCCTCATTTGTCCCTCATTTTGGTCTGATCTATATAGTTGTATATAAAATGCACTTTTTATCCTTCAAAACGTGTTTCTCAGTGCGAAACCTTTCATCCGATTTCTAAATTGCTGTATTTGTACATTTTAAAAGTCAATATAAAGAAATAGTAGTGGTAAAAAAAAAAAAAGTCCTTGTGGATTTAATTAACCTTTTTTTTTTGTTAATTATCCTTTAAGGAGGTGTGGCAGGGGGTGTGTCCTATGCCTACATACATTTGTAAGTAGGTGTCCCTCATTCCCATCTAAAAATGTTGGGAGGCATGCACTGTCACTAACCCCGGCTTCTCTTTCCCTTTTCCCCCCTTTCTTTTAATATTTCTTCACTCTGCCGGTGAATGCTGCTGGGGGGTTGTTGGGGTGGGCTGTACCCCCCAGAATTTAATTTTACCCCCCCCAAAGTCCTCTGCCCACAACGTCCCCCTCACCTCCCCATACAGCACAAACATAAGCTACATTCACACTGGCAATTAGGGCTGGCGCAAACTGTAGTTCCTCCTGCGGCTCTCAGTGGATAGGTGTGACTTCCAGCCCCATTTACTATAATGATAGTTCGCCAGCGGCTGCACCTATTCACGTCTCTATCCTTATTGTTAGTGTATTTTATGTGCGGGCCAAGACAATTCCTCTTCTTCCAATGTGGCCCAGGAAGGTCAAAAGGTTGGACACTAGGGTTGCCACCTGTCCGGTTTTGACCCGGACAGTACGGGTTTAGGAGGCTGTGCCCGGGTTTCCCTCTGCCTCACACCCGGACACCATTTCCAGCTCACGGGGGTTACCATGGGGCCGCCTTTTACAAGCCCCAGCACACAGGGGGACCCGGACAGCAGGGGGATTGTAGCGGCGGGCAGGGGGAGCAAATACAGAGCAATGAAAACAGAGAGAGAGGCGACAGGCAGCTGCTGGTGCAGACGTTTTTAATAAAGTAAATGCTTAAAAACAATCCACTCACTGTCAGTCTGTGAACTTAGTCGGCTGTCCCATCCTCCCCTCCAATCCACAATGCTGTTATTACTGAATCGCTTGAGAAAGCCAATAACACAGAGCTGCGGGGAGACTGCAGTGAGCTGTCAGCCTGGGATGCTGTGACCAATCAGAGCGTTCCGGAGGCTTAACCACGCCTCCATCATCAGAGGCTGACAGTTCACATGAGTTTCCCGTGGCTCTCTGTTTCCTCCAGTGATAACAGCAGCGTTGATTGGAGGGGAGGATGGGACAGCCGACTTCACAGACTGACATATACAGCTCTGACATGGAGAGTGAGTGGATTGTTTTTAAGCATTTATTTTATTAAAAAACTTCTGCACCAGCAGCTGCCTGTCGCCTCTCTCTCTTATGTTTTGACTCCTCTGTGTTTTCCCCCCTCCTCCTGTATTTGTCACCCCCTCCTCCTGTATTTGCCACCCCCCCCCCCAGCCCCCCCACCCCCGCCACCCCCCCGCCCCTCCTCCTGTATTTGTCACCCCCTCCTCCTGTATTTGTCACCCCCTCCTCCTGTATTTGTCACCCCTCCTCTGTAATTCCCCCCCCCCCTTGTCTGTATTTGCACCCCCTCCTCTGTAATTGTCTCCTCTTCCTCTGTATATGCCACCCCCTCCACTGTATTTGCCACCCCCTCATCCTGTATTTGTCACCCCTCCTCCTGTATTTGCATCCTCTTCCTCTGTATTTGCACCCCCCCCTCCTCTGTAATTGTCTCCCCTTCTCTGTAATTGTCTCCCCTCCTCTGTAATTGTCTCCCCTTCTCTGTAATTGCCACCCCCCTCCTCCTCCTGTATTTGTCACCCCCTCCTCCTGTATTTGCCACCCCCTCCTCCTCCTGTATTTGTCACCCCTCCTCTGTAATTGTTCCCCTTCTCTGTAATTGTCCCCCTCCTCTGTAATTGCATCCTCTTCCTCCTGTATTTGCCACCCCCTCCTCCTCCTGTATTTGTCACCCCCTCCTCTGTAATTGTTCCCCTTCTCTGTAATTCCCCCCCCCCCCCTTGTCTGTATTTGCACCCCTCCTCTGTAATTGTCTCCTCTTCCTCTGTATATGCCACCCCCTCCTCCTGTATTTGCCCCCCCCTCCTCCTGTATTTGCCACCCCCTCCTCCTCCTGTATTTGTCACCCCTCCTCTGTAATTGATCCCCTTCTCTGTAATTGATCCCCTTCTCTGTAATTTCCCCCCCCTTGTCTGTATTTGCACCTCCTCCTCTGTAATTGTCCCCCCTCCTCTGTAATTGCATCCTCTTCCTCCTGTATTTGCCACCCCCTCCTCCTCCTGTATTTGTCACCCCCTCCTCTGTAATTGTTCCCCTTCTCTGTAATTTCCCCCCTTGTCTGTATTTGCTCCTCTTTCTCTGTATATGCCACCCCTCCACTGTATTTGCCACCCCCCCTCCTCCTGTATTTGCCACCCCCTCCTCCTGTATTTGCATCCTCTTCCTCTGTATTTGCACCCCCCCTCCTCTGTAATTGTCTCCCCTCCTCTGTAATTGTCTCCCCTTCTCTGTAATTGCCCCCCCTTCTTTGTAATTTGCCACCCCCTCCTCCTGTATTTGCATCCTCTTCCTCTGTATTTGCACCCCCCCTCCTTTGTAATTGTCTCCCCTTCTCTGTAATTGTCTCCCCTTCTCTGTATTTGTCACCCCCCTCCTCCTGTATTTGTCACCCCCCTCCTCCTCCTGTATTTGCACTCCTCTTCCTCTGTAATTGTTCCCTATCTCTGTATTTGCCCCCTAGCTCTGTAATTAACCCCTCCTCTGTATTTGCACCCCTCCTCTGTAATTTCCCCATCAATCTCTGTAATTGTCCCCCCTCCTCTGTAGTTGTCCCCCACTCCGAACCCTCTGCTGTCTGGATCCCCCTGTGTACTGGGGCCCCGTGATACCCCCTGTCGGCTGCCATGGGGGTATTGGAAGGAGGAGGATTTGTGCTGGTAGGGAAATGAGATTTGTAATAGGAGAGAATGGGGATAATGGCACCCCAATCACACAGGCATCCCACAATTCTGTTTACGTGATTTTCCCGCGATTTGTCGGGTGACAATCGCTGCAAAATAGCACCGCGGTTGGGGTGCCATGCCGTGCGCCTCTAAAGTGTTCGGGTTTGGCTTGAAGAAAAGGTGGCAACCCTATTGGACACCCCTGATTTGAACCATTCCTAGCATAAAAAAAGTCAACAATCTTAAATGTATTCAGAATTTGTATAGGAGGAAGACCCACATTCTGGGAAAACAATTTGTTAGACAATAAGTTCTGGGAAGCGATGGCTCAGACAAACAGGAATTCACGCTGAAACTATTGTTTTATTCCAGCGAAGCAACATTTTTGGCAAGTCACATGTTTAAATAATCAAAAAAATATTTTCATGCTGATAAGCCTCAAACTATCTCAGCAAAAAGTTAGCTACAACTGCAGCCAGCCATGAATCAGAGCTGATTGACAAACACATGACTTGCAGTAGACTTGCCAGCATTTAAATTTTTAATTTTTTTTGCAGGACCGCTTTATCCTCCTTTTTGTCTGGTTTTCGGTTTTGCACATTTGTTAACTACTTAAAGTGGTGTTGCCACCAAAAAAAAAAAAAATGTGCTTAAAAATCATAAAAAAAAATAAAAAAAATAATTGGAAAAAAACATTTTTTTTACTCACCTCTAAATGCATGTTGCTAGGGGGTCCCTCGTAGTCTGCCAACTTCAGTGCCCGGGCACTGACATCACTTCCCTCGGCGCCGCACAGTCATCTGGGACCTGTCACGTGTCCCAGGTGACTGAGCGTCGTATGACGGTGCACGGCGCCGCTCGCGCATGCGCAGTGGGTGCCCGACTGTGAAGCCACAGTCGGGTGCCCACAGTAAGAATGCCGGGGAACGAGGGGGGGCTTCGTTCCCCCGCATCGCTGGACCCTGGGACAGGTAAGTGTCCGATTATTAAAAGTCAGCAGCTGCAGTATTTGTAGCTGCTGACTTTTAAAAAAAAAAAAATTTTGTGGGCACTCCTCTTTAAGGACCGAGCCTCTTTTTGAGATTTGTTGTTTACAAGTTAAAAACATTTTTTTTGCTAGAAAATTACTTAGAAAAAAAAATTATAATGTTTGGGGGTTCTAACACCCTAGAGAATAAAATGGTGGTCGTTGCAATACTTTCTGTCACATCCTATTTGCGCAGCGGTCTTACAAGCGCACATATTTTTTTTTTTAATTAAAAGATAAGACAACAGTAAAGTTAGCCCAATTTTTTTTTGTTATATTGTGAAGGATAATGTTACACCGAGTAAATTGATACCCAACATAGCATTTTTCAAAATTGCGCCCGCTCGTGGAATGGTGACAAACTTTTACCCTTAAAAATACGACGTAAAAATAAAAAAAATGTAAAAAAATTCTACAGGTTGCATGTTTTGAGTTAGTTGCAGAGGAGGTCTAGGGCTATAATTATTGCTCTCGCTCTATCGATCGCGGCGATACCTCACATGTGTGGTTTGAACACCGTTTTCATATGTATGCGTTCGCTTCTGCACACGAGCTCGGCGGGACGGGGCTCGTTTAAAATAATTTTCTCATTTATTTTACCTTTTACTTTTTATTTTTACATTGTTCTTTTAAAAAAAAAACTCTGTCACTTTTATTCCTATTATAAGAAATGTAAACATTCCTTGTAATAGAAAAAAAAGCATGACAGGACCTCTTAAATATGAAATCCAGGTCAAAAAGACCTCAGATCTCATATTTACACTAAAATGCAACGTCGTTTCCGCCCTGCAATGATATGGAGACGAGTGGGGGCCATCTTCCCCTCACTCGTCTCCATGTCAAGCTAGGGAAAAGATCCGATTGCCTCCGCCGCTGCCAACGGCTCCAGTAAGCGGCGGAGGGTACCAGAGCGAGGCGGGAGGTGGCGCAGATAAAAGTGATCTTGCGGCGAATATAATTTGCGTTGCATATGAATTTCCAATACCTTTTGCAATATGCAACAGTATATTTTTTTTCAAAACAGCTGCACCCAGGTTGGATTTGATTTAAATCACGATTTAAATCACTAGTAAAAAAGCTTGATTTAAATCAACTCAAATTTAAATCATAATTTTTTAACCACTTAAGGACCGCCTCCTGCACATTTACGTCGGCAGAATGGCACGGCTGGGCATATCAACGTACAGGTATGTTGCTCTTTAAGAGCCCAACCGTGGGTCGCACTCGTGACCCGGTCCTGAGCTCCGTGACTGTGGCCGCGGGACCCGTGGACCCGATCACTGGGAAACGTGCACAGCTGAGGTTGTCATTCATTTTCTGTGTGCTAGAGGGGAGAGGCGTGTGGGCTGTCCCCCGGAAATCTGTGGTGTCGACACTACATGTCACAAGTGACTCATGCAGATAGCAGAGGTAAAAAAGAGCAAATGCTGTAAGAACCATACTTGCAGTTTTGGATTGGGGCTAGTACACACTATAGAGTGATATGCTTTGTTCATTTTTAATTTCAGTGGTTTACAACCACTTTAACCACATGCCGACTGGGCCATAGCCGAAAGACGGCTACAGCGCGGTCGGCTTATTCTGGGTGGACGTCCGTAGGACGTCCTCCCAGAATCTTGCTCCCGCGTGCCCCCTGGGGCGCGCAATCGGGAACATCCGTGACCGCAAGGGACCAGAGGACCCGGCGCATCACGGTAAACGGCCGTGACGGAGCGATCACATGTAAACAAACCGACGTCACGTCATGACACCGGTTCCTCCCTCCCCTCTCTGTACCGATCGGTACAGTGAGAGGGGAAAAGCGGAGAGGGGGAGAGATGGGATCAGCTCTGTGGCCTGGGTGTGTAGTGCCCACAGCGCTGCTCAATGACAGTGAAACACTGTGCAATAGTCTGCCAGCACTGCAATACTGTGCAATAGTCTGCCAGCACTGCAATACTGTGCAATAGTCTGCCAACACTGCAATAGTCTGCCAACACTGTGCAATACTCTGCCAACACTGCAATAGTCTGCCAACACTGTGCAATAACCTGCCAACACTGTGCAATAACCTGCCAACACTGTGCAATACTCTGCCAACACTGTGCAATACTCTGCCAACACTGTGCAATACTCTGCCAACACTGTGCAATACTCTGCCAACACTGCAATAGTCTGTCAACACTGCAATACTCTGCCAACACTGTGCCAATACTCTGCCAACACTGTGCCATTACTCTGCCAACACTCTGCCAATACTCTGCCAATACTCTACAAAAAATACGCCAATACTCTGCCAATACTCGCCAATACTCTTCAATAGAAACAAAGAATTTTTTTTTTTACCAAATTTTCTGTCTTTTTTGATTTATAGCGCAAAAAAAAAAAAACCCAGCGGTGATTCAATACCACCAAAAGAAAGCTCTATTTGTGTGAAAAAAAAGACAAAAAATTTATTTGGGTACAGTACAGTGTTGCATGACTGAGTAACTGTCATTCAAAGTGTGAGAGCACCGAAAGCTGAAAATTGGTCTGGTTAGGAAAGGGGGTTTAAGTGCCCAGTGGGTAAGTGGTTAAGATTCAATACCAGCGTGTTCCAAACAAAATGATTGAAAGGGAGTGGGCGTTGCTGGTGGTTACCTAAAGTGTTGTTGGGAGGTGTCATAACATATTACTAAACAGAGGGTACAGATATGAATCAGATGTAGAACAGGCATGTTTAGGTATTTTGCAAATTGTTTCAAGTTTCTTTCCACCTACCAAAGTCATACTGCTGAACATTGTGTATGAAGCTGTAGAGAGGACAATGTCCAAAGAACACCAGCATGACCGGACCACCACCATTTGGATTCACTATGTGAGCGGAGTGGCCAACCACAGCGTAGCGTTCCTTGCCCTTTGGAAAAAGCTGAGCCCATGATGTATTCTGGACATGAAAAACCCACAACTGGTTGGTGACTTTCCCAGTGGTGTCGATTTTACCCCCATACATGTACAACTTGTCCTACAAAAAAGAACAGAAGGAGGTTTATTGGCATAAAAAACGAATGTATTCGATTTTGGATGCAAGAATGAATAAAGATAAACTACTGTGCTGTGACCTGTGTCTATGTTCCTCTACAAATATATTCTCTTTAGGGATTTCAGAATATACAGTATACTGTACTTTACTAATGACCCCAAAAGACTAAAACATTATACTGTATACCTCCTGTCTAAAGACTGTCTGAAAGGTGTCCTTCAAGAAGGAAAGTCATGGACTATGTGAGACTATGCACCTGGGTGACACCTGCCAGAGGGGTGACACCATCAAGTAGGAAGTGGTATCCAACCGCGATGGTGTCACCCCCATCCGTGACAGCACAGGGTACTGTGGCAAAGCTAGACATAAGAGAGCCGAATTGGGGGACAGCCAACACCAGGTGACACCAACCCTAGTGACACCTCTATTCATGGACACTCAACATTTGTCTGCTGTTCTAGAAGATGCTGAATGTGGAGCCTACTAGGATCTGCTTTGACTTTGAACATTAGAAGGAAGTGAATCTATTGTCTTCATAAAAAGACAAAAAAGAATCCACCAAACTAGGATTGAAGAATCAAAAATGTCTTGAAAGATTAAAGCCTACAGGAGACTTTCAATGTTCTTGTATTACTATTCTCCCACAATGCATCACATTCTGTGAATGGGCACTGTAAATCTCGTCATTCAACTGCTCCTCCTCCTTTCACAGAATGTGATACATTATGGAAGAGTAGTAATGTGAATTCTACGAATGAGCAGTGGATATCTTGTCATTCAACTTCTCCACCTCCATTCACAGAATGTGATGTATTTGTGGAAAAGTAGTAATACGAGTTCTGTCAATGGGTGGCGGAGAGCCTGTCATTCAACTGCTCCTCCATTCACAGAAAGCATTGCTGAGTGGAAGAGTAGTAATACGAGTTCTGTGAATGGACAGAGGGGCTCTTGTCATTCAAATGCTCCTCCCCAATTTACAGAATGTACTGCATTGTGGAAGAGTATTAAAGGAGAAGTACAGGGGGTCCCCGACTTACGAACGCCCGACCTACGAACATCCCCTACTTACGAACCGGGCGCTGCGGGGACCCTCCGCCATTTTCCGCTGCCCTTCGGCTGTTCTGCGCATGCGCGGCCAGACGGAGCCTCGGAAAATGACGGCAAACATCGGAAAAGTCCGTAATTTGTCACGCATGCGCAGAACGGCATTCGACGAAACATCGGAAATGTCCGTAATTGTCGGTCTGCGCATGCGCGGCCGACTTACGAACATTTCCAAGTTAAAGTGGTCGGACACCCTGAAAACAAAAACTTTAAAAAATGTTAGTAACAATTTCAAATGAAAAAAAAAATAAACATTTTTTTTTTACTTACCAGAAATGGCTGTTGCTAGGCAGATCGTCCTAATCTGCCTCCTACAGCGCCGCAGTGATCTTCTCTCCTTCCGTCTTCTAGTGAATGGGGCGCGGTGTGTTATGGGAACGGTGTCCCACAACACATCGCGTTCCCCATTCACAAATCCGAGTCGCGCATGCGCAGTAGGCCGCGCAAAGCCGTTTCCCTTACTGAGGATGGCGGCGCTGGATCCGGATCGCCGTGGGACATCTCGGCCTCCACGAACGACATCGCGGGCGCCCTGGGAGGGTAAGTGTACTTATTAAAAGTCAGCAGCGACTTTTTTTTTAGCTGCTGACTTTAAAAAAAAAAAATTTTTAAGCTGAAACACCGCTTTAAAAACAAGCGGGCAGTCCCTAACGAGTTCGTAACCCCTTGTACAGCCAAAACCTGTTTGGCTGTACTTCTTCTGTGGATCACAGGAATGCAGTTCGTTCTGCACTCCTTTGATCCGTTTTCAGCAGACAGCCGGCGGAAGTCTGCTGTTGGCTGACATCACTGAGCCGGTCTAGCGGAAAAGATCGTGACCATATAACTGGGATCTGCCCACATGCCTGGATTGGCACCCAGCTCAGCCTCTCAGCGAGCTGCCGAGAGCCTGAGCCAGCTGCTCCTGCCTCCTCCACGGCCCAACGCTCTAGTGAGCACTCAAAGGGCAGAGCAGAGAGCCGTGACTGACAGTCAACCGCTCTCTGCTCAGGGAGCTCTGAGAACTGAGCGATTGGCGGTGTTTGATCGCTCGGTTCTCAGCCTTAGAACCAGCGGGGGGACGGATGCAGCATCGGAACGATGATGTATCCACCTAGGTAAGTATGATTCTACAATAAAAAAAATATTCATACTTCTCTTTTAACTGCTTGCCGACCAGCTGCCCCAATTATACTGCGGCAGGTTGCCTCGGCTGCGCAAATCGCTGTAGCTGTACGTCTGTCCCTTTAACAGCTATAGCAGGGACGGCCACCCTGGATCGCTCCACAGAGAGCCAGAAACAAACTGATCCTCATTCTGACAGGGCAGTAGAGAGAAATCGTCTGTTCCTAGTGATCAGGAACAGCGATCTCTCTCTACTCCCCGTCAGTCCCATCCCCCCATAGCTAGAAACACCTCCCTAGGGAACACTTAACCCCTTGATTGCCCCCTAGTGTTAACCCATTCCCTGCCAGTGACATTTATACAGTAATCAGTGGCTATTTTTAGCTCTGATCACTGTAATAATGTCACAGGTCCCAAAAAAGTGTCAAAAGTGTCCGATCTGTCCGCAGCAATGTCACAGTCCTGCTAAAAATCGCTGATCACCGCCATTTACTAGTTTAAAAAAAAAAAATTATAATAAAAATGCCATAAACATAGCCCCAATTTTGTAGATGCTATAACTTTTGCGCAAACCAATCAATACACACTTATTGCGATTTTTTTCACCAAAAATATGTAGAACAATACATATTGGCCTATTTATTATAGCAAAAAAAATATTTTTTCAAAATTGTCGGTCTTTTTTTTTTGTTTTATAGCAAAAAATATTATTTTAAAAAAAAATTTTTATAGCGCAGAAAAATTAAAACCGTAGAGATAATCAAATACCACCAAGAGAAAGCTCTATTTGTGGGAAAAAAAAGGACGTCTATTTTGTTTGGGTACAACGTCGCACGACCGTGCAATTGTCAGTTAAAGCGACGCAGTGCCAAATCGCAAAAAGTGCTCTGGTCAGAAAGGGGGTAAAATCTTCTGGGGCTGAAGAGGTTTATGTGCTTGGTGCTGTATCCCCGAGTCATTTTCTAAACTTCAGCTTTAAACCACCTGTTATTAATTTCTAGTGTCTAACTTTATGGGTCCCCAAGTCCAGAGTTGTACCTTGTATCCTGCCACAGAATGGCCATATCTCGCAGCAACGGAGTTGGCTGAACTGTTTAGAGGAAGCCACTTACGGGAGACGAGGTCATACCTGTCCAAGACACAATCCAGTAACGTACAATCACATGAGCTGCTGTCAGAGCTACGCAGGCTCTAATCACGTGCTTCTAAAACAATTAAAACCTCCCATTGGAATCAATGCATCCAGCGCCCTGCATGTAAATTAGGGGCGGGGCACATGGATTAGTGGGGCGGCGCCCCTGGGCCCCATATGGACGGGACGCCACTGATGATAAAGCTATTCCCCTTTTGGTAGAAGCTCTCTACAGTTACAGGATGGAGCGCACCGCTAGACTCAATTCTCCCTTTGCCAAAATTAACCGACTTAAACTGGTTCTAAAGCCTCAAGGTTTCTATGCATTAAGGTTAAAAAAAAACTTCTGTGCTGCAGGAGTCCCCCAGCCCCTCCCCCCCCCCCCCCCCCCTTACTCTTCACTGAACCTATTCTGATCCAGTGATGTGCACAAAAGCAGCAGCTCTCGCTGCCATATCCCTCCTCATTGACAGCAGAGTCATTGGGAGTGGGGCCGAGCTTTTCTGTATTTATGAAGTCAGAAACATAAGAAAATTCCACCTTTTGCGTAAAAAAATATTTCGCAAAAATATGCATTTATTATTTGTTTTGCATTGAGCTTGCAAAGCCTTGCAATTGGCTCCTGCAGACTCTTCCTCCAGCCCCCGGTCCAGGGCCGGGACAAGGGGTGGGCAGGAGGGGCGGCTTCCCTGGGCACTGTGGAATCATGTGAGGTGGGGGGGCACCACAAGGATATTGGGGGGGAATTGTGTTGGAAGGGGAAATTTGGGGAAGCGTCAGGAGGTAAGTATTGTTCTAGGAGGGGAAATTTGGGGGGGGGGGGTGCTAAGAGTGGCGTTTTAGGGGGATTTGTGTTGGCAGAGGGGGGTGGTGGAAGAAGATTTGTGCTAGGAGGGGGAATTTGGGGTGGATTTGTGCTGTGAGGGGGGGGGGGTTGAAGTGGGGGGGGGAGAAAATATGTACTAAGAGGGGAACTTTTAGTGGTAGAGGACTTATGCTAGGAGGGATTCATTTTTTTGGGGGGAGGGCATTTGAGCTGGGGGGAATTGAGGGATGGGGGCAAATATTTGAGCTGAGATGGGGTATTTAAGCAGGGGGGTGGATTTGTACTAGGAGGAGGGGGATTTATGCTTAGGGGGGGGTTAGTGCTCAGTGTTTTTTTGGGGTGGAATTTTGCTGGCACAAAATGATCATACATCTTGGGGGGGGGGGGGGGGGGGGGGGGGGGGGGGGATGTGCAGTGCAGTTTGGCATGTTTACCCTGGGCTCTAGATGACCTTGTCCAGGCACTGCCCTGGTCCATATAGAAGAGTACAGATGTTCAGCCATGGAGATGGAGGAAGTATTAGTGGAATACTGTGATGACCGATGGGACTGTAGTGTCTTGAAAAAATTACTGGAGCTGGTTGGTAAAGAAACCTGTAATCCTGTAAGTGGGGGTGCCAGTTTGGGTGTGGGGGCTGTGCATGCGTCCATTTGTGTGGACTGTTCTCGCTAGCAGGTGCTACACTTGGGCTAAATTACCCCCAATATCACAATATATATATACACATACATATGTAACACCCTCTACCATAGGTAGGTGCTAGAGTGAGGATTTTTGTAAGGGAAACTGTCAGGCAGGAAAATTTAAGCAGGCCTATGCTTCAGGCTAGGCCTGCTTGTTTTGATCTGGAGGAGTGGTTAGTGCAGCAGTGGGTGTGACCACCTGTGCTTTAGTTCTGAGGCCCCTCTCCTGCAGACTGTTGCTCCCAGGACTTCCACCCTCCTGCACAAACTTTCACTGTAGATCATTATTCTTCCTGTCACATCATCCTCCTTTGACAAAAGAGAAAACTCTGAACAATCTCAGTTGCTGGCTAGAATTGGGTTGCACTGTTACTAGGCCAGAGGTCTGCAGTACCGCTCTCCGGCGGCCTAGTAATTTAGAAACATGTGCTGATTGGTGGACTACAACGATTTGACACTCTCCCCACAGTCTCTCCTCTGGCCTCGTACCCAGCTCCCCTGGCATGCCTCATCCAGAATTCCACTGTGGTCCACTCACGACCTTCTCCTGCCCCGAGTCCATGATGGAGAACTTTAACTGGACATACGCCACGTTTACGCGTTTACACGTCATCAATGACCGTGTAAAGATGAAGCTCCCTCCCAGCTATCCCGGGCTCCTCCGCTAGGCCTCGCATGGCCCCTGCTTTCTGCCTAGTACTCCATTCTCCACGTCTCCCGGCCGACAACTCCTCTCCAGTGGCCTCTTACCTCAGCTTATATGGAAGGCCGCCTAGGGATTGGTCAGGGCTCCCACACAAGCTGCCTGCCACTCCTAGGCCCAGCAGAGATATGCCCCTGTAGAAGACCGATAGTGTCGAAACGCATCGGGCCAGCTGTCTCATACCCCTCGTATTGCCGACCCATTTTTATATTTTCTCGAGATTTTATCCTTATATTTGTCACATGATAATGTGAATAAATTTTACACATAACTTTTTTGACCTGCACCATCGGAGTTGTCTCCATTTTTTTATCCTGTTTTTCCCGGTCCGTGGGATCACCCCCTTTGATCATCTGATGCCTGGATGTCCACTATTTGCTGTGACTGCTGACTGATCCAGTGGCCTGCCTTGGAAGCTGTTTGGTTCCAGTTTGCGGTGGTCTCCTCCTGACCCATGGATGCGAGAAATTCTACCTTTAAGCCTGTCTGATACAGATGCCGTACGGTATCTGTATCCAACACTTCTGGTAAGAGTATATATGCTTTTCAGTGACACCAGACAAGCCTGTTTTTCATCTGTGTTCCTTTATCCTTGAGCCGATCCGAGGGACTCATCTGTTGGTGTCACCACTCACATGAACTTTATACTTTCATTGTAGATATTACTGGGGTCATTTCCAGTAATAATATTGACACTTTATGTTTGACACTGTTCACGTTTAATATTGGAATGTTGTAATATACATTCATATTATGTGCATGTATTAGCGCTACAATTTTTGGATTTGCAGGAGATACGCAGAGGAGGAGAAATAGTCTGCATGGTGTTATGCAGGGGAAGTGTCTGTGGATATTATGTGTACATCAGTACCTCACGGCTCAACCTTTTGTTCTAATTCATAAATATGATGGCAAAACAAATGTTCTATGAGCATCCCATATTTCCTTTCCTCCAACCAAGTTATATTCCCCAATAAATAAAACAAAACAACGCAAATGACTGTTCATTGTCTCAGAAAAGTGATAGATGGAGGTCTGGCAGCAGGGTGACATGGTGGATGTTAGTAACTAGTAGCAACCAAGCGTTATATATATATATATAAATAAATATATATATATATATATATATATATATACATATATATATATTACACACACTATTTAAGTAAATAAATTCATAAAATATAAAATAGGTGGGGTTCTCACGCCATGACCATCTGGTAATTGGAATGGTTGAACATGTAGCCGCCCACAATCCACATGACATCATCCACCACCACGGCCTTGTGAGACGCTCGGGCCTGCTGTGGGAAAGAGAACTCTTCTCGGGTCCAGAACGACTGGTTGGCTGGGACTGGGACTGAACAGCCGGGACCTGAAATAGCCAAAATAATACATATGAAGCGGTGACCACCACACCTCCAAAAAAATCTCAGCCCAGTAGCAATGGAGCATCACTGACCACTGTATTTTCGATCACAGTCGTTAAGGGGTGTATTTATCTGCTTGCCGACCGGCTCACACTGAAATACGTCGGCAGAAGGGCACATACAGGCATATTAACGTACATGTACGTTGCCCTTTAAGAAGCGGGCGTTCGCGCGCCGACGCAAGCTCCGTGAGTGTGATCGTGGGTCCCGCGGACTAGATGTCCGCGGAGATACCCGCGATCGTCTCACGGAGGGGAAATGCTTGTTTACATCAGTATTTCCCCATTCTGCCTAGTGACAGGACACTGATCACAGCTCCCTGTAATCGGGAGCGGTGATCAGTGTTGTGTCACACACAGCCCCTCCCCCCCCCACAGTTAGAATCACTCCCTAGGACACACTTAACCCCCTACAGCTACCACCCAGTGGTTAACCCCTTCACTGCCAGTCACATTTACACAGTAATCAATGCATTTTTAATCACACTGATCTCTGTATAAATGTGAATGGTCCATTTATAAAAAAAAAAAAAAAAAATCACAGAGATATTCATCTTACAAAACTGCCTATACATTTGCTCTGTGCGAACGGGAACACAATCTAATGTTATTAGGCCTTTTTTCAATCCAGGCTGAATGTAATGCATTTATACAAAGTAGAGTGAATTAAAAAAAATACTGCATTATGGCCACTAGATGGAGCTGATGATCAAAGGAAATAAATACGTATACAGTATTTTCCTGATTCATTATGTTTTAATGAATGAATAACATTTGATCCGGTGAGAAAATAGCCTAGTGGCAATGGATTTTGTCCCCATGTACATGCACTTTCACAGGACAAATAGTTCTGCAAATTTTTTTTATATATATACACCCCTTATGCCCCGTACACACGGTCGGATATTCCGATGGAAAAAGTCCGATCGGATTATGTTGTTGGAAAATCTGATCGTGTGTGGGCTTTTTTCTGTCAAAATTTCCAACAGAAAAAATTTGAGAGCAGGATCTCAACTTTTCCGACAACAATATCCGATCGGACTTTTTCCGATCGTGTGTAGAGAATTCCGACGGACAAAGTGCCACGCATGCTCAGATCACATAACGAGACCAAAGCTATTGGTTACTAGCCTCGACGTAGTTCCGTAGTACGCAACGAACGTTACCACGTTCGGAAACGATCAGATTTTCCGACAACTTTGTCCGACCACGTGTATGCAACACCAGTGTCGGACAAAATCCGTCGAAAAAAAATCAGACGGATTTTGTGGTCGGAATTTTCGATCGTGTGTACGGGGGTTTAGAGTTGGTGTGCATTGGTGTTAATCTATTTCCTCTCTCTGGCTGACAACGCTATAATGTCACTTCTGAATCTCACTTCCTAATAGCGTTGTCAGACCCGCATGTCCCTTCCTGTCCTGGTGACATATCCAAGTTGGATGATGTTGCATTAATGGGGATGCACAAGCGTGACAGTTCAATGCCTCGCTGATGGGAAATAAACAAAGCTTGTTCTCACCCTGCCAGCCTGGGTTGCAGACACATCCCTTGGCACCGTTCAGATTGCACACCCCGCGCTCGGGCTCTCCGCAGCTGTCCAGGCAGTACGGGATGTCACATGACTCTCCTTTCCAGTTCTCAGCACAATCACAGTACACTCCGGTGCCATTCCCCGCCACACACATCCCCCTTCCAGAGCAGTTGTTGGGACAGGTGTCAATGCTGCAACATAAAGGAAATCATGTGAATACCATAAACCAGAACCAAAATGGCGGTGGGGTGGGGGATTATTCTTTGCATTGGAATATAAAAAGATGGGAGCGACATTTACAAACATCCCAAAGTTTATTTTCAGGATATTGAAGTTCATTAGATTGAGATTCAGCTTCTACAAAGTCCAGCTGAGAGACCAGCATTCACCCACTTAAATAATCCCCGTAATGTATGCATTATCTGTAATATAATTTTCTATTGATTTCCTTTGATTGGCAGCTCCATCTAGTGGCCATAATGCAGTATTTTCCTGAAGTGCAGCACTTTAGGAAAGTACTGCATTATGGCCAGTAGATGGAGATGACGATCAGATGAAAATAAATGGCAAATGATATTTCACACATAATAAACAAATTGCAGGGATGAGTCACAATAGCTGTGCAAATGATAAGACATTTAAGACATTTGCACAGCAATTTTTTTTATATATATGTAGCGATACCCCCAGTTAAGAGGGCCGCAAGTTTGTTTGGGTCCCTGAGTACAGCTCCACCAACCCCCCGGCAATCTACTCTACCCGCTCTGGCACAGTTAATCAACAGGTGTAGGCGTATGCACATATAAATATCACTTATACTTTAAGTGTAATGGACTCAAACTCACAAGCAGACTGCTAACTTGAATAACTGTCTTTACTTTGGTAAAGTGAAAAGAAATGGTAACATGCATTTAAACATTTGACTTACAATACACATGAACAGGTCCCTGCAGTATGTGCTATGAACATGTACACATATGTGGGTCTGGGTAGCAATGGGGAACGGAGCGCCAAATGTAGCGACCGTCTGCTATGCACCCCTGAGGTGCAACAAATCTAACTGCGCCTACCTAACGGACCAGGCCTGATCCCTAGCAATAGAGCTCAGTCCTTGAGGGAACACAGTATTCTTCACCGGCAAGAGAACTGTAGAGGTGGTGCACATGTAGCTTTAAATGGTGTGTTTGTAATCCACAGAAAGAAACAATCTGCTGCTCTGAGGTAAATTGTGCCTTGGCAGTTCAATAGGCATAGAGTAAAAGTAACAGTGCAGGATGAGCCTTTCAGCTCGCTCACCACTCCTGGGGTACCGTCCTCAGCTCCGGGACCTCCACTGGCGGCGTCCGGCCTCCTCCGTCACAGCCCCTGCGCTCCGGTCCTCCCTCTGTCCGACCGTGTGTAGGCAAAAGTCTCCGCTCTGCTGCTGCTGACGATGAGGGGTGAGAGTCTCTCTTTGTCTGCTGCAAGGCCCAGGCTTCAGGCCTTCAGCAGTCCCGGTCCGCACAGGTGTCTCCTCACTCAGAAGTCTCTGCGTCACCAACCCAGTCAGAAGAGGAAGAGGCGGTCTCTCCTCTTGCCTTTTATCACCTCCCCCAGAAGCCTCTTGGGCGGAAACCATCCTCCCGGGAGCCTGGGGAATTATGGGGAATGTAGTCTTCTCCCCTAAAAGGGGAACGACCCCGCTACACACTCCCCCCACTTTGAATCTTTGGTCCCCAAAGACATTGCTCAATCTACAAACTTTCTTTGAAACAACATAATTCAGACAGAGGAGCTTCCCACCAATTAGCATAAGATGGGGAGCTGTCCTGTCTACAGGTCACTTCAGTGTGGGCGACCTGTCTAACTGTGCCAGAGAGTGAGCTGGGGTTGCCCTCCACCAAATGAACAGTGGATGGGTCAGGGCGTTCAGCACTTCTCCTTGCTGTGGTAACAGAGTCCTCTGAACTTTTTCCCATTTGGGGGTAAGTCAACTTCTTGGGAGGCCTCACAACTCTGCGAGATCTCTGTTCTCTTGGGACTTCTTCAGGAACACATTCTGGCAACATCTCTGGTTCTGGAACATCTACTTCTTCTTCTGAGTAGAGACCAGGGATATCTTCCCAGCACTCAGGCACAACACTGAATGGAACAAACTCTGTAGCTTCTGGGTTCAATGTTCTGTCTTCCACATCTTCAGTAAGTGGAAGATCTATGGCGGAATTTCCTGGAGTTGAGGAAGGCCATAGCCATTCAAGTTCTCCTCTTTCTTCCTCTGCTGGTTGGGGGTCCTGTCCACCCCTAGCTCGGAAGGTCTGGGACCGAGTATTAGGCCTGGGGGTATCCAGAATGGAAACAGATTCAGGTAAGTCTCTCGCTGGAGGTATTCTGACTGCTTCAGTAAGTGGGAGCAAATGATTCCTATGCCAGGTCTTCAAAGGCCCCACTCTTCCTTCTGGCTTCAACTTGTAGACAGGCAATCCTGGAAGTTTTCTACAGATGATATATGGCTCTGATCTCCATCTATCAGCAATCTTGTGTTTTCCAGGGATCCCTAGATTGCGTAACAGTACACGGTCCCCAGGCTGTAGGTCCTGTCCCCTCTGGTCAGAGGCCGCTTGAGCTTTCTCATAAGCTATCTTCAGACTGTGCCTCAGTCTGTCCACATATCCTTTGTGGGAGGCAGCAGAGGCATGGTCTAAGGAAATGCCAAAGGCCAGATCCACTGGCAATCTTGCTTCTCTCCCAAACATAAGTCGGTAAGGAGAGAAACCTGTCACATCACTGGTTGTACAGTTGTAAGCATGCACTAGAGCTGAAATGTGTTGACTCCAATGTTGCTTCTTCTCTGTTTCTAGAGTTCCTAACATGTTCAATAGGGTCCTGCTGAACCGTTCAGGCTGGGCATCACCTTGAGGGTGATATGGTGTGGTTCTAGTCTTCTCTACTCCCAGAGAATCTAGTAGCTTCCTGATCAAGCGACTCTCAAAGTCCCTTCCTTGGTCTGAATGGATTCTCTGTGGTAGTCCATAATGAACAAAGTACTTCTCCAGAAGTACTTTGGCTACTGTAGAGGCCTTCTGGTCCTTGGTTGGGAAAGCCTGAGCATAACGGGTGAAATGGTCGGTTACCACCAGAACATTTCCCAATCCACTCAAATCGGGTTTGAGGCAGAGAAAATCAATGCATACCAGATCCATTGGGCCTTGACTCTGTAGATGGCCCATTGGGGCAGCTTGATGGGGTAAAGTCTTTCTCTGAATGCATCTTGCACAGGAATGGCAATACTCCTCGACTTCGGCCCTCATGCAGGGCCAATAAAACCGGTCTCTGACAAGTTGGAAGGTTCTCTCTGCTCCCAAGTGACCATGCTGGTCATGTAAGGCAATCAGCACAGTCTCTCTATGCTTTTCGGGGAGAAACAACTGCCACTTATCTTCTGAGCTATCAGAGGGGCCCCTTCGGTAGACTACCCCCTGATGCACCTGTAACTTGTCCAACTCTCTCCTCAGTAGGCGAGCTTCTTTGGAAGGGTGAAGGCGAAGTCCCTCTGGACTCTGGTTTTCCAGGGCTTCCAGGACCAATCTCCCCATGGGGTCTTCCAATTGGTCACACCTTAACTCCTTCTTGGACAGCTTCGGTAGACACTCTTCTTCTAATTGAGTTACCCCACAGTAACACTTTGGGACTCCCACTGTGATAACTCCTATCTCTTCAGCTCATAATCAGGGAAGTCTTGCTGGTTCCAGGTGGACGAGGGCACACCACTGCTAAGGTGTCAAACACTTCAGTCTTCCCAGCTACGGATGGGTCAAAGGTCAACCGTATGGGTAGGTATCCATCATAGGGGAAACTCTGAGTCCCCAGCCCCCTTATCTCCAACTCCTCTATCTTCTGTATGGGCAAATGGCGTAGGTGTCTATCATAAAAGTCTCTGTATAATAGGGTCACCTGTGCTCCAGTGTCCAAGAGGGCCTTCGTGTATATCCCCTCCACTTGGATGGGTACAGTAGGAGATGGACCAACTAGCTCTTCTGGGTAGGGCCGAGTTGATGCTGTCCTCTTCTGTGGACTCTTTTCTTTTTCACTTGATTTGCGCTTGATCCTTTCTTGAGCCTGGTATGCATTAATTTTCTCCCTCTTAGTGGGAGTGTGAACCCGTTGAGGGACATTGTTATCTCTCACTTTCAAGGGTTCTCGTTTAGGAGTACTGTATTTCTTCGGAGGGGTCTTGCCCCCTTTCTCTGGAGTGTACCTTGGTTGAGGAACCCTGGGCCCCTTTTGAGGGGTTTGATCTCCTCGCTTTCTTTTCCCGTTATGCTTCTTGGAGCTCACTGAAGGTGATGGGCACCCGGTTGACTCCTTCACCGGGGCCCTTTGGCGTTTCCCGCCGGCTGGCGGCTATCTGTTTTCTTCCTCTTGGGACTGGAACATACAGCTGCAATATGGCCCACTCCGCCACAGTTAAAACAGATCATCTCCCCGTAGTCAGGTGGGGATGCTGGTGCTGAAACAGTTGGAAACAATTCCCTCCTGCTTGCTTCTTTCTTGGGACTGGGCGTCTCTTTCGCCACTAGAGATGTCAGTATCTCCATCATCTGAGATTCTCTGACCATTCGAATGAGATCCGGGTAGTCCAGGCTCCTCCCATCCTGCCGGGTGCGTAGCACTAGTGCGACAGGGTCCAGGGGTTGGGCTCCCCTCATCACCTGCTGGGCACGGGCTTCATCTACCTTCCCTGGATCCATCCCCTTCTTCAGGATAATCCTATGCAGGATCTTGTCTATACGTCCCATATACTCCGACAGCTTCTCCCCTGTCTTCTGGTAACAGTGTTCCAGTTGATAGGTAAGTTCTGTGACTTTTTCTGTCCCACCAAACACACTTTCCAGGATGTCTAGGTAGTCCTGGGCAGTGCAATCCTTCTTACTCGTCTTCAGATTGCGTATGGCCTCTAAGGCAGGCCCCTTTAGGCTCTCAACAATCCTTTGCTTCTTTCTACCTTCTGGGACCTCCCATTCTTCTAAGGCCTGCGTGGCACCATCTAACCACTCTTCAAATCCCTCTTCCCCCGAGGGTACAGGTTTCCTCCCAGAGAACATCCAGAGTTTTCTGTATCCCGACATCGGGTAGTCCCCGGGGTCTCTTCTGCACTGAGTCACAATCTCCCCTAGGACAGCACAAAGTTCTGCACTAAGAGTAGTTTGTGCGGGTGCAGGACTTTCCGCGCCCTTCTGCTCTTCCTTCTTTGGGGATAGCATGGTTTTCATAGGAGAACAGTCTCCCTTGCGCGGCAGCGCATGCAGCAATTGATAGGTCTGACCATCCAGTGCTCGTATGCTTTGGCTCCTGAACTGCTCTGGGGTCTCACTTCTCCATTCTACTAGGGCGTATGTATTCCCGGCATCATTTCTCATATCCATTATCCGTGACTTGTGGCCTGGGGATAATGACATTATGAGCTGCTTGACTGCCATATCCCTGGCAGTTCAATGACTGCTGCTGCGGCTGGATCAGTGCCCCATAGTGTGTACCACCGTCCCACTTCTATCGGGTCCATGCCGGTACCTTCTGGCGGCTTTTCCCGCTGTCTCAGGATCCCGGACGAGCCCCCACGTGTAGCGATACCCCCAGTTAAGAGGGCCGCAAGTTTGTTTGGGTCCCTGAGTACAGCTCCACCAACCCCCCGGCAATCTACTCTACCCGCTCTGGCACAGTTAATCAACAGGTGTATGCGTATGCACATATAAATATCACTTATACTTTAAGTGTAATGGACTCAAACTCACAAGCAGACTGCTAACTTGAATAACTGTCTTTACTTTGGTAAAGTGAAAAGAAATGGTAACATACATTTAAACATTTGACTTACAATACACATGAACAGGTCCCTGCAGTATGTGCTATGAACATGTACACATATGTGGGTCTGGGTAGCAATGGGGAACGGAGCGCCAAATGTAGCGACCGTCTGCTATGCACCCCTGAGGTGCAACAAATCTAACTGCGCCTACCTAACGGACCAGGCCTGATCCCTAGCAATAGAGCTCAGTCCTTGACTGACAGCTTTAAATGGTGTGTTTGTAATCCACAGAAAGAAACAATCTGCTGCTCTGAGGTAAATTGTGCCTTGGCAGTTCAATAGGCATAGAAGTGTATGTAGCAATGTAGGATGAGCCTTTCTCATCCTACATTGAGCTCCGGGACCTCCACTGGCGGCGTCCGGCCTCCTCCGTCACAGCCCCTGCGCTCCGGTCCTCCCTCTGTCCGACCGTGTGTAGGCAAAAGTCTCCGCTCTGCTGCTGCTGACGATGAGGGGTGAGAGTCTCTCTTTGTCTGCTGCAAGGCCCAGGCTTCAGGCCTTCAGCAGTCCCGGTCCGCACAGGTGTCTCCTCACTCAGAAGTCTCTGCGTCACCAGCCCAGTCAGAAGAGGAAGAGGCGGTCTCTCCTCTTGCCTTTTATCACCTCCCCCAGAAGCCTCTCGGGCGGAAACCATCCTCCCGGGAGCCTGGGGAATTATGGGGAATGTAGTCTTCTCCCCTAAAAGGGGAACGACCCCGCTACACATATATATATATATATATAAATAGATGCCATAGAAAGCAAACTGGAGTGACTGTTTTTTTGCCCATCTTCACTGGCCGGTGCAGAATGAGGCTGTCATTTCGGAATACAGACATCGGGCTGCACATGGGCAAACTCAGTATCCATGCTGGGGATTGCTGCGATCGAGCAGGTAGGTGCATTTTATTTCAGAAGAGACATCACATGTCTCTTCTGCAATAAAAAAATCAGTTTGCTAGTACTGAACAACAGGGGATCTTAAGTTCTGCTTTAACACCATTACATTCTGGTGTGCGTGCTTTAATGCAGCCCATTCATTTAAATCAGTTACCTAATGCACCAGGTTGCAGATTAAAAAAAAAGCTGCATGCACCAATGTGCAGCAATGCATGGGCTGGCCTCTCTTCCCAGGCCATTGTAGTGCTTACGCCACACTGTGATTGCATTTTAATACTTCAGAGTCTACTGATAGAAAAATTGATGAACAAATGTCAGAAACATTTGTGGAAGTTGAACGAAATCCTGTATTTTTAGGAGATTAACCGCTTCAGCCCCAGAAGATTTTACCCCCTTCCTGATCAGAGCACTTTTTTGAGATTCTGCGCTGCGTCGCTTTAACTGACAATTGCGCGGCCGTGCGACGTTACACCAAAAATAAAATTGACAAATAGAGCTTTCTTTTGGTGGTATTTGATCACCTCTGCGGTTTTTATTTTTTGCGCTATAAACAAAAAAATGCAACCATTTTGAAAAAAAAGCAATATTTTTTACTTTTTGCTCTAATAAATATCCCCCAAAATTATATAAATAAACACATTTTTTCCTCAGTTTAGGCCGATATGTAATATTCTACATATTTTTGGTAAAAAAAAACGCAATAAGCGTATATTTGATTGGTTTGCGCAAAAGTTATAGCATCTAAAAAAATAGTGGATCATTTTATGGTATTTTTATTTTATTTTTTTTATTAGTAATGCCATTGATTTGCGATTTTTATCGTGACTGCGATATTATGGAGGACACATCGGACACTTTTGACACTACTTTGGGACCATTGTCATTTATACAGCGATCAGTGCTATACAAATATACTGATTACTGTGTAAATGACACTGGCAGTGAAGGGGTTAAACACTACGGGCGATCAAGGGGTTAAGTGTATCCTAGGGAGTGATTCTAACTGTGGGGGGGGGGCTACCTAGGACATGACAGTGATCACTGCTCCCGATGACAGGGAGCAGTGATCTCTGTCATGACACTAGGCAGAAAGGGGAAATGCTTTGTTTACATAGGCATCTCCCCGTTCTGCAGCTCTGTGACATGATCGCAGGACACCAGCGGACATCGAGTACACGGGACTCCCAGGCATGGCCACGCTATACGCGGCGGACGCGCGTGCCCGCTAGCCCTGGGGACGTACAAGATACGCCCATTTGCCCACCGCTGCCATTGTGCCGACATACTGTATATCGGCGTGCGGCAGTCGGCATGTGGTTAATGATTGCATCGTCAGCTCCATCTAGTGGCCAAAAAAACTATACTGTTTTTTGGCCACTAGATGGAGCTGACGATACAAGCATTCATTTCCTAGAAAAAATATGGGACGTTTCATTTAACTTGCACACAGTGTTAATTTCGTTGACTAAAATGACTAAAACATTTTAGTTGACTAAATGAATACTATTTCAGTCGACTAAAATACAACTAAAACAATTGAGCTAACTAAAATACGACTAAAACTAAAATGGCATTTAAGTCAAAAGTCTAAGTCCGACCGTGTGTATGCTCTATCCAACATTTGCTGTTGGACTTTCTGCAGGTTCTCAAATTTTCCGCCAACAAAACTTTGTTGTCGGATTTTCCGATCGTGTGTACACAAGTCCGTTGCACAAAAGTCGACGCATGCTCAGAATCAAGAGAGAGCCGCACTGGCTATTGAACTTTTTCTCGGCTCGTCGTACGTGTTGTACGTTACCGCGTTCTCACGTTTGTATTTGTTGGCCAACATTTTGTGTGACCGCGTGTATGCAAGACGAGTTTGGGCCAACAACCTTCGAACAAAAATCCACAGTTTTGTTGACAGAAAGTCCGATCGTGTGTACGCGGCATAAGACTAAAACTAAATCGAAATTTGACTTCAAAATGAACACTGGTCTGTAGTGCATGTTCATACATCAATACCATAAATAATAACATATTACACTTTTCACTCCAGCAGTATATAATGTGTTTGGAAATTGTAGAGAAAGGTTAACTAATGCATTACAATTTAATTACACCCATTAGATTTTAGATGACTAAAATGAGTTTCAGTCGACTAAAATGTACTGGAGATTTAGTAGACTAAATACGACTAAAACTAAAACAATTGCAGAAGACTAAAATGGGAAACTTAATTTGAAATTTGCTGCCAAAATGAACACTGCTGTCTGTCTCTGACATTCATACACATGTTTTATAGATAGTCCCCTGCAGGGGCGTTGCTAGGTCTACAAAAGATCTGGGGCTAGAGCCCATAGCAGCAAAGTAAAGAAAGTCACACACATATATATAATATACATGTGTGTATGTGTCTGTGTATGTATGTGTGTATATATATATATATATACACACACACATACTGCGTTTGTCAAATTCGTTAATTCCGAAATTTCAAAATTTTTCAATTTCTGAATTTCCAAATTTCCGAATTTTTCAATTTCCAAATTCCTAAATTTCGAATTTCCGAAAATTAGAAATTTCGGAAATTTGGAATTTTCGGAAATTCAGAATTTCGAAAAAAAATTATTTTTAAATTTGGAAATCTGAAAATAAGAATGAAAATCTGAAAATTCAAAACAATGAAAATCCGAAAATTCAAAAACCCAAAAATCTGAAAGAAAACTAATAATAACTATTAAATATATATATAAAATATTGTTACATATCTAAGTGAGGATCCCCACTTACATCAGAGCCTCCCTCATTACATCAGGGTCCCCAGAGAGCCCCCGCTTACATGGGGGGGCTGCGGTTCCCGACAATTATATTGCCCGGCAGATTGGTACAGAAGTGGACATCGGGACAATGAATAAATTGTTGGAACTGCTGAATATAGATAAGAACTTGTGCCTGCTAACATTAACTAGTCATGTTCCTCCCCGGCCACCAGCTGAGGAGATAGAACCCGGAGCCAATCCTAGGTATGAGACTCTGGGCTATGGGCCCCAGTAGCCACCCCCTAGCGACACCACTTGTCCCCTGTATACTTTTATGCAATGCACATTACCACACATGTACAAGGCAAAAAAAGAAACAGTTTTCTATGTGTCTTTGCGTTGAGCCTGCATTGATGAATTCAATTTAGTAGACATGGTGTGAATGAGTGATTATCGAAGTGCAAACCGCAGATCTGTCAGCAGGGCTTGATCTGTGGCATTCACTGCTCCTGAAATGGCCAAATCAGGCAACTGTCAGCTCATGTTTATAGTTGACTATGGGTGAAGGAGTGCTAGGGATGCCATTTATTTTGCCAACTGGCACTGTGCTGTTTTACCTGTAGCTTATATTAAACCCTGACATTGCGTAAGCAGCATCGCTGTAGAAATGCAGAAAAGCGTATCCAGAGGTAATGGCAACTTCTGGAACAACTTTGTTATTTTCCTTCTCCGGAACAATAAGGCCGCTGAAAAACAGATTAAAAAAGAAAGGTTACTGTATTTTTTTAAATTATTTATTATAGGTACTTATATAGCGCAATCAATTTACAAGCCCTCAAGGGGCTTACAATCTAAGGTCCCTAACTCATACATATACTAGGGCCAAGAGCCAGTTAACCTCCCATCCATGTCTTTGGAGCGTGGGAGGAAACCCACACAAGCACAGGGAGAACATGCAAACTCTAGGCAGGCAGCACCATGGTTGGGTTTGAACTGACAACCCTGGTGCTGCTAGGGGAATGTGCTAATTACTAGACATGTGCAAGTCGTCTAGTTCAGAATTCGTTTGCCAAATTCGTTAATTCCGAAATTTCCGAATTTTTCAATTTCCGAATTTCCAAATTTCCGAATTTTTCAATTTCCAAATTCCCAAATTTTGAATTTCCGAATTTTTCAATTTCCGAAAATTCGAATTTTCGGAAATTCTGAATTTCGAAAAAAAAAATTATTTTTAAATTTGGAAATCTGAAAATAAGAATGAAAATCTGAAAATTCAAAACAATGAAAATCCAAAAATTTGAAAACCCGAAAATCTGAAAGAATAACTAATAATTATTAAATTATAGGTATTGGAATTTCCTTTCAAATTGGGCTGTTAGTGAACGTAACGAGTACAAATTTATCCGAAGTTACAAATTATCTGAAATAACGAATGCTGTATCTAAAAGAATGGAACGTAACGATCTAATAATAATAAATTACAATAATAATAATAAAACCTTTTTATTATTATTATTTATTAATAATTTGTTCCATTCCATTTGTTTAGATGCAGCATTCGTTATTTTGGATAATTCGTAACTTCAGATAAATTTGTATTCGTTACGTTCAGCCAAATTTAAAGGAAATTCCAATACCTATAATTTAATAGTTAGTCATTATTAGTTAGCTATTATTTCAAATTTTACTGATTTTCTTTCTTTTTTTCAGATTTTCGAATTTCCAAATTTCCGAATTCCAAAAATTCGGAAATCGAAAATTCGGAAATTTGAAAATTCTGAGATTCGGAAATTTGAGAATCCGAAAATCGAAAATTTGGAAATTTGGAAATTCCGAAAATCGAATTTGCGGATTTCCGAAAAAAGCTGAAAAAATAAATGAAACGAAAATGAAAACAAACACATTTTTTTGTCAGTGCACATGTCTACTAACTGCGTAGCCACTGGGCCACCATACAGACAAGGGGCCCTGGTAGTATAAAATACACAGTACCATTTGTAAAAATATTTTTTAACTCAATACTCATCTGTTCGCCAGCGATGTGGTGTTCTGGAGTTCCCCACCGGCCGCTGTCATGTTCAGAACGGTAGCTTCCGGACGATAGCTTCCGGAGATCGATCCCCGGCCATTTCCATTGACCAGGCTAAGATGACGTCCCCTCCACACATACATTGGAGTTCAGTCATCTCAACGATGCCAAAATTCTACACTGGGCTGTGCATATGGACAGGCAGGTAATGGAATGGGGGGGGGGGTCTGTACTAGGGAGGAAAGAGGGGTCTGTATTGAGGGGGTGGGCTGGGAGGGGGTATTTAGGAATGTTAGCAAGGGTTTACCTGTACTAAGGAGATTGTGCTGGGGGTGGGGGGGGGTGTTCATCTGTACTGGGGTGGTCTCTCTGTACTGAGGGGTCTTTGCTGGGGGGGGTCAGTTTGTGTTGAGGGGTCTAAGGTGGTGTTAATCTTTACTGGGGGAGGCTTATACTGGGGGGGGGGGGCTACATCTGTGCTGGAAGGGAGGGGGGAGTCGGTCTGTGCTGGGGGGATCAGTCTGTGCTGATGGGGTCTGTGCTGGGGGGGTAATTGTCAGTCTGTGCTGGGAGAGTTGGTCCGTGCTGGGGGGGGGAGTCGGTCTGTACTGGGGGGGGGGGGGGGTGTCGGTTTGTGCTGATGGGGTCTGTTCTGGGAGAGCTGGTCTGTGCTGGGGGGGGTGTCAGTCTGTGCTGATGGGGTCTGTGCTGGGAGAGTCAGTCTGTGCTGGGGGGTGTCAGTCTGTGCTGGGGGGTGTCAGTCTGTGCTGATGGGGTCGGGGCTGGGAGAGTTGGTCCGTGCTGGAGGGGGAGTCGGTCTGTACTGGGGGTGTCAGTCTGTGCTGATGGGGTCTGTGCTGGGAGAATTGGTCTGTGCTGGGGGTGTCAGTCTGTGCTAAAGGGGGCTGTGCTGGGAGAGTCAGTCTGTGCTGGGGGGTGTCAGTCTGTGCTGATGGGGTCTGGGCTGGGAGAGTTGGTCCGTGCCGGAGGGGGAGTCAGTCTGTACTGGGAGGTGTCAGTCTGTGCTGATGGGGTCTGTGCTGGGAGAATTGGTCTGTGCTGGGGGTGTCAGTCTGTGCTAAAGGGGGCTGTGCTGGGAGAGTCAGTCTGTGCTGGGGGGTGTCAGTCTGTGCTGATGGGGTCTGGGCTGGGAGAGTTGGTCCGTGCCGGAGGGGGAGTCAGTCTGTACTGGGAGGTGTCAGTCTGTGCTGATGGGGTCTGTGCTGGGAGAATTGGTCTGTGCTGGGGGGTGTCAGTCTGTGCTAAAGGGGGCTGTGCTGGGAGAGTCAGTCTGTGCTGGGGGGGTGTCAGTCTGTACTGAGGCAGATATGGGCTGGGTGGGGAAGATGTTTGTACTTGGAAGAGGGAGTAATTTTGCTTATACTCTGTAAAGTGGCTGTGCATTCATTCAGCACTCCTGACCCCTGCACTATAGGTACTGAGGGGAATGTATCAAAACTGGAGCAGACAGAGTTCTGCATGGCAACCAATCAGCTTCTATATTTAATTTTCAAAGCTTAATTGAACAAGCTAAAGATAGAAGTTGATTGGTTGCCATGCACAGCTGCTCCAGTTTTGATAAGTTCTTCTCATTGAGTTGTACATTTCATGCTCCTGACTAGGGATGAGCCGAACACCCCCGGGTTCGGTTCGAACCAGAACCTTCGAACGGACCGAAAGTTCGCGCAAATTTTCGAACCCTATACGTTATAATGGACGCGAACGTTCGAAATCAAAAGTGCTAATTACAACGGCCAATATGCATGTTAATGTCATAAAACAGGTTTGGGGACCCGGGTCCTGCCCCAGGGGACATATATCAATGCAAAAAGAACTTTTAAAAACTAACGTTTTTTCGGGAGCAGTCATTTTAATGATGCATAAAGTGAAAAAAAAAAAGTGAAATTTTCCTTTAAATATGGTACCTGGGGGGTGTCTAAAGTATGCCTGTGAAGTGGCATGTGTTTCCCGTGTTTAGAACTGTCCTTGCACAAAATGACATTTGTAAAGGAAAAAAAAAGAAGCCATTTAAAACCACTTGCGGCTTTAATGTCATGTCTTGTCCTGGCCGCCATATGGCTGAAAATCCTTGAGAAAAATGGCATGGCTGCCCCATCACCCCCCCCCCCAACCCCAGCCCCTTTGGGTCTTGTATGGATATTAAGGGGGACCCCGCACCCAAAATAAAACCCTATACCTACAACCCTATATACTCTGAACAGCAGTATATAGGTGGTGCAAACAAGACACGGACTGTAGGTTTGTAGAATCTGAACAGGTACATTATGAAGTGTAGCTCCATCCCAAAAAAATCTATTTTTAAGCTTTTTGGAGAACATAGGGAGGGGTTATCACCCCTGTAACATTTGCTGTCTTTGCACATCTGTTCAGAACATGTCACCTCACTTTCCGTCCCAATGACAAATGTTTTTGGAAAAGTGGGGTTTTAATTGAAACAAGGATTGGTGATAAAGTATCAGTAGAGAGGAGATACCTTTTTCCCAAATTAAATCTAACAGGATAGAATTTCCCTTCCTAGGGGTAGATTTCCTCTCACTTCCTGTCTTCTCTTTCCGTTTGCAAGTAGGAGTCGTTTGTAAGTTGGATGTTTGAAAGTAGGGGCCTGGCGTATATACTCTGCAGAAATTTGCCCTATTAGATGTTGGTGTAGCCACAAGACTGGTGGGCACAGGAATGGGCCCTGCTGTGAGTTAATAGATCAAGATTTGTACTTGCATGCACCTGTTGAACCGGGCAGAAAAATTGGGCCTTTGGTGGTGGTGGTGGTGGTGGTGGTGGTGGTGGTAGACGACGGTGTTGCCACAAGACTGTAAGCTCTCACAGTTACTCTTGGTGGGCGCAGGAATGGGCCCTGCTGTGAGTTATTAGATCAAGATTTGTAATTGCATGCACCTGTTGAACAGGGCAGAAAAATTGTGCCTTTGGTGGTGGTGGTGGACGGTGTTGCCACAAGACTGTAAGCTCTCACAGTTACTCTTGGTGGGCGCAGGAATGGGCCCTGTTGTGAGTTATTAGATCAAGATTTGTAATTGCAAGCACCTGATGAACAGGGCAGAAAAATTGGGCCTTTGGCGGTGGTGGTGGACGGTGTTGCCACAAGACTGTAGGCCCTCATAGTTACTCTTGGTGGGCGCAGGAATGGGCCCTGCTGTGAACTATTAGATCAAGATTTGTAATTACACGCCCCTGTTAAACAGGGGCTGAAAAATTGTGCCTTAGGCACTGGTGCTGGTGCCACAACACTGCAACCCCTCACAGATACTGTACTTGGAGCACAGCAGTCACACGTGTTGCGAAGCATTTTTTAAAAAAATTGTAATTACACGCCCCTGTTAAACAGGGGCTGAAAAATTGTGCCTTAGGCACTGGTGCTGGTGCCACAACACTGCAACCCCTCACAGATACTGTACTTGGAGCACAGCAGTCACACGTGTTGCGAAGCATTTTTTTTAAAAAATTGTAATTACACGCCCCTGTTAAACAGGGGCTGAAAAATTGTGCCTTAGGCACTGGTGCTGGTGCCACAACACTGCAACCCCTCACAGATACTGTACTTGGAGCACAGCAGTCACACGTGTTGCGAAGCATGTTTTAAAAAAATTGTAAGTACACGCCCCTGTTATACAGGGGCTGAAAAATTGTGCCTTAGGCACTGGTGTGGTGGCATGGATCATTGAGGAGGAGGAAGAGGATAGTCAGTGAACATAACAGGACAGTCACTCAGCATCAGCATAGGCAGTCTTGAAGGGATGTGACATTATAAATTATTCGTTATATCCGCTTCAGGTGCCTGGTAGCTGGTGGTGATCCAAGACTGATTCATTTTGATGAAGGTCAGTCGATCAACCGAGTCGGTGGACAGGCGCACCCTATGATCGGTGACAAATCCTCCAGCAGCACTGAATGTGCATTCGGAAAGAACGCTGGAGGCAGGACAGGCCAGTAGCTCAATTGCATACTGTGCAAGCTCTGGCCAGTGATCCATCCTCAGGACCCAGTAAGCCAGAGGATTTTCGGTGGGAAAGGTGTCCAAGTCTGACCTTGCCCCAAGGTATTCCTGCACCATGTATATCAGACGCTGGCGATGGTTGCTGGAACCGATCATACCTTGGGGCTGCGGACTAAAAAATTGTCTGAACGCATCGGTCAGACGTCCACCTTCCCCACCGCTCCTTCTGCTACTGACCGAAGCCTCAGCAACTCGTCGCCCAGGACCAGGAGTTTGTAACCTCCCAGTTTCTGGGAACGCGTTGCACAGACCTTTCTGCAAGGCCTCCCTGAGATGTCTCATCCTCTGCTCCCTCTGCGACGGCAAGATAAGGTCCGCAACCTTACCCTTGTACCGTGGATCAAGGAGAGTGGCCAGCCAGTAATGGTCCCTCTCCTTGATCCGAAGAACACGAGAATCCTTCCGCAGGCTTTGCAGGATCAGGGAGGCCATGCAGCGTAGGTTAGCTGAGGCATTCGGTCCGGAGTCTTCTGGGTCACTGAGGATGACATGATCGCCAGCCACCTCCTCCCAGCCACGTACAAGTCCACTGGTTTGTTGGGACTGTACATCATCCCTAAAAGACTGCTGCTGCTGCTGATGCTGAGTGCCAGGCTCCACCTCCATGCTCACACAATCCTCCTCCTCCCTCCTCCTCCTCCTCATCCTCCTCCTGTGTGATGGGTGGGACAGAAGGAACACTGTCTGGATAAAGGGGGCCTTGAGAGGCAAGGACGTCCTCCTCTTCCTGCCTCTGTTCTGCCTCAAGTGCCCTGTCCATTATCCCACGCAGCATATGCTCCAACAGGTGGACAAGAGGTACAGTGTCACTGATGCATGCACTGTCACTGCTCACCATCCTCGTGGCCTCCTCAAATGGTGAGAGGACAGTGCATGCATCCCTGATCATGCTCCACTGACGTGGGGAAAAAAAACCAAGCTCCCCTGACCCTGTCCTGGTGCCGTAGTCGCAAAGGTACTCATTGATGGCCCTCTGCTGCGTGTGCAGTCGCTGCAGCATGGCCAACGTTGAGTTCCACCTGGTGGGCATGTCACATATTAGGCGGTTCTTGGGCAGGTTCAGCTCCTTTTGCAGCTCAGTCAGCCGAGCACTGGCATTATAAGATCGGCGGAAATGCACAAGACTTTCCTGGCCTGCCTCAGGACATCCTGTAAGCCTGGGAACCTGCCCAAGAACCACTGCACCACCAGGTTGAGGACGTGAGCCATACAGTGCACATGGGTGAGATGCCCCTGTCGCAAGGCGGAGAGGAGGTTGGTGCCATTGTCAGAAACGACCATTCCTGGCTTAAGCTGACGTGGCATCAACCACCTCTCGGCCTGCCCCTGCAGAGCTGCCAGAACCTCTGGCCCAGTGTGGCTCCTGTCCCCAAACACACCAGCGCAAGCACGGCATGGCATCTTTTTGCCTGCGTACTTGCGTAGCCCCTTGTACGCCTACGGAGCACCGCTGGTTCCGAGGACAGAGCACTGGAGGAAGAAGAAGAGGAGGGGGTGGAGGAGAGAGGTGTGTCACAACCAGTAGCAGTAGTAGCGTTTTGGAGGCGTGGTGGCGGAACAACCTCCAACACTACTGCACCTTGTCCTGCATCCCTCCCAGCTGCCAGTAGAGTGACCCAATGGGCCGTGAAAGAAAGATAACGTCCCTGTCCATGCCTGCTGGACCATGAGTCAGCGGTAATATGCACCTTACCGCTGACCGCCCTGTCCAGCGAGGCATGGACATTGCCTTCCACATGCCGGTAGAGAGACGGAATCGCCTTCCGTGAGAAAAAGTGGCGTTTGGGAACCTGCCACTGAGGAACCGCACATTGAACAAACTCACGGAAGGGGGCCGAGTCTACCAACTGAAAAGGCAGCAGTTGAAGTGCAAGCAATTTAGCCAAGCTAGCATTCAACCGCTGGGCATGTGGATGGCTGGGAGTGTACTTCTTTCGACGGTCCAGCAGCTGGGGCAGGGAAATTTGCCTGCTACAATCGGACGTCGGTGTACTGCAAGTACTTGGTTGTGACACACCTAATTCTACACCTTCAGTCCTCTCACAGCAGCTTTCAGAGAGGACTGAAGATGTAGTGGGGATGGAGATCCCAGCTGATGAGGAGCAAGGAGAGGTCCGCTTAGTTCTTTGGTGTGGGTCTTTTATGTGTGCCTGCCAACGAGCTGCATGGCAGGTCGACATATGTCTGGTCATGCTTGTGGTGCCCAAGCGGCTGATGTTTTGGCCACGCGAGATACGCTTGAGACAAATATTGCAAATAGCAGTGGTGCGATCTGATGCACTCGTCTCAAAAAAGGCCCACACCAAAGAACTTTTCTGATAACGTGCAGAGGCAGCGCCCTGCACAGGCGGAGCTCTGCGGTGTTGTACAGTTGCTGTGCTGGCCTCTAGCTGGCCTCCAGGGGGCATCCTGCCTCGTTGGACATGTGACGCCGCATCCTCCTGCTCCTCGTCCTCCTCCTCATCCTCTCTCCCTCCAGGCACCCACGTGGCGTCAGTGACCTCATCATCCCCTCCCTCTTCACCACTAGAGCAAACCTGGCAGTAAGCTGCAGCTGGTGGAACAGTACTGCCAGATTGCTGTCCTTCAGCATCCCCTCTCTCTGCGCGCACACTACTGACTTCCTCAAGCTGGGTATCATCATCCGAGCCTTCGAATCGTTGGGCATCCTCCTGGAGCATGTACCCAACACTGTGCTCAAAGAGTTCGGGGGACTCCTCAGGAGGACATGGTGGGTCTAGGGAAGGGGTGGCTGATGATGCCATTGAGTACGCGTTGGCAGCTGCTCTGCCAGTACCCTGAGCCTGGGTGAGAGAGGATGAGGAGGATGAGGAGGGCTTGGTCATCCATTCTACCAAGCCTTCAGCATGATGCGGCTCCACATGCCCAGCTGCCGAAAACAAAGACGCGCGTGTCCCATGGCCACGTGCTGATGACGATGCACAACCACGTCCACGGCCACGGCCACGTCCACTAGAAACAGAGCCTGCCTGCCCTGTGTTCTTGCCTCTGCACGCTCTGCCTCCCCTTGGTGGTCTTCCAGCCATTGTAGTCGGTAGTCCTGTGGGTGCTGCTGAGAAGAAAATATAGGAGCTCTGTGTGATGCCACTAACACACTAGAAGTCCTATAGGTGCTTCTGCAAAGAAAATATAGGAGCTCTGCGTGATGCCACTAACACACTAGAAGTCCTGTGGGTGCTGCTGAGAAGAAAAATATAGGAGCTCTGTGTGATGCCACTAACACACTAGAAGTCCTATGGGTGCTTCTGCAAAGAAAATATAGGAGCTCTGTGTGATGCCACTAACACACTAGAAGTCCTGTGGGTGCTGCTGAGAAGAAAATATAGGAGCTCTGTGTGATGCCACTAACACACTAGAAGTCCTATGGGTGCTTCTGCAAAGAAAATATAGGAGCTCTGTGTGATGCCACTAACACACTAGAAGTCCTGTGGGTGCTGCTGAGAAGAAAATATAGGAGCTCTGTGTGATGCCACTAACACACTAGAAGTCCTGTGGGTGCTGCTGAGAAGAAAATATAGGAGCTCTGTGTGATGCCACTAACACACTAGAAGTCCTATGGGTGCTTCTGCAAAGAAAATATAGGAGCTCTGTGTGATGCCACTAACACACTAGAAGTCCTGTGGGTGCTGCTGAGAAGAAAATATAGGAGCTCTGTGTGATGCCACTAACACACTAGAAGTCCTATGGGTGCTTCTGCAAAGAAAATATAGGAGCTCTGTGTGATGCCACTAACACACTAGAAGTCCTGTGGGTGCTGCTGAGAAGAAAATATAGGAGCTCTGTGTGATGCCACTAACACACTAGAAGTCCTATGGGTGCTTCTGCAAAGAAAATATAGGAGCTCTGTGTGATGCCACTAACACACTAGAGGTCATGTGGGTGCTGCTGAGAAGAAAATATAGGAGCTCTGTGTGATGCCACTAACACACTAGAAGTCCTATGGGTGCTTCTGCAAAGAAAATATAGGAGCTCTGTGTGATGCCACTAACACACTAGAAGTCCTGTGGGTGCTGCTGAGAAGAAAATATAGGAGCTCTGTGTGATGCCACTAACACACTAGAAGTCCTATGGGTGCTTCTGCAAAGAAAATATAGGAGCTCTGTGTGATGCCACTAACACACTAGAAGTCCTGTGGGTGCTGCTGAGAAGAAAATATAGGAGCTCTGTGTGATGCCACTAAAACACTAGAAGTCCTATGGGTGCTTCTGCAAAGAAAATATAGGAGCTCTGTGTGATGCCACTAACACACTAGAAGTCCTATGTGTGCTTCTGCAAAGAAAATATAGGAGCTCTGTGTGATGCCACTAACACACTAGAAGTCCTGTGGGTGCTGCTGAGAAGAAAATATAGGAGCTCTGTGTGATGCCACTAACACACTAGAAGTCCTATGGGTGCTTCTGCAAAGAAAATATAGGAGCTCTGTGTGATGCCACTAACACACTAGAAGTCCTGTGGGTGCTGCTGAGAAGAAAATATAGGAGCTCTGTGTGATGGGACTAACACACTAAAAGTCCTATAGGTGCTTCTGGGAAGAAAATATAGCTCTGTGTGATGGGACTAACACACTACACGTCCTATAGGTGCTTCTGGGAAGAAAATATAGCTCTGTGTGATGCCACTAACACAGTACAAGTCCTATGGGTGCTTCTGGGAAGAAAATATAGGAACTCTGTGTGATGGGACTAACACAGTACAAGTCCTATGGGTGCTTCTGGGAAGAAAATATAGGAGCTCTGTGTGATGGGACTAACACACTACAAGTCCTATAGGTGCTTCTGGGAAGAAAATATAGCTCTGTGTGATGGGACTAACACACTACAAGTCCTATAGGTGCTTCTGGGAAGAAAAAATAGCTCTGTGTGATGCCACTAACACAGTACAAGTCCTATGGGTGCTTCTGGGAAGAAAATATAGGAGCTCTGTGTGATGGGACTAACACACTACAAGTCCTATAGGTGCTTCTGGGAAGAAAATATAGCTCTGTGTGATGGGACTAACACACTACAAGTCCTATAGGTGCTTCTGGGAAGAAAATATAGCTCTGTGTGATGCCACTAACACAGTACAAGTCCTATGAGTGCTTCTGGGAAGAAAATATAGGAACTCTGTGTGATGGGACTAACACACTACAAGTCCTATGGGTGCTTCTGGGAAGAAAATATAGGAGCTCTGTGTGATGGGACTAACACACTACAAGTCCTATAGGTGCTTCTGGGAAGAAAATATAGCTCTGTGTGATGGGACTAACACACTACAAGTCCTATAGGTGCTTCTGGGAAGAAAATATAGCTCTGTGTGATGCCACTAACACAGTAGAAGTCCTATGGGTGCTTCTGGGAAGAAAATATAGGAGCTCTGTGTGATGGGACTAACACACTACAAGTCCTATAGGTGCTTCTGGGAAGAAAATATAGCTCTGTGTGATGGGACTAACACACTACAAGTCCTATAGGTGCTTCTGGGAAGAAAATATAGCTCTGTGTGATGCCACTAACACAGTACAAGTCCTATGGGTGCTTCTGGGAAGAAAATATAGGAGCTCTGTTTGCTGCCACTAACACACTACAAGTCCTGTGGGTGCTTTTGGGGTGCAGTGCTGTACTAACAGCACTGCGGTTGGTACTACTGAAATACTGTACTAACAGTAAGACACGCACCAGACTAACCCCCAGCAGCAGCTAAAAACACACTAACCAGCAGCAGCAATGGACGATCAATGACAGGTAGCAATGGTTTAGCAAATAAATAGCCAATGGTTTAGCAAAGTAGAGCAAATCTTTCTTTAGGAATCTAGCAAAGAGTGACACAGAATCAGCCTGCTCTCTCCTAAAGCCGGAACTCATGTGACCGGCGCCGACGGCGTGGCGGCCTTTTAAATGAGGGGGCGTGTACTAAAGCCCCTGAGCTGTAATTGGCTACAGGCGTCCTGCCTGTAGCCAATTATGGCTCTCCGATTTTCCGGCGCTGTGATTGGCCAAGCATGCGGGGTCACAGTGCATGCTTGGCCAATCATCAGCCAGCAATGCACTGCGCCGGCCGCGCCGGCCGCAATGCATTGCGGGGCCGCTCGCATCACACGAATGTGATGCGAGCGGGCAAAATAGTTCTGGGCTCGCCGAGCGAGCGAACACCCGGTGCTCGATGCGAACATGGGTTCGCATCGAGCACCGGGCCCATCCCTACTCCTGACCACTGTACTAAGACAGTTCTAATGTAACCCCGACAAAGGGGGAGTGGTGTTGCCTCCAAAACGCACAGGGTGTTTTTATGTTATTTTTTACCAATATTTAAAATGATCTTGGACTCTTTCAATCTGGTTTTAGTCTACAACTGTATTTGTAATAAAAAAAAAAAACTAACTTCCCATTCTGTCCAAAAAAAATGTTTCATTGGATCAGTAGACAGATTTCACTTTACTTTAAAGCTTTTTTATTTATTTTTTGTGAAGACATTGTTTTTGTGCAGATACAGAGGAACAAGAGAGGAAATCCTCTCTTAGCTGATACCAGCCCCCCTTGGACAGTTTCTCCTCTTTTATTGTTATTAGAACAACTCAATTTTTTTTTTATTTCCCTTTTATTCTCGGTAACATTGCCCATCAGGACAAATAACGAGAGTAAATTGCCCTAGTGGACACACAATAAACACATGATAGGAGCTCTAACCATTCCCTACTTTAGCCATAACAACTGCGCTTTAAATTAGTTCTGTGGTCACTGCATACACTTTCATTTTAGAACATCAGCATTGTAATAACAATACAAACAATAGTTATTATTGGCCATCAAATATAAGCTTACGTGAAAAATCTCCTTTTATTTTGTCAGGTCTTTCTATCTGCTGGATGTTCATACTGTACCTTTTGGTTTAGCTTTGATTATTACAGACTACATATCCTGTACTGACTCCGCCTCCTGAAGCTCCTCCTCTCAGCACCTCTGTAGATCAGAAGGCGGGCTCTGTGAAATGTGTGACACAGCAGTGCCTACTCACAGGGCATAGTGACTACGTATCCCAGAATTCGAGGAAAGAAATGTGTGGGGGTCTTCACAAACGTTGAGATCATTCAGATTAATAGGGATAGGGTAGAAATAATTGAAATACAATGTGGAAAGGAATATATGATATTACATTTTATCCATAGATACGCTTTAAGTCTCTAATTGTTGGCAAAGGAGTGAAAAGAGATGGCTACAACTGCAATATGTTTATAGCTAGATCATCTCCCCAGAAAATTCCTGCTACACAATAGGATCTCCGGCTGCGGCTATTGTATTGTGACAGCTGGCACCAGCAGCTGTCAGAATACCCAAATAGTGTCTGCAACTGATTGGACAATTTTCCACCGGCTCCTTTTGGTTTTTGATGTTGGGCAGGAGGGAGGTGACAGTTTGGCCAGTTTATCAGGAACTGGCCAAAATTCAGTCAGTGTATATACAGCTTTAGAATCTGTCCTAATATGGCCATGTGAATAATGGCATTATTGACCTAATACAGCCATGTGGCTCATGACATAATTGACGGCCATGTGGCTTGTGACATCACTGACCTAAAATGACCATGTGGCTCCTGACATCATTGACCTAATATGGATATGTGGCATGTGACATCTTCTGACTTTAATGGACATGTGGCTTGTGACATCATTGACCTAATATGGATATGTGGCTTGTGACATCATTGACCTATAATTGACATGTGGCTTGTGACATCATTGACTTAATATGGATATGTGGCTTGTAACATCATTGACCTATAATGGACATGTGGCTTGTGACATCATTGACCTAATATGGATATGTGGCTTGTGACATCATTGACCTATAATGGACATGTGGCTTGTGACATCATTGACTTAATATGGATATATGGCTTGTGACATCATTGACCTATAATGGACATGTGGCTTGTGACATCATTGACCTAATATGGATATGTGGCTTGTGACATCATTGACCTATAATGGACATGTGGCTTCTGACATGATTGACCTAATATGGATATGTGGCTTGTGACATCATTGGACTATAATGGACATATGGCTTCTGACATCATTTACCTAATATGGATATGTGGCTTCTGACATCATTGGCCTATAATGGACATGTGGCTTCTGACATCATTGACCTAATATGGATATGTGGTTTGTAACATCATTGACCTATAATGGACATGTGGCTTGTGACATCATTGAAATGTGGCCATATTAGTTCAATGATATCACCAATTATAGTATTCTCATTAACCTAATATGGACATGTGGCTTGTGACATCATTGACCTAATATGGACATGTGGCTCCTGACATCATTGACCTTATATGGACATGTGGCTCATGACCTCATTGACCCTATATGGACAATGTAGCTCATGACATCGTTGACCTTATATTATGGACAGGTGCCTTGTGACTATATTGACCTAATATAGACATGTGGCTTGTGACATCATTTAACTATAATGGATACACTATATTACCAAAAGTATTGAGACTCCTGCCTTAACACACACATGAACTTTAATGGCATCCCAGTCTTAGTCCGTAGGGTTCAATAATGAGTTGGCCCACCCTTTGCAGCTATAACACCTTTAACTGTTCTGGGTAGGCCGTCCACAAGGTTTAGAAGTGTGTCTATGGGAATGTTCGACCATTCTTCCATAAGAGCATTTGTGAGGTCAGGCACTGATGTTGGACAAGAAGGCCTGGCTCACAGTCTCCACTTTAATTCACCCCAAAGATGTTCTGACCTCACAAATGCACTTCTGGAAGAATGGTCAAACATTAGACACACTCCTAAACCTTGTGGACAGCCTTCCCAGAAGAGTTGAAGCTGTTATAGCTGCAAAAAGTGGGCCAACTCAATATTGAACCCTACAGACTAATGCTGGCAATACACTTTACAAAAAATCATCCGAAATTCGGTCATTTAGACAGTTCATTGTTTTTCAGGCAGTTAACGGGCACAAAATCGATAATCGTTTTGGACGTTTTTGAACCCGAAAAAAACGAAGGACAAGTTTGGAAATTTTCTGCCGAACGAACGATAAATTGAAAGGTTAATGTGTTTCCCATCCAAACCGTCTGCACAATGTATATGTAAAATAACGAACAAAAAATGTATTAATTTATGTCCACTGAACGATTTATCGGTCATTACATGATGGCACTATCGTTTGGGTTCATGGCCGAATGTTTGTTTTTCGAAAATGGGTTCGGCCGATTTTTCATATAGTGTATGGCCAGCATAAGACTGGGATGTCATTAAGATTCATGTGTGTGTAAAGGTAGGCGTCCCAATATTTTTGGTAATATAGTGTATGTGGCTTGTGACATTATTGATCTACTATGAACATGTGACTTTGGACATCATTGAAGTAATATTGACATGTGACATCATTGACATAATAGTTCAATGATGTCACGAGCATTCTCATTCTTTTATGTATGTGTAGCTATGGGGCAGGGAACTCGCCTCCCGCAGCTCATTAGCCCAGTAATGACAGCTTACGTCCAGGCTCGGCCCAACATAGATTCAGTCTGAACCCAATCATGAACCTACGCTCATCCCTACTCTGCAGTAAAACAATATTGGAATCCACATCAGATATTTATGACCCCCTTAGGTCTTGCAGGCTTCTACATTTACTTTATACGATCGCCTCTATGAATCCCAATATCCTTATTAATTATTGCAGGGCATATATCATATACTGTATACAGGGCTGTCTAATAATAACACTTGTAACTAAGCTGGCAGTACCAACACACAACCAGAGAAGAGTAAATGATTACCTGAAAGCAGCGACCAGAGGAGCGTAGATGGAGTCGCCATCGTACACGTAGAGATGATCCCAGTTGCACTCCGTAGCAAAGTGACGGAAATGGAGACGGAGCACTGTGTTGGGTCTGGAGGCAGAACAAAAAAAAACATCACGTTTTATCCTTATTCTGTGGCTGCAGCATTTACAATAAAGCTGCACCATTAATCGTTAAAGCGGTTGTATAGTCTTTTTTTAAACTTTTGCCTAAACCTGTACGGTTTAGGAGATATTTACTTTTAATGAAGCCGCTGACGTCATGCGGCGTATGCGCTGTTAAGGCCCGGCTGAAGGTCCAGGAGAACTGCCAGACCTTGCCGGGAAAAAGACTGTAAGACCGGGAAAAAGTGACGTATCGCGGCTTTGGCCACTCACAGCGCTGGAGCCGTGATACCCGGAAGACACGCCGAGGCAACATGTCAGCTCCCTCGGCGTGGATCGGAAGAGATACCGGCGCCTCTTTCTAAGGTGAGTATTTCATAATGAGCTAGTATGCGCTTGTCATGCCTTTAGCCTATAAAGAAAAAATAATATCTTCTGGACTTGCAATATCAACATTAACTAAATGCCACTCTTAACAAAAGACTATTGATGGGTAGTGTTCTATGGTTAATAGACATTTCCTGTCATATCAATAGGAACAAGCCCACTTCCTATTACAACTCTTTCATCTTTTCCATGCGGACAGACTGCATGGGGCCAGCTAAGCTTTCAGCAGTGGCGGCTGGTGCTCAAAATTTTTGGGGGGGCGCAAATAAACTGAAAAATTCTGAAAAAAAAAGCCCATCAAATGCAGCCACTGTACCAAACGCAGCCACTGTGCCCATTAAAATGCAGCAACTGTGCCCATTAAAACGCAGCCACTGTGCCCATTAAAACGCAGCCACTGTGCCCATCAAAACGCAGCCACTGTGCCCATTAAAACGCAGCCAATGTGCCCATTAAAACGCAGCCACTGAGCCCCTGTGACATCAAACGCAGCCACTTTGCCATCAAACACAGCCACTTTGCCATAAAACACAGCCACTTTGCCATAATACACAGCCACTTTGCCATAAAACACAGCCACTTTGCCATAATACACAGCCACTTTGCCATAAAGCTGTCCCTGCAAAGAAGGCTTCTGCAAAGAAGCTGCCACTGTGCCCCCCCACCCCTGCACTTACCTTGTCTTGGGTGACGGCGGCATCGTGTCCTCCATTTCCTCTCCTGCCCGCTCCTCCTCTCATCCTCTGCTATGATTGGATGCCTGATAGGTGCCCAATCACAGCGCCTGTCGTTTCAGCCAATCAGGGCACAGGTAACACAGACCTGTGCTCCTGATTGGCTAAGGGGCCGTACAATGTTAGCAAACCAAATTCCTTCGGTTTGCTAACATACTGCTGCTGAGTGACAAGGAACGTACAGCGTTGCGCCCGATTGTCACCTTTTTGGACGCCTATTAGCGCCTACGGCGCTAATCAGGTGTTTCCCAAAAACACCCCCACCGCTGTAATTCAGGCGCCCAGTGACCGAAAAGGGGCCGGACACCTGAATATGGGGTGTCAGCAGCGACCATAGATAGATTCATGCAATGCATGAATCTATCTATGGTGTATAGTGAGTGACAGGAGAGGGGGGGCGGCGATCCTGCGCCCCTTTATGGAAGCACCGCCGCTGGCTTTCAGTATATGTTCAGAGGAAATCCCAATCCTTCTAAGGCAGCATCGCTGGTATGCTAAAGACTGTTTATTTGTATACCTAGTAGACATTTGTTATGTTCATGTAATTCTTATAAATGTTTGTCTGTTTATTCCTAGTTTAATCATGCATACATCCTATTCTTATATGGCCACCACCTGTTCATTGTAATAAAGATCCAGAAGTTACAGACAGTCTGGTTACTGTATGTGGAGCTACATACATGCCAGGGGCAAACGTGTAGCGAGAACAGAAAAGCGCTGCATACTAGCTCATTATGCCTTTGCCTTGCAGGTTTTTTTGTTTTAAAAAAAAAAAAAGGGTTTACCATGGCCCTATAAAAGATTGTGATCTCGATTCAACTCCCCACGATCTTAAGATCTTAATCCAGCATTTCCAGGATTCATTTTATAAGTTCCCTGCTGACAGCTGTCAAAAAAAAAAAAAAGCAGCCGACAACAGTGGCGGCTGGTGCTCAACATTTTTGATAAATTCTGAAAAAAAAAACATCAATTGCAGCCTCACTGTGCCCATCAAATGCAGCCACTGTGCCCATCAAACGCAGCCACTGTGCCCATCAAATGCTGCCACTGTGCCATTGAATGCCGACACTGTGACCCCAGCCCGGTGTCCTCCATGCGCAGCTTCCCGTCCTCTCCTCCCGATAGGTGTCCAATCACAGCACCTGTCGTTTCAGCCAATCAGGTGACGGGTAACAGACCCGAGCACCTGATTGGCGGAGAGGCGGTTCATATATTTATTCGCTGTTCTAACACACCTGGGTGAACTGCGAGCACCAAGCATGTTTCGCTTTAAAACAACCCTTCACTGACCTCTGTAGCTACAGGCACGGTGAAGCAATTCATCCTCAAAGTTGGTAAGGTCATTCAACCAACCACAAATGATTGTTTATGAAATTTAAAGATTATAGTTAAAATATTGATTGGAGGAGGAGCAAGGGTAGTTGAGTCAGTGCTGGGAGGGGGGAACTGAGCTGCTACAAGAACAGCTTGAATATTTCCACTGTGATCTTTAACAGCTTCAATACCGGGCACTTTTAACCCCTTCCTGCCCCGGCCATTTTTCAACTTTTAGCGCTGTTGCACTTTTATCATTTTATCATTTTTGTAACACAAATAGAGCTTTCTATTGGTGGTATCTAATCGCCACTGGGTTTTTTGCTTTTTGCTAAAAAAAAAATCCTGAAAATAAGCAATTTTTCTCCTTCACTGATGTGCAATGATGAGGCGGCACTAATGGGCACTGACAGGCGGCACTCATAAGTGGCACTGATGGGCATGGATAGGCAGCACTGATGGGCATTGGTGGGTGGCACTGATGAGCAGGCACTGAAAGGCAGCACTGACTTGCATCACTAATGGGCACAAATTGGCATCACTGCTTGTCACAGACTGGCATCACTGCTGGGCCCAGACTGGCATCACTGCTGGACACTCCTGGGGTTGCACTGATGATCAGTGCCCTGATTACCTGTACAGGTCTCCCCTGTGGGGAGATGCCATTTGTCAGAGTGAGGCGAGGAGAACCAATTACCGGCACTTGTTTACATGTGATCAGCTGAGATTGGACACAGCTGATCACATGGGTAAAGGGCTGCATCATCAGCTCCTTACCAAGATCGGGGTTGTGCTGTGTCCCAGCGGTGAGACTGGGGCGACATCATATGATGTCGTCCCAGAAAGAGAGAGGATCCCGCCTGCCGTCATTTGTCTATACGGCCGACGGGAGGTAGTTAAAGGAGAAGTATGGGCTTTTAAAAGAAAAAAAAAACATCCATACTCACCCCCATGATGTAGCATCTGTGTGATGCTGCAGCTCTCCCATGCTGACTCGTACCCACGTACACACGATCGGAAATGCTGCTGGTCTCCTCCACTTGTGAGTTCCCTCCCCCTACAGTTAGAATCACTCCCTAGGTAACACAGTTAACCCCTTGATCGCCCCCTAACCCCTTCCCTGCCAGTGACATTTATACAGGAATCAGTGCAGTTTTATAGCACTGATCGCTGTAAAAATGTGAATGGTCCCAAAATAGTGTCAAAAGTGTCCGATATGTCCGCCGCAATGTCACAGTCATGATAAAAATCGCAGATCGCCGCCATTACTAGTAAAAAAAAAAAAAAAATGACATAAAACTATCCCCTATTTTGTAGATGCTATAACTTTTGCGCAAACCAATCAATATACGCTTATTGCGATTTTGTTTACCAAAAATATGTAGAAAAATAAATACTCACCTAAACTGAGGACTTTTTTTTTAATATATTGGGATATTTATTATATCAAAAAGTAAAAAATATTGTGTTTTTTCAAACTTGTTGCTCTTCTTTTGTTATAGCGCAAAAAAAAAAAACGCAGAGGCGATCAAATACCACCAAAAGAAATCTCTATATGTGTAAAATAAAAAAATAAATAATTTGAGTACAGTGTTGCATGACCGCGCAATTGTCATTTAAAGTGTTACAGCATTGAAAGCTGAAAATTGGCCTGGGCAGGAAGGGGGTGAAAATGCCCGGTATTAAAGTGGTTAAAAGATAAGCAAAAGAATAAATGTGATCTCCCATTATTTATTCCAGTTTTTCATTTAGGACTACAGAGGAGATGTGATTTCATCCACAGAATCGTTTCTCTCCATATATTTAGAGCACACATGAATACTGATCAGGGAGCTCACACACTGGAATGCGGTATCTGAATGACGGGATCGCAGCGGATGGACAGTAAGGCTGCTTTCACACTGGGGCGGTGCGGGGCGGCGACGGTAAAGCAGCGCTATATTTAGCGCTGCTTTACCATCGTTTTACCCGCGATATGCGGCCGCTAGCGGGGTGGTTTTAACCCCCGCTAGCGGCCGCAAAAGGGTTAAAAACCTCCGCAAATCGCTGCTGCAGCGGCGGTTTGCGGGCGGTATCCCCGCGGTTTCCCATTGATTTCAATGGGAAGGAGCGGTATAGGAGCGGTAAATACACGGCTCCTTCACCGCTCCAAAGATGCTGCTAGCAGGACTTTTTTTACCGTCCTGCTAGCGCACCGCTCCAGTGTGAAAGCCCGCCGGCTTTCACACTGGAGTGAATGGGGCCGTTTTTTTTCAGGCGGTGTACAGGCGCTATTTTTAGCGCTGTACCGCCTGAAAAACGCCCCAGTGTGAAAGCAGCCTAAGAGGGGATGCCGCAATTAAATAAAAAAATGTTAAACTGTGTGACTATTACCTTCCTTCTATCAGCCAGGAGCACTTTGTTTTATATTTATAATTCCCGGGTCCGTCTGTCACAAAACCGCTCGGTCCCGTTAACCTGGAAACAAAAACATAATATTAACCATCTGGAACACAGCTTCCATCACCATGGTCTGTGATCCACTATATTACCAAAAGTATTGTGACACCTGCCTTTACACACACATGAACTTTAATGGCATCCCAGTCTTAAGCTGGCCATACACTATACAAAAAATCGGTCAAAGAACGTTCTTTCGATTTTTCGGCCAGTTAATGGACACAAAATCGATAATCGTTTGGACGTTTTTGAGCCGAAAAAACGAAGGACAAGTTTGGAATTTTTCTGCCGAACGAACGATAAATTGAAAGGTTAATGTGTTTCCCGTCCGACCTGTCTGCACTAGGTATATGTAAAAAAACGAACATAATTTTTTTTATTTATGTTCACTGAACGATTTATCGGCCATTATATGATGGCACCATCGTTTTCGCTCGCGGCCGAACGTTCGTTTTGCGAAAATGGGTTTGGCCGATTTTTTGTATAGTGTATGGCCAGCTTTAGCCCATAGGGTTCAATATTGAGTTGGTCCACCCTTTGCAACTATAACAGCTTCAACTCTTCTGGGAAAGCTGTCCACAAGGTTTAGGAGTGTGTCTATGGGAATGTTTGACCATTCTTCCAGAAGAGCATTTGTGAGGTCAGGCACTGATGTTGGACGAGAAGGCCTGGCTCACACTTCCAAGGCTGCAACAAGACACAACCTACATTGTCATAAACCCATGTATGTGTAGCAGCCATAACCCTCGATAGGGCGGCCTTGACTTTTAGGCTTACCGGTTACCTCCGCTTGGCTTGTTGATCCATGTCCAGGGGTTCCCAGGGTTACTACCCAACAACTTTGGATGCTGACACCATAAAAGTCCTTTGAAAAGGTTTTTTGGGTAACATCCAACAAACACAGTCTCGAACAGAGGGCAAGGGAAACTCAGGCACCTATCAATATATTATGGGAATGGAGTTATGCATTGTAGTGCGGTGCGATAAAAAAAAATAAAAAAAAAAGTTGCCTGCACTTCCTTCATGTGATTGTCATGTGTAGGGCAGCCCATTGAAATGAATGGGCTGCCCTTTGCACAGTGCAATTAAACACATAGGTACACAAGGCATTTCCCTGTTCTGCCTAGTAACATGACAGGGATCTACTGATCCCAGTGATCGGGAGCAGTGATCTCGGTCATGTTCTAGTGAGCCCATCCCACCTACAGTTAGAACACACTGAGGGAACACAGTTAACCCCTTGATCGCCCCCTAGTGTTTAACCCCTTCCCTGCCAATGTCATTTACACAGTAATCATTGCATTTGCATAGCACTGATCGCTGTATAAATGACAATGGTCCCAACAAAAAGTGTCAAAAGTGTCCGATCTGTCCGCTGCAATGTGGCAGTCACGATAAAAATCGCAGATCGCCGCCATTACTAATAAAAAAAAATATTAATAATAATGCCATAAATCTATCCCCTATTTTGTAGACGGGATAACTTTTGCGCAAACCAATCAATATACAATATACGCTTATTGCGATTTTTTTTTTTTTAATCATAAATTTTTAGAATACGTAAACTGTGGAAGAAATTCTTTTTTGTTATATATTTTTGGGGGATATTTATTATAGCAAAAAGTAAAAAATATTGTTTTTTTTTTCAAAATTGTTGTTTTTTTTTGTTTATAGTGCGAAAAATAAAAACCGCAGAGGTGATCAAATACCACCAAAAGAAAGCTCTATTTTTGGGGGAAAAAGGACATCAATATTGTTTGGGTAAAGCGACGCAGTGCCGTATTGCAAAAAAGGGCTTGGTCAGGAAGGGGGGGGGGGGTGGTAAATCCTTCCGGGGCTGAAGTGGTTAAAAGACCATGCCTCAAAAGTGTTTGGCTTGCCATTGCGGCACAGTCCTTTGACCCCAATGGGGGCAAGTCTGACAGATGGTGCCAAGACAGGAAGTAAAGGGACGTCTCCCCAGCAAGACAGACAGCCCAAATATAACCTGGTAGGGCTCTTAACCCTTCCATACTCTATACAAAACTAAAACAAAAAGTTATGGCTTTACATACACTATAAAGCCCAGCTCTAAGAAAAGTAAAAATCCTTCCTTGCTAGGGTTAAATGCTTGTTTAGTTCTATGGTACCAAAAAAAAGCAATCCACCGCGCCCCTGGTGGACGGCACTCTCCTATGCTCCAGCTGTTGGACTGTTCCTTGGCGTCTTCCTTTCCGATGCAGGGCTATGGCCTTTGCGCTGAGCTTGATGACATCAGAGGATATGTGACCCCCTGGAGTACAGGGAGGAGGAGGCTGTGCAGACCAGTCATGCAGCATGGAGGATCAGGTAAGTAAAAACCCTTTTCTTCCCTAGTTACCCAGACCTAAAAGTACACTTAAAGTGATTGTAAAGGATCTTTTTTTTTAATTTGTTTAAAATAACAAACATATCATACTTGCCTCCACTGTGCAGCTCGTTTTGCACAGAGTGGCCCCGAACCTCCTCTTCTGGGCTCCCCCGGCGGCTCTCGCTTCTCCCCGCATCAGATAACCCCCTAGGAGAAGCGTTCTCTGGTGGGGGTTACCTTGCGGGCGCGCTCCCGAGTCCAGCATTTGCATCCACAGACACGAATGCCGGACTTGGCCCCACCCCCCCAGCGCCCGCGTCATTGGATTTGATTGACAGCAGCGGGAGCCAATGGCTGCACTGCTATCAATCTATCCAATCAAGACCTGGGACCCCGTGGAGAGAGGGACGGCGCGTCCACGCCAAAGAGATGAAGGGGCTCAGGTAAGTAAAACGGGGGTGGGGGGGCGGTGACTGCAAGGTGTTTTTTCACCTTCATGCATAGGACCCCTTTAACCCTTGCAGCACAGGTGCAGCCGTATTGCAAGGGAGGATTTTTACTTTTCCTGGAGTTCAACTTCAAGAAACATGTATTTCTTAAAGAAAGTACAAAACATAGGAATCACACTGCACAAAGGTTTCCTCTATATATTAATAATACATTGTAGACTAGACATAAAAAAAAGATACAGTGTACCCCACCTACTGTATGATCTGTACATCATGCACTATATACAGTATATATACATAGTGTACACCCCCCCCCCCTTCTCTGGCAGGGCACACAAGGCACCTCTTTGCTTTATGACCTGTATGCGCTGTACCCCTCTATTATCAGCAGTGTGAATATAGTGATATAAGGAAGGTTGGCACTCACATGACGCGGCCCCCGCAGTGCTGGCACAGCTCCTGGTTCACTGGCAGTGCCCTCTGGTCTGGTCCAGCCTGATTGTCACACTCCTTCCCCACCACCAGCAGGCACAGCCTTAGCAGTAGCAGCAATGACAGCCTCATCATTCTCCTCTCTGTCTGGGATCTGCTCCCAAATAACAAAACATCTGCCTGCTGTCTGTCCTGACTTCGCCCCCCTGCCACACCCCCTTAAAGGAGAATTAACCAAAAAAAAGGTTAATTAACCACTTCAGCCCCAGGAGAATTTACCCCCCTTCCTGACCAGAGCACTTTTTGCGATTCGGCACTGCGTCACTTTAACTGATGATTGCGCGGTCGTGCGACGTGGCTCCCAAACAAAATTGACGTCCTTTTTCCCCCACAAATAGAGCTTTCTTTTGGTGCTATTTGATCACCTCTGCGGTTTTTATTTTTTGCGCTATAAACAAAAAAAGAGCGACACTTTTAAAAAAAACGCATTATTTTTTACTTTTTGCTATAATAAATACCCCAAAAAATATATAAAAAAAAAGAATTTTTCCTCAGTTTAGGCCGATACGTATTCTTCTACATATTTTTGGTAAAAAAAACAAAAAAAAAACGCAATAAGCGATTATTGATTGGTTTGCGCAAAAGTTATAGCATTTACAAAATAGGGGATAGTTTTATGGCATTTTTATTAATAATTTTTTTTTTTACTAGTAATGGCGGCGATCAGCGATTTTTATTGTGACTGCGACATTATGGCGGACACATCGGACAATTTTGACACATTTTTGGGACCATTGTCATTTATACAGCAATCAGTGCTATACAAATGCACTGATTCCTGTGTAAATGACACTTGCAGTGAAGGGGTTAACCACTAGGTGGCAGTGTAGGGGGTAAGTGTGTCCTAGGGGCGTGTTTCTAACTGTGGGGGGGGGCATGGCTGTGTGTGACACGTCACTGATCTCTGCTCCGATCACAAGGAGCAGAGATCAGTGACACTGTCACTAGGCAGAACGGGGAGATGCATGCTTACATTAGCATCTCCCCGTTCTTCCTCTCCGTGAGACGATCGCGGGTATCCCCGCACTGATCGAGTCCGCAGGACCCGCGACCCGACTCAAGGAGCATCCCGCGCGCACCCACCTGCGGGCCGCCTCTTAAAGGGCAACGTACAGGTACGTGTATGCCTGTACGTGCCCTTCTGCCGCAGTATATCTGCGTGAGGCGGTCGGGAAGCGGTTAAATTCACAAGGGCTTTTTTTTTTTACCCCTACTATTCCTTTATTTTGGCTTTTAAAATGTACAAATGCAGCAATTTAGAAATTAGATGAAAGGTTTAGCGCTGGGAAACACTTTTTGAAAGATAGTGTATTAGAAACTGTACAGTACACCTGAAGTGTATTAAAAATTATACACCACCAAATGCACTGTATATATAGGCTACACTGAATGCAGAGTATATATATATATATATATATATATATATATATATATATATATATATATACATATTGATGCACTGACTGAATATAGCATATACACCGAATATATAGTCAATGCTAAATGCAGACATTATATATATAAAATTTCTCAAATACACTGCCACTAACTAAATAACCTGTCTTTCCTAACCTATCTCAAGCTATCTCTTCTCCGTCCATGCCAACAACACTACACATGGCTGCTAATGTAAGCAGCCTTATATAGTGTGGGGCGTGGACTTAGTCACCCTGAGCCATAATTGGCCCAAGGCACCCTGCCTTGGGCCAATTATGGCTCTGTCAGCAGAGCGCGCTGTGATAGGCCAAAGCATGCAGGTCAGGTGCATGCTTTGGCCAATCATCATACAGCAATGCATTGCAATATCGCAGTGCATTGCGGGGCGTTACGCGGTGCTCGAATTTCCCACGAACGCCCCATAACATTCGCTGTTCGGCGAATGGGCGAACACCTCGACTTGAACATACAGTCGACTCAAACATCGAGCTCATCCCTAATCAGGAATTTGGAATTTTGGGGTGACAAACACTTCAAGAATTCAATCTGTAATTGCAGTAAACATTATTTATTAATGCTTAGTAAAAGATTTGCACCTATCCTTGCATTCTCTACATTTATTGCAATAATCAGCTGATGATTGTTTGTTCCGTTTCAATCCAATGTATTCACCAGACGTGTATTAACAGCTTTATAAAGAGCTGCAAAAAACTGTAGACTAATCCCAATGGATCAAATCCAGTGGCGGCCCGTCCATACGGGGTGCAGGACGGCCCTCTAATCTACATGCAGGGCGATTGCAATGTTTTTTTTGTTTTTTTTTTAACCATGTGATTAGAGCCAGAGGCTCTAATAGGCTTCAAAAAAGGGTGGGATCGGGGCGCAGTGCTCCGAGCCCACCGAGTTGTGTGGCAATAGCGAATTAATATTCGCCATTTCTTCCTGATTCTCCTCCCTGACAATCAGGCAGTGGGTCCTGAGACCCATCATCCGATTGGCCGAGAGGAGAAGTGATCCTATTGGCCGCTGAGGAGAAGGAGGGAAGAGACGCAGTGGAAGCTGCCGTGAAGAACCAGGAGGAGGAGACGCAGGGTGAAGCACTGCCCACGACCAAGATGGGGTAAGTGTGGGGCTGGTGACCGACCAGGGTAGCAGCGGGATCAGCCACCACTGATCAAATTTTTTACTTTATAGGCAGGTCCTCAGGCTCAGTGTAACTATTAAATTGTAGGAGCACCATCTGCGGGAAAAAAGGCTCTTTAGTTAAAAAAAAAAGATCAGATTTAGAGACTACAGTAAGTACACCTTTAAAAAAAAAAAAAAGGGTAAATATGCATTTTTTTGCAGGAAAAAATATGCATTTTATTTTGCATATGAGCCTGTAAAGCATTGCAGGCGCAATCAGACTGCGAGTACAATACCTGACTGCTGCAGATTGTTCGTCCAGGTCCCTGAGGTATGGGCTTTCAGTTGGCGAGCTGGAAGAAGTATCAGTGGACTACAAGTACGGTGACAATTACACTCGTGTTCCATTGAGAACTACAAGTCCATCTGCTGTGGTGACAGTTGGGACTTGTAGTTCATTCATTCACAGATAATATGAATGAATGACATAACTGTGCGGGTGGAAAGTCAAGCCAATTTTTCAAAAGTGATAGCTGTTTACATTAGAGGTAATATAGTTACTTAGGTAGGGTAGAAAAAAATACACTAGTTCATATACTGTAGTTCTACCAAAAAAACAAAACAAAAAAAAAAACATACAATTTTATAAATATCTTTATAAATGATATCGGGTCTGGAATTAAAACTACCATTTCAGTCTTTACAGATGACACCAAGCTATGCAGTGGAATAACGTCCTTACAGGAGGTCTCCAATTTACAAGCCGACCTCAATGCTCTGTCTAATTGGGCGACTATGTGGCAGATGAGGTTTAATGTTGATAAATGTAAAGTTATGCACTTGGGGGCTAAGAATATGCATCATACATACTAGGGGGAGTACAACTGGGGGATCCGTAGTGGAGAAGGATCTGGGGGTTTTGGTAGATCATAAGCTCAATAATAACATGCAATGCCAAGCTGCGGTTTCCAAAGCGAGCAAAGTCCTTTCTTGTATAAGGAGAGGTATGGACTCCAGAGAGAGAGAGATCATTTTGCCCCCCTGTACAAATCATTGGTAAGACCTCATCTGGAATATGCAGTTCAGTTTTGGGCACCAGTTCTCAAAAAGGATATCAGGGAACTGGAGAAAGTGCAGAGAAGGGCAACCAAACTGATAAGAGGCATGGAGGAGCTCAGCTATGAGGAAAGATCAGAGGAACTGAATTTATTCAGAGAGAGATTAAAATTGAATAATACATAAGGGGTCCATATAATGAACTTGGTGTTGAGTTATTCACTTTAAGGTCATCACAGAGGACAAGGGGGCACTCTTTATGTCTAGAGGAAAAGAGATTTCATCTACAAATACGGAAAGGTTTCTTCACAGTAAGAGCTGTGAAAATGTGGAATAGACTCCCTCCAAAGGTGCTTCTGGCAAGTTCAGTAGATTGCTTTAACCACTTCCCGACCGCCCCATGTAGATATACGTCAGCAGAATGGCACGTACAGGCAGAATCACGTACCTGTACGTGCCATTCTTCAGGCGCGTGGGGGGTCCGATCGGACCCCCCCCGGCCGGCGGGGACGGTCGGGATCGCTTCAGGAGCGATCCGGGATGAGGGGACGGCCAGTGGTTTCTGGCCACCCCCTCGCGATCGCTCCTGGCGAATCAGATGCTTCCTCTGTCTGTGTCAATCAAAACACAGATTGAGGAAGTGATGTCACGCTCGGTGCGCCGGTCTATGTGACCGGAACGCCGAGGAGACAAGATGTAAAGGTTAGTGCACCAACAGTACACTGACACCAGTACACATAGGCACATATTCCACCCCCCTGTCACCCCCAGATCACCCCCCAGATCACCCCCTCCCCCCCCAGTCACAGTGTCACTAATTGCAGTGATCATTTATTTACTGATCACTGCATTTAGTGTCAGTGTGACTGTAATAACTGTCAGGGCAGTTAGTTTTAGGTCCAAGGTAGCCCCCTACCCCCCCTAATAAAGGTTTAACCCCTTGATTGCCCCCCAGGTAACCCTTTCACCCCCTTTTGCCAGTGTCACTAAGCGATCGTTTTTCTGATCGCTGTATTCGTGTCACTCGTGTCGCTAGGTAACCATTTTTTTTTTTTAGGTAACCGCCATGTTTATATAGGTTCATAAATAGGTTTATAGGTCAGGTACCCCCATATTACAACCTAAATAAAGGTTTTAACCCCCTGATTGCCCCTAGAGTTAACCCTTTCACCAGTGATCACAGTATAACTGTCACTGGTGACGCTGGTTAGCCAGTTAGTTATTTCGTTATTTAGGTTCCCCGTCAGGTTTTTATATAGTGTCAGGTACCCCCATATATTACCTAATAAAGGTTTTAACCCCCTGATTGCCCCTAGTTAACCCTTTCACCCCCTTTTGCCAGTGTCACTAAGCGATCGTTTTTCTGATCGCTGCATTAGTGTCGCTAGGTAACCAGTTTTTTTTTAGGTTAACCGCCATGTTTATATAGGTTCATAAATAGGTTTATAGGTCAGGTACCCCCATATTACAACCTAAATAAAGGTTTTAACCCCCTGATTGCCCCTAGTTAACCCTTTCACCAGTGATCACCGTATAACTGTTACGGGTGACGCTGGTTAGATAGTTTGTTTTTTATACTGTCAGGGCACCCGCCATTTATTACCCAATAACGGTTTAACCCCCTGATCGCCCGGCGGGTGATATCAATTAGGTTTTAGGGTCAAATAAGGTCTGCGTCGCCCCAGGTTAGTGCCAGCACCGCAAACACCCACGCACAAAGCATACACCTCCCTTAGTGGTACAGTATCTGAACAGATCAATATCTGATCTGATCAGATCTATACTAGCGTCCCAGCAGTTTAGGGTTCCAAAAAAACGCATTGTTAGCGGCATCAGCCCAGATACCTGCTAGCACCTGCGTTTTCCCCCTCCGCCCAGCCCAGCCCAGCCCACCCAAGTGCAGTATCGATCGATCACTGTCACTTACAAAACACTAAGCACACATAACTGCAGCGTTCGCAGAGTCAGGCCTGATCCCTGCGATCGCTAACAGTTTTTTTGTGGTAGGGTTTTGATTCAGTCGCTAACAGTCAGGAGCTTTTTTACCTGTAAATCTCAAAAAAATAAAAAAATAGTTGTCGTTTTATTGTTCTCTCTCTATTGTTGCTCTTTTTTTACTCCATTCTATTCTGCAATGTTTTATTATGTTTTATCATGCTTGCTTTTCAGGTATGTAATTTTGTTTACTGTGTTTTAGTGTTAACCATTTTTTTGTTTTCAGGTGCGCCATTCAGTTGCAGCGCGGATTTATTTATCTTGACAGCAACAGTGTTTGCTCCCACGATACATAAAGACGCGACTCCAACACTGTAGGAGGTGATTTCACCACCACAGTTAAAAAAAAGAGCATATATGCCGAAGCATGGGGGCAGCAGGGGCGGAGGAGCGATTGGCTCCTAATGCTGCGTACATACGGTCGAAATTCCGACAGAGCCTTGCCCCGTGGAAAAGTGCAACCGTGTGTACACGGCATAACTTTTGTGGGAGGATGCCCCCATGCTTCGGCATATATAAATGGTGCATGTATGCCCATCATTAGAAGTGGGTGGATGAAGGGAGGTATTCTAATGGTGGGCATACCCACCAATCAATCTCTTTTTTTCGTTCAGCCAAGAGGCTGCATGAAAAATAAAGATTACAATATATGTCCAGTATGTTGCTGGACTTTGAATGGTTATACCAGAATGATGCCTGCAGGTTTAGGTATCATCTTGGTATCATTCTTTTCAGCCAGTGATCGGCTTTCATGTAAAAGCAATTCTAGCGGGTAATTAGCCTCTAGACTGCTTTTACAAGCAGTGGGAGGGAATGTCCCCCCTCCCGGATATAAACCGCGCCATTGGGAAATTGGGAAAGCGTTTTATCACACCGATCTTGGTGTGGTCAGATGCTTTGAGGGCAGAGGAAAGATCTAGGGTCTAACAGACCCCAATTTTTTCAAAAAAAAGAGTACCTGTCACTGCCTATTGCTATCATAGGGGATATTTACATTCCGTGAGATAACAATAAAAATGATAACAAAAGAAAAAAATGGAGGGAACAGTTTTAAAATAAAATAAAAAAACTAAATAAATAAAAAAAAAAAATAAATATAAAAAAAAAGCACCCTTGCCCCCCCTTCTCTTGCGCAAAGGCGAACACAAGCGTTGGTCTGGCGTCATACGTAAACAGCAATTGCACCATGCATGTGAGGTATCACCGCGAAGGTCAGATCGAGGGCAGTAATTTTAGCAGTAGACCTCCTCCGTGAATCTAATGTGGTATCATGTAAAGGCTTTTAAAGGCTTTTAAAAATGTATGTAGTTTGTCGCCACTGCGTGTTTGTGCGCAATTTCAAAGCATGTCGTGTTTGGTATCCATGTACTCGGCCTAAGATCATATTTTTTATTTCATCAAAAATTTGAGCAATGTAGTGTGTTTTAGTGCATTAAAATAAAAAAAAAGTGTATTTTTTCCACCAAAATGCGTTTGAAAAATCGCTGCGCAAATACTGTGTGGAAAAAAAAAAAAAAAAAATGCAACACCCACCATTTTAATCTGTAGGGCCTTTGCTTTAACAATATATATAGTGTTTGGGGGTTCAACGTAATTTTCTTGCAAAAAAAAAATATGTTTTCATGTAAACAAAAAGTGTCAGAAAAGGCTTTGTCTACAAGTGGTTAGAAGAGTGGGTGACGTGTGACATAGGCTTCTAAATGTTGTGCATAAGATGCCAGGACAGTTCAAACCCCCCCCAAATGACCCCATTTTGGAAAGTAGACACCCCAAGCTATTTGCTGAGAGCAATGTTGAGCCCATTAAATTTTTTTTTTTTTTTGTCCCAAGAGATTGAATAATGAAAAAAAAAATATATATATTTTTTTTACAAAAAGTTGTCACTAAATGATATATTGCTCAAACATGTCATGGGCATATGTGGAAATACACCCCAAAATACATTCTGTTGCTTCTCCTGAGTATGGGGATACCACATGTGTGGGACTTTTTGGGAGCCTAGCTGCGTACGTCACCCCAAAAACCAAGCACCGCCTTCAGGCTTTCTAAGGGTGTAAATTTTTTATTTCACTTCTCACTGCCAATCACAGTTTCGGAGGCCATGGAATGCCCAGATGGCATAAAACCCCCCAAAATGACCCCATTTTGGAAAGTAGACACCCCAAGCTATTTGCTGAGAGGTATGGTGAGCATTTTGCAGATCTCGCTTTTTGTCACAAAGTTTTGAAAATTGAAAAAAGAAAAAAAATATTTTTTTTTCTTTACTTTCTTCATTTTCAAAAACAAATGAGAGCTGTAAAATACTCACCATGCCTCTCAACAAATAGCTTGGGGTGTCTACTTTCCAAAATGGGGTCATTTGGGGGGGTTTTGTGCTATTTTGGCATTTTATGGCCTTCGAAACTGTGATAGGTAGTGAGGAGTGAAATCAAAAATTTGCACCCTTAGAAATCCTGAAGGCGGTGCTTGGGTTTCGGGGCCCCGTACGCGGCTAGGCTCCCAAAAAGTCCCACACATGTGGTATCCCCATACTCAGGAGAAGCAGCTAAATGTATTTTGGGGTGCAATTCCACATATAACCATGGCATGTGTGAGCAATATATCATTTAGTGACAACTTTTTGAAAACATTTTTTTTTTTTTTTTGTCTTTATTCAATCACTTGGGACTAAAAAAAAAAAATATTCAATGGGCTCAACATGCCTCTCAGCAAATAGTTTGGGGTGTCTACTTTCCAAAATGGGGTCATTTGGGGGGGTTTTGTACTTCCCTGCCATTTTAGCACCTCAAGAAATGAGATAGGCAGTCATAAATTAAAAGCGGTGTAAATTCCAGAAAATGTACTCTAGTTTGTAGACGCTATAACTTTTGCGCAAACCAATAAATATACGCTTATTGGCATTTTTTTTACTAAAGACATGTGGCTAAATACATTTTGGCCCAAATGTTTGATTAAAATTGAGTTTATTGGATTTTTCTTATAACAAAAAGTAGAAAATATCATTTTTTTTCAAAATTTTCGCTCTTTTTTCCGTTTATATCGCAAAAAATAAAAATCACAGAGGCAATCAAATACCATCAAAATAAAGCTCTATTTGTGGGAAGAAAAGGACGCCAATTCCGTTTGGGTACAACATTGCATGACTGCGCAATTACCAGTTAAATCAGTGCAGTGCGAAATTGAAAAAAGACCTCTGGTCCTTTGGCTGCCAAATGGTCCGGGGCTGAAGTGGTTAAGAAAGGCCTGGATTCTTTCCTAAATTTACATAATTTACATAATTTACATAATATAACGGGGTACTATAGGTAAAGTTGATCCGGGGAAAATCCGATTGCCTCTCGAGGGATCAGAAAGGAATTTTTTCCCGGCTGTAGCAAATTGGATCATGCTCTGCTGGGGTTTTTGCCTTCCTCTGGATCAACTGTGAAGAATTGTGTATATGGGATTGCAGTACAGTGGAACCTTGGATTACGAGCATAATCCGTTTCAGGAGAATGCTCGTAATCCAAAGAAACGAAAATAATTTAATGGCATGCAATACCGCATGCGCCCAGAGCCGGGGGGCGCTGGAGAGCCTCGGAAACAGCTGAAAAGGCCCGAGGACACCTCGGCTGACTTCGGCAAACATCGGAAAGACTTTGTTCCCGAGATTTGCCGAGGTCAGCTGAGCTGTCCTCTGGCCTTTACGTGCATTTCTGAACGGCTCCGTTCGGCTCCGGCGCCCCCCCACCTCAGGTCAAACGCGGTACTACACACCACTTTGGCCTGAATCGTGCTCGTTTTGCGAGACAACACTCGCAAACCGAGTTACGATTTTTAAAAATACAGTGCTCGTATTGCGAAACGATTGTTAACCGCGTTACTCCCAATCCGAGGTTCCACTGTATTATTATTATTATTTAAATTTTTTTGGTTGAACTATATGGACTATATGGTGTCTTTTTTTTTCAACCTGGTGCATGTAACTATGTAACAACCCCATATACATAATCCTATACCCACAGTTGATCCAGAGTTAGGAAAAACCCCAGCAAAGCATGATCCAATTTGCTCGAGCAGGGGAAAAAATCCCTCCTGATACACCCGAGAGGCAATCGGATTTTCCTTGGATCAACTTTACCTATAAATGTCAGTACCCAGTTATGTACATTTAAGAATCCAGACCTGAATAGGGAAAGCAAAATTCATGTTTTGTTGCTGTATGAGGATGGGCTCCTTTTAACAATCCCAGGACCTGTTCTTGTGCTCAAAGAGAAAAGTAAAATACAGTACAGTACATCATACAATAATGACAATCAAAATACAAGGGTCTGCGTTTAAAAAATAATTGTCATTTGGATGTTTTCAGCATCTTCAGTGCAGGAGCAGTGTCCTGTCTGTCAATGCCATCTAGTGGGCATAATGTGATTTTCTTTTCTTTTTTTTTGATAGAGGTACAGAAAATTTCAGAAAAATATTTAATTATGGTCCCTAGATGGCGCTGATGATTATAATTTTAGTACAAAGCACATTGGTTTCTATGCAGCAGTGAGCCTGAATTTTCACATTCTAGCTTTAGTAAATAAACCCCATTGTGTACTTAAAAGTGGGGTATGCCTGTATAGAATCATACAAACAATGAGGTTGATTTACTAAAACTGGAGCACTCAGAATCTGGTGCAGCTGTGCAGGGTAGCCAATCAGCTTCTAACTTCAGCTTGTTCGATTAAAGGGTCACTAAGGCACCTTTCCTGACAGACTCCATGGCAGCCTACGTATGGGTTAATCCCGCCTCTCCTACCTCATAGGACCCCACTCCCATAAATCTTTGCTCCTAGCCAGGTACCGTGTTCCTTTTTTGTCCTCCTCCTTAGGACTAAAGAGGTAGTTGATCCAGGCCTGGCGTTTTCCCTTGCGTTGGCGATGGAAGAATGGCGGTGTTGCAGTCCAGTTACCCAGCTATTAGCAGGGTGGATACGGGTGATGTTGTGGTGCCCTGAAGAGCTTACTATCCAGTCATTGACTGGCAAGCGGCAGTTTGGCCAATCGTCCTCGCTATTAGCAGGAGGCCTCCCCCCCCCCATCGATACCCGGTCATGGTCGCCTAGGAGACGCATCTGCGTTCCAGTCCGCCGCTGCTCGTTCCTACTGCGCGTGCGCACGGCCTCGATCCAGATCGAGGCTTGGTTTGCGCCTGCGCGGTTCGACGGGTCGGCGGTGGCCACGCATGCGCGCGGACGTCGGGGGGCGGCGTGCGACGACGCTCGGAGCGCCGTGACGTCATCCAGGCGGCAAATTCAAATAGCTGTCAGATACAGCTACGCCCTGGCTTCATACAGACACTGCAGACGCCGGTTCTTGTACTGACAATACTTGTGGAAGGTAGGCTGGGTGCTTTCTATTCATATGTCTATGAGTTTCTGTGGTTATGCTGTTCTTGAATGTTTATGGCCTATATCTCACCTGCAGTCTCTGCTGTTCTGTTGCCATGGATGTGTCGTCGCCGCCTAGTGGTCAGCCCTTATGCCGCAGGTAGGACGGAATATTTTTTTTCCCTCTGCCTGTTTTGCATGGGTTTTTAAGGATTGGGGAATTATAAAGTATTTTCTTTTCCTGTTGTTTTCCTCAGCCCTTCTAGGTCCGATCATCATTCAGTAGCACGTGAAGAAAAATCTAGGTCACAGCGTGACCAATCAAAATCAAAGTCTTCTTCTAGACATCATACGGATAGGTCAAGGTCCGGATCTAAACGTGATTCCCACCGCCATTCTGGTCGCTCAGAGAAAAAAGCCTGCTGGGGGTGTAGGGCTCATGTCCCGGAGGACAAATCCCTATGTGAAGCATGCTACTCCAAGGCTGTGAGGGAGAGAGGTGCAGGAGACCAGCAGGTTGAAGCACTGGTTAGAAAGGTTGTACAGGAATCTCTGAATAGGACGGATTCAGCCCACACAACCATTCCTCCCTCAACACCAGCCTCAGCCGCGGACGTAGTGGATCTTGAAGTTCCAGGTCCTTCTCACGACAATTTTTCATCAAATGGATCCTCCGATAGTGAGGTTGAGGTGGATGAATATGGAGCGGGGTTCGACTTCTCCCAGGTTCCTCATCTGGTCAGGGCAGTTAAAGACGCGCTGAAATGGGAGGACCCAATAGAGATGCCCTCTAAACAGAAAAAGTATTTCAAGCATCTGAAAAAAGAGCGCCCGAATTTCCCCTTCTTGGGTGAGCTAGGTGAAATCATATCTGATGAATGGGGGAAGGTTGAAAGAAAGAACTCTTTAATCACCAAAGTAGCGAAAATGTACCCATTCAGGAGTGAGGAGGTGAAATACCTGGATTCAGCCCCCCTCATTGATGCTGCACTGATGAGATTGGTGAGACATGTTACGCTTCCACTGGAAGACACAGTGTCATTCAGAGACGGTCTGGAAAGGAAGATCGATACTGATCTCAAACGAGTATATATCACCGCAGGGATGGCCTGCAAGCCGGCCTTGGCTCTTGCGGCCTTGTCAAAAGCCATGGAAACCTGGACAGATGACGTGGGTGCAATCCTGGGAAGTATATCTGAAGATGTGGTCAGGAATTCTCCAGTACATGAATTAAGGATGGCATCGGCTTTTCTGGGGGAAGCATCCCTGGACATTATCCGGTTAGTATCGCGTGTCATGCTATCTTCGGTCACAGCTAAACGTGCTCTATGGTTACGTCCATGGGCAGCGGATCCTGCCTCCAAACAGGCATGGTGCAAGATTCCCTTTGAGGGTTCTTCCCTCTTTGGGAACAAGCTGGACTCGGCCATCACACGCGCTACTGGGGGTAAGTCGGGTTTTCTACCCCAGGATCGTCGTCTCTTGAGCCAGAGAAGAACCCAACCCAGACAGGATCAGGAGCGTGCTAGGGACGCACGGCGATACAGACCTGGTAGGGAATTCAGGAAAAACTGGAAAAGAAACCAACCTTCAGGACAGAAGTCCACAAAGGCCACGTCTTCCGGGGGTCGTGATGCGACTAAGTCCTTTTGATATGGAGCCTGTCCAGGTGGAGCAGGTAGGAGCACGGTTACTCCATTTCCAGCACGTCTGGGCAGCCTCGGTCCAAGATTATTGGACAATCAAAACCATCTCTACAGGTCACACCTGGACTTTCACCAACCCACCCACACACCGCTTCATTCCCACAGTTCTACCGAAATCGGAAGAGAAGAAAGAAATTCTCTTATCCTATACAGACTCCCTGATATCTCAAGGGGCCGTCATTCCGGTACCAGTGGAGGAAAAATTTCAGGGAGTATATTCCCCCCTCTTCATGGTTCTCAAAAAGAACGGGTCATGGAGGCCAGTCATCGACCTAACATATTTGAACTCCTTCATCCAGAAGGAAAGATTCAAGATGGAGACTCTCTTGACCATAAGTCAAACAATTCAGCCAGGCGATTGGATGGTCTCAGTGGACTTGAAGGACGCATATTTTCATGTGCCAATCGCGAGGAATTTTCAGCAATATCTCAGGTTCGCAGTGGAGCAGAGACATCTCCAGTTCACCTGTCTTCCTTTCGGGCTGACAACATCGCCTCGAGTGTTCTCAAAAGTATTACTGGCAGTGGTAGCCCTAATCAGGGTCAAGGGTGTCCGGTTACACCACTACCTGGACGATCTACTCCTGCTCTCGCAAGACAGAGAGCAGCTTCTTTTACATCGGGACCAAGTCATCTCGGTCTTGACGGAGTTCGGCTGGTTGTTGAACAGGGAGAAGGGTCAGTTGGATCCAACCCAGTCCTTGATATTCCTTGGGGCACAGTTCGACACGGTAAGAAGTACCATTTCCTTACCCATGGAGAAGATCCCAGTAATCCAAGACAGAATCCGTCTTGCCTTGGCATGTCCTCGCCTCAGGGCATCACCTCAGGGTTATCGGCACCATGGTATCCACAGCTCCCATGGTAAAATGGGCACAGTGGAAGATGCGGCCCTTCCAAAAGGGTTTTTTTCAGCAATGGGTTCCAGAGTCACAGGATCACTTTATCAGAATGACCCCGTCCATGAAGGAGAGTCTTCCTTGGTGGCTTCATCAGGAGAATCTCCTCAAGTGCCATTCCATTGCGCCAATCTCCTGGATCACAGTGACGACGGATGCCAGCAACAGCGGCTGGGGAGCCCTCTGTCTGTCAGAAGTAGCCCAGGGGAAATGGGATTTCCCATCTCAAGGTATAGTGTCAAATGTCTTGGAGCTCCGAGCTGCCTTTCAAGCTCTTCAAGCCTTCCGTCACCTGATATCAGGAGCCTCGGTTCTGTTGAGGCTAGACAACACGACTGCGGTGGCATACATCAAGAGACAAGGGGGCACACGCAGTCTCGACCTGCTAAAGGAGGTCAGTCCGATTATGGTCTGGGCCCAGGCGAATCTGTCAAATCTATCGGCAGTCTATCTCCCCGGAGTCCAGAATGTCCAGGCGGACTTCCTCTCAAGAGTATCCCTGGACAACAACGAATGGTCCCTCCACACGGAAGTGTTCAGCTGGATTCTGTCCCTGGGAGTAACACTGGAGGTGGACCTCTTCGCATCACCCTGCAATGCGAAACTCGAGAAATATTACACGAGGAATCGTTGTCCCCAGGCTTACGGGATAGATGCGTTGACGGACCAGTGGAGGTTTCTCAGGGCGTATGCTTTTCCCCCAGTTCCGGTCATTCTCCGTTTTCTATCAAGACTCCGCTGGGAAGAAGCCGAAATAATAGCGGTAATTCCATACTGGCCCAACAGGCCATGGTTTCCTCTCCTGACGCAGCTCAGTTGTCGGGACCCAGTCCCCCTTCCTTCCAGACCGGATCTCCTGCTACAGGGAGCGTCGCTTCACCCATGTCCATCCCATCTCCACCTGATGGTTTGGTGGTTGAAAGGGAAAGGTTAACAGCTCTGGGGTGTCCGAACACAGCAATTGAGACCCTGATGAGTGCCAGGAGAGAGGGTACTAATAGGGTATACCAAAGAATCTGGGCAAGATTCGTGAGTTTCATCTCTACTGTTGGGGGCTCATTCAAAGACCCAAAAATATCGGACATTCTGGGTTTCCTGCAGTCAGGCCTAGAGTTGCCCTTGGCCGTTAGCTCTCTTAGAGTTCAAGTCTCCGCGATTTCTGCATTTTCAGGCGTTGCCTGGGCAAAACATCCTCTCGTCAGGCAATTCTTCAAGGGTGCAACAAGACTTAGACCTCAAAGGAGGCCAAGGTTCTCCAAATGGGATCTTCCCCTCGTTTTGGACTTCTTTTCAGGAGAAGAATTTCAGCAAATGGATCAATTGTCCATCAAGACCTTTTTCTCAAGACAGTATTCCTGGTGGCCATAACATCTGCCAAGAGGGTATCTGAGATCAGCTCTCTAGGTTTCAAAGAACCATTTATCACCTTTTTTCCTGATAGAGTGGTCTTGATCCCCATGCTGGGATCAAACCCCAAAGTGACGTCCGTCTTTCACGAGAATCAAGAAATAGTACTCCCAACATTCCATTCACCTGACAATTCTAGCATCCATCCTCTCGATGTCGGAGAAATCTTAAAACTCTATTTGGAAACGACGGCTCCTTTCCGGAAATCGGATTACCTTTTTATCTACTTCCAAGGGAAGAACAGAGGATTACGTGCTTCCTCCAGATCCATCTCAGCCTGGATCGTCCAGGCTATTCAAAGGGCGTATACGGCTAAGGGTCTGGTTCCTCCGGAGGCAGTGACGGCTCACTCAACTAGGAGTGTCTCAACGTCTTGGGCAGCTTCCCGTCACGTGTCGGCAGAAGTGATTTGCAAAGCAGCCTCGTGGTCATCGATAAATACATTTATGACACACTATTGTGTTGAGCCAGCGGCTCTTTCCTCAGTTAATTTTGGTTTGAATGTCTTATCTGTTGACGGTGCCAATTAAACCTTTTTTCTTTAAACCAGCAATATTTCCCACCCGGGAGTGTATGGCTAGTTATTTCCCATACGTAGGCTGCCATGGAGTCTGTCAGGAAAATGGAAAATTTATATCAAATACTTACCGTAATTTTCCTTTCCTGATGGACTCCATGGCAGCAGGAGTTCCCTCCCATTGCTGGAGTAGGCTAAGTTATGGAACACGGTACCTGGCTAGGAGCAAAGATTTATGGGAGTGGGGTCCTATGAGGTAGGAGAGGCGGGATTAACCCATACGTAGGCTGCCATGGAGTCCATCAGGAAAGGAAAATTACGGTAAGTATTTGATATAAATTTTCCATTTTCACACTGGGGCGGTGGGGGCGTCGGCGGTAAAGCAGCGCTATATTTAGCGCTGCTTTACCGTAGTTTTAGCCGCGGTATTCAGCCGATAGCGGGGCGGTTTTAACCCCCCGCTAGCGGCTGGAAAAGGGTTGAAACCCCCCGCGAATCGCTGCTGTAGCTGCGCTTTGCCGGCGGTATTGCCGCGGTATTACCGCGCTGTCCTATTGATTTCAATGGGTAGGAGCGGTATAGGAGCGGTGAATACACCGCTCCTTCACCGCTCCAAAGATGCTGCTAGCAGGACTTTTTTTACCATCCTGCTAGCGCACCGCTCCAGTGTGAAAGCCCTCCGGCCTTTTTTCAGGCGCTATACAGGCGCTATTTTTAGCGCTGTAGCGCCTGAAAAACACTTCGGTGTGAAAGGGGCCTTAAGGAAAAACATTTTTTATTAAATAATAAACATACTATACTTACCTCCACTGTGCAGCGCGTTTCCCACAGAGTGGCCCCGAACCTGGTCTTCTGGGGTCCCTCGGTGGCTGTCTGGGCTCCCTCCCGCAAGGACTCCACAACTTCATGCGAGCTCCCTCGCATAGTGTGGAGTGCTTGCGGGCGCGTTCCCGTGATACAGCTGGCGGCCTTAGCCGCTCACTGTATCACTCTGCCCGCCCCCCGGTGCGCCGCATTATTGGATGTGATTGACAGCAGCGCGAGCCAATGGCTGCGCTGCTTTCAATCCATCCACTCTAGCCAAAACGGCCAGGGTGAGTGGTGAAGAGGAAGTCGGGGGCGAGCGCGGGACTTTCGAGGGGTCAGGTAAGTAAAACGGGGGGCCTGGGGGGGCCGGCATTGTCAGATGTTTTTTCACCTTAATGCATAGAATGCATTAAGGTGAAAAAACTTTTACCTTTACAACCCCTTTAAGCTTTGACAATTAAATCTGGAAGCTGATTAGTTTCTATGCTGAGCTGCACCAGATTTTACACACTCTCTCTTTTTAGTAAATCAACCCCAATGCTGTGTTCACTTGTGCAAATGCTGAAGGCACCCACTTGGTGAATTTTTTTATATATAGACCCAGAGCTTTTTCAGCGGGAACATGGAGGAATGCAGTTCTGGCACATCTGGCACTGAATATATGTAATGGCAAAGGGTGCTGGCAAGTGTTGTAAAGTCTATTAATGCTGACTGCTGGGGGATCTCTTGTCGCTAGGGAGAACTTATTGTTGCTTATCCACTTTAAGACCAGGCCTTTTCTGGAACTTTTTGTTTACAAGTTTAAATTAGTATCTTTTGCTAGAAAATTTATTAGAACCCCTAAACATTATATATATATGTATATATATATATATTTTATTTTATTTTTTTTATTTTTTATTTTTTTTATAGCAGAGACCCTAGAGAATAAAATGGCGATTGTTGCATTATTTTACGTCACACTGTATTTGCACTGGTCTTTAAAAAGCAATTTTATTTGGAAAAAATTAATTTAACCGCTTCGGAAGATTTGGCTGCTCAATGACCAGGTCATTTTTTGCGATTTGGGACTGCGCCGTTTTAACTGACAATTGCGCGGTCATGTGACGCTGTACCCAAACACAATTGATGTCCTTTTTTCCCCACAATTAGAGCTTTCTTTTGGTGGTATTTTATCGCCTCTGCGGTTTTTATTTTTTGCGCCATAAACAAAAGACAATTTTGAAAAAAACACAATGGGGTTGATTTACTAAAGGCAAATCCATTTTGCACTGCAAGTGCACTTGGAAGTGCAGTCGCTGTAGATCTGAGGGGAAGATCGGAAATGAGGGGAAGCTCTGCTGATATTATCATTCAATCATGTACAAGCAAAAATGCTGTCTTTTATTTTCCTTGCATGTCCCCCTCAGATCTACAACGACTGAACTTCCAAGTGCACTTTCAGTGCACTTGTAGTGCAAAGTGGATTTGCCTTTAGTAAATAACCCCCAATATCTTTTACTTTTTGCTATAATAAATATCCCACATTTTTTATCAAAAAAAATATTTTTTTCCTCCAGTTTATCACTAAGTTAGGAATATGTAACTAGGTTGTCTGATCAAAAGTATATTTTATGATCTCCAAACAAGATTCAATTGAGAAGCTTTAAAGCAACAATAAAGCTTGGGTAATCCAGCAAAACACTATTGTTTTCCCAGGTGAGACAAGCCATTATAAAACAAAGTCTTTAACAAAACTTATTGTGAGGACCCCAGGGGTGTGTATACAGCTGGGCTATCTAAAAACAAATTGAGCCTGCCCAAAGTTCATTTCAAACATTTCTGAGTGACATCAGAATTCTGTCTACTTAGTGATATTTTAAAATACATATGATTATAAGTCATTCAAATTATATATTATATTCCGGGTTATAGATACAATTATGACTTTAGTGTCTACTGACCCAATGATTATTCTGTCATAAGGTAAAAATATAATATTTTGATGTAGAACAAATTAGAAGTAAGAATTGTTTTATGATACCAATCATTGTTGTGAAAGGCCTATAAATCATGACTATATCTGCATAAAAATATACATATAGCATATGTTGTTCCAAGATAAATAAGTATTCATTGGCTATACAAGGATTATACATTTATCCATATAGATAATCATTTTATGTGAGATTGATGAATCAAAATTATACCAAGTGTATTGTATAGTGTATGGTTACCAGAGTCCCTGAATAATATACATATATTCATCAGCACCAATATACAAACAGATACACAATATGAAAATAGAACATATTATTTAACAGATAGTTCAGAACATGTTTTTCTGCCCTCAGACATGCCTAGTGGTTGAAGGTGATATTACCTGAATTCACAAAAGTTAATCATTAGATTTTTTTCCAACCAATGGAAAACAAGTCATACCTTTTGGGCTGAGCTTATTATAATTTTTATGATCCTATTGTCTCAGATGGTATTTAGGAGCAGGATAGATGCCATGAGAGGACACTCAATCACAGACTCAATCACACATGCAGACACACGCACTCCAATCATCTACTCATACCTCTACATTTATGAAGATTCCTGGACACCTTATGTTTTGAAACTCGGAGGTCGCAAGAAGTAATTCCTCTTTAACCGCTTAAGGACCGCCTCCTGCACATTTACGTCAGCAGAATGGCACGGCTGGGCAAATCAACGTACAGGTACGTTGCCCTTTAAAAGCCCAGCCGTAGCCCGGTCCTGAGCTCCGTGACCGTGGCTGCGGGACACATGGACCCGAGCGCCGCTGGTGTCCCGCGATCGGGTCACAGAGCTGAAGAATGGGGAGAGGTATGTGTAAACCTCACACTGTCACTGATAGTCTGTTCCCTGTCATCGGGAAAGACGATCAGTGATGTCGAATGCCAAGCCATGCCCCCTACAGTAAAAAAACACACACGTCACACTTAACCCCTCCCCGCCCCCTATTGGTTAACCCCTTCACTGCCAGTGTCATTTACATAGGAATCCGTGCATTTAAATAGCACTGATTGCTGTATAAATGACAATGGTCCCAAAAATGTGTCAAAAATGTCTGATGTGTCCGCCATAATGTCGCAGTCACAATAAAAATCGCTGATCGCCGCCATTACTTGTAAAAAAAAATATTAATAAAAATGCTATAAAACTATCCCCTAATTTGTAAACGAGAACGGCACTCTGGCGCACACTTGTGCGCAATGGAACTGCGCTATGGCGCACGCACGTTCGCGGCCCCACTGAGCAGCGCGCATGCGCACAAGGCGCATGCATGGCGTAACCCTTTGCTGACCTATAAAAGAAGCACCAGCACTCAGACAAATCGCTGGTTCGTCTTCAGCTCACCTGTAATTTCTGCTCTTTGTTCCTGTGATCTGCTTACCCGTTGTGACCCAGATTGCCTCTAGACTACGCTAACTCTCTCCTGGACCCGACCCCTGGCTTGTTTCTTGGACTTCTGCTCTCTCTGATGTTTGACCCTCGGCCTGTACCTGGACTTTGCCTCTTGTCTCCTGTGATCGACCCCAGCCTGCTCTCGGATTGCCTTTTTGTCTCAGCGCTTCTGATTACTACTAGTTCCTGGACTTTTGAATGGTGTTTGACCCTCGGCCTGCCTCTGGACTTTGTTTATCGCCTGACGAACTTATTGCTGTTGCTTCCTGGACCCTTCCAGGGTCGCTACTTACCTGCTCCACACAAGTTACTCCTTGATCTTCAAGCAAGTAGCTGTCCTGCTGGTAGCTTGTGCCTCTTGGTGCCACCCACTCTCTGTGCCATCTTCATTGGTGGTGTGCGCCAAGTCGCAACAGCAACCGATCTCTTGGCCTCGATGAGTACTCCTTTTATGATATGAACTTCCTTATTCTAGTCCCGTCATACGTCATTGCAGTCGAATCCGTCGGACTTTGGTGTGATTGTGTGTAGACAAGTCCGATTCGACGGAAGTCCGTCGTCCGCCGAAGTCCGTCGAAACTCCGTTCAAAAGTCAGACGGAATTCAGTCCGTCAAAGTCCGGTCGTGCATTAATTTTATTTAGCACAATTGTTATTTTAATTTTATGTAACATTTGTTTTTGTCAACCAATATATATATATATATATATATAACTGTTTTGTATGATTACATGTCTGGTGAATAGGTTTCATATTTTTAGACTGGTGATATTTGATTGATCCTCTATCTTAAAAATATTATCGTTTTAAAAATTACTCAATCATAAATACCGTGCAGGAAAATTATCCTCATAAGCATGTGCGGGTCCGCTCTTTCCTTCTGTAGTTGCAGTGGCTGAGTTTGGTATTATCTAATGCGCTGATGAATGATCCTCGTGCCAATATTCACACAAAAAATCTAAAATGATCACAAAAAAACAAAAAACTATAAATAAATAAATGTGTAAAAAATAAAAATTAATAAAAAAGGAAAGTTTTGGTGGGATTGGTGGGAAAACAGGCAGCAAAGAAAACTTTACAGAGAAGAGAAGCATTGCCGGGATTTTTAGGATAGGCTAACTTCCAGGGTGCTACACAGTGGCAAAAATTGAAAATTGTGGTGAGTGCAATCAAAATAGGAGCACGGATACGGCACGTATGCTGTGATCACCTAAGGAAGAGTGAATAAATCAGCGTGGTTTTTTGTTTTTTTCACCAAAACACCAAGCACTTTTTTTTGAAGCATCATTTTTTTTGAAGCATCATTTAACTACCTGAGATCCGCGCTATAGCCGAATGACGGCTACAGTCTGTGAGACTCGCTGGATCACAGATCCGAGTAAGGGGTCGATCCCGACCCCTTACCACGTGATCAGCTGTCAGCCAATGACAGCTGATCATGTGATAATAACAGAGCCGGTAAAAAAAAAAGCCGATCACCGGCGGCAGTGAGAGGGACATCAGTCCCTCTCACTGCAATGTGCCCAGCAATGTGCCCAATCCATGGTGCCCACCTTTGCCCAATTAAAGTGCCGCCTACCAGTGCCCACAGTGCCATCTGTCAGTGCCCACAGTGCCATCTCTCAGTGCCCACAGTGCCATCTCTCAGTGCCCACAGTGCCAGTGCTGCAAATCAGTGTCACCTGCCAGTGCTCATCTGTGTCACCTACCAGTGCTCATCTGTGTCACCTACCAGTGCCCATCAGTGCCCATCAGTGCCACCCATCAGTGCCACCCATCAGTATCATCAATCAGTGCCATCGGTGCCCCCATCCATGCCACCCATCCGTGCCACCCATCCGTGCCCATCAGTGCCATCTTTGCTGTCCCCATCAGTACCGACTTATCTGTCCCCACCAGTGCAGCCTATCAGTGCCCACCAGTGCAGCCTATCAGTGCCAACCAGTGCAGCCTATCAGTGCCAACCAGTGCAGCCTATCAGTGCCCACCAGTGCCGCCTCATCAGCGCATATCAATGAAGCAGAAAAATTACCTGTTTGCAAAATTTTATAACAAACTATTAAACATGATTTTTTTTTTTTTTTTTAATTTTCCATCTTTTTTTGTTTGTTTAGCAAAAAATAAAAACCCCAGCTGTGATTAAATACCACCAAAAAAAAGCTCTATTTGTGGGGAAAAAAATGATAAAAATTTCATTTGGGTACAGTGTTGTAGTGCCATTGTCATTCAAAGTGCGTCAGCGCCAAAAGCTGAAAATTGGTCTGGTCACGAGGGGGGTTTAAGTGCCCAGTAATCAGGTGGTTAAAAAGAGACTAGAGTGTTTTACTGGACTTTTTAAAACTTTCCTTTTTTTATTAACTTTTATTTTTTATCCACCAATATTTTTCTACACATTTATTTATTTATAGTTTTTTGTTTTTTTGTGATCATTTTTGCACGCAATGTGGTTTATTTGCACATATGTATAATAATTTATTTGGCAAGGTTTATTATCAATTTTTTAAGAACCACGTACACAGGTACAAGTATATTTGGTAAGGTTTATTAAATCCAGTAAGGATCACATACACAGGCACAAGTCATCACATTAATTATTTATTTATTATCACATTCGGAACATATAATCTTTTCTCTGGTATATAAACCAAATGAACAGTGCCACACCTACTTAATTTTCCCCAATCTATATTCTCCACTCCGATGGAAGTAATCAGTAGAGGGAGCAGTTTCTTTTGATGTTTATATAATATAAAAGTTTTTTCCCTGCTGGTACTTTATTTACATTGCACGGAATCAAACATATTTTTTTCAAAAATCTAAAAGTGTATGGCCAATTATGCATAGAATGAATAAATTCATAGCAATGAATGGGAGTGCAAAACGTATGCATTGGCCCAGCTAGAAAAGTTGTTAACAAGTCAGAGATGTCTCCCTGGATTGGAGACAGGTAAGTATAAGATTGGGAGGGAGAACTGGCGGGCGAGGGGGTGTTCTCATATAAGTGTAGTAACCCTTTAACACTATAAAACTAGATACAGGCATACCCCACTTTTAACCACTTCAATACTGGGCACTTAAACACCTTCCTGCCCAGACCAATTTTGAGCTTTCAGCGCTCTCACACTTTGAATGACAATTGCACGGTCATGCTACACTGTACCCAAATTAAATTTTTATAATTTTTTTCCCACAAATAGAGCTTTCTTTTGGTGGTATTTGATCACCTCTGCAGTTTTTATTTTTTGCTAAAAAAATAAAAAAAGACCGAAAATTTTGAAAAAAAATGGGCACTGATGGGCACTGATGGGGCTGCACTGATGGGCACTGATAAGGCGGCACTGATGGGCACCGATGAGGTGGCACTGAGGTGGCATTGATGAGCACTGATATGTGGCACTGATAGGCGGCACTGATAGGCGGCACTGATGGGCGACACTGATGGGCGACACTGATGGGCACTGATAGGTGGCACAAATTGGCACTGATAGCTGGCACGGATTGGCATGGATAGGTGGCACGGATGGGCATGGATAGGTGGCACGGATGGGCATGGATAGGCGGCACAGATGGGCATGGATGGGCACTGATAGGTGGCATGGATGGGCACTGATAGGTGGCACGGATAGGCACTGATAGGCAGCATTGTTTTGTATTGATGGATGCCAATCAGTGCCAAACAATAATGCATGCCAATCAGTGATGCCCATTGTGGGCACTGATTGGCATCCATTGTGGACACTGATTGGCATCCATTGTGGGCACTGTGTCATCCCTGGTGGTCTAGGGTGGCATACCTTGTGCTGCGCATCCCTGGTGGCGTCCCTGGTGGTCCAGTGTGGACATCCTCGGGGGGCTGTGCTGATAATCGATCAGCACAGACACCCCCTGTCAGAGGAGCAGCCGATCGGCTCTCCTCTACTCGCATCTGACAGACGCGAGTGAGGAAAAGCCGATTACCGGCTCTTCCTATTTACACTGTGATCAGCCGTGATTGGACACGGCTGATCACGTGGTAAAGAGTCTCCATCGGAGACTCTTTACCAAGATCGTAGTTGCAGGGTGTCAGACTGACACCCCGCAACAACGATCGCCGCGATGCACGCACCCCGGGCCCCGGCTCAAAATCCTGAGGATGTTCTGGGACATCCAGTCAGGATTTGACAACCACTTTGTGGACGTCCTTTTACAATAGGGCGGGTGGCAAGTGGTTAAGTACACAATGGGGTTTATTTACTAAAGCTGGAAAGTGTAAATCAGGTTCACTTCTGCATAGAAATCAATGAGCTTCTAACCTCAGCTTGTTCAATTAAGCTTTGGTAATAAAACCCGGAAGCTGATTGGTTTTTATGCAGAAGTGAGCCTGATTTTTCACTTTCCAGCTTTAGTAAATAAACCCCATTGTGTACTTAAAAGTGGGGTATGCCTGTACTTTATTAGCATTAAATATTTGAAGGCTAAAGTGAATGAATTCTCGAAACAGGATCAATATTTATTTACACCGTGCAGACGTCAGATATGACAGCATGGATGTTAACTGCTGCAATATATCAACATGCAATAATAGCTTAACAATAGTTGCACACTTTGCAGGTGAATAGCAGGAACACAGCTTCATGGCAATACTGTACATGCTCAGCTCACACAATCTGAACAGGCTTGCAAATAAACAGAAAAGTATGAATTAAAAGACTAGCAAAAGTAATTAAAGGGTAGGTAAACCCTGACAACAAGCTTCTTTTAATTAATCCCTTTTGATTTGTTAAATACGTTGGGTAAGTAGATAACTTCCTGTGCTAACTGGAATCAGTTACATCATTCCCAGTTTTCTCCATAAACTACAGAACACTACCCATGTTATGGAGAGAAGAGAGAGACGGAGGTGTTCTCCAATGTTTACACACTACCTGTGTTTTGCTTTCCTGTATGCAGAGCCTGAGATGATGACAGTGGCTTTTTGTACAGTTCCAGTTCAAGCACCCTTAGAAGTTGAGACAGGGTCTGCAAGGGCAACAGAAAGGCACAAGCGCCAGGGTGCCAACACTTTGGCCTGGAACTTGAGAGCACCGGTATCCAGGGAGCAGGAGTACAGCTGGTAGTACACTGACAACCTGTACTAGGGTGGTAACGCTGCTTCTCTATACTGTAGATACAGAGATACAAAAGATACTATAAGTGAATGTTGTCACAATAGCTAAGAAACAAATGCAACACAGATACAGGAAACCTCATATATGCTTCATCACATTATGGTATGTTATGCCTGTTAGAATATATTCCTGGTATCCAAACACTTTACAAAGATGCTGGAGATGCCACCTGGCCCAAGGAACAATGGTCCATGTGTGGGACTGCCCACTTTTTTCTTCATACTGGAGCAAAATATAAGAATCACAGGAACACACCTAGAACTTTAAACCTACCAACTTAATACAGTATTTCTCTTTAATTTCTCCTTAAAAATATAAAACCTTACTAACCAGTGGTGAAATTATAGGGGTCGCCGAGATCGCCATGGCGACCAGGCCCCTTGCTGCAGGGGGCCCTTGAGAGCCCCCTGTACTCTTTCATAGGAGGGGAGGCTGAGAGGAGCTCCCCGATCGTCAGCCGAACTGTAATGGCACTTTGCAGGGAGCGCGTCCTCACATACCTAATGTGAAAGCAGTGTGTGCTGTGCTGTGCTCTTTGTCTCTCCCTACAGTGCAGTACCCGGCAGGAAGAAGGTACTGTAAATGTCTGACGTTTTTTTTTATAAGACTATCTACTGTATGTGTGTTTATATGTGTGTGCGTGCATGTGTGTGTGTGTGGGGGGGGTGTGCATGTGTGTGGGTGTGTGTATGCATGCATGTGTGTGGGGGGGTGCATGCATGTGTGTGGGGGGGGGGGGTTCATGCATGTGTGTGTGTGGGGGGGTGCATGCATGTGTGTGTGGGGGGGATGCATGTGTGTGTGTGTGTGTGTGTGGGGGGGGTGCATGCATGTGTGTGGGGGGGGTGCATGCATGTGTGTGTGTGGGTGTGCATGCATGTGTGTGTAGGGCTGTGCATACATGTGTGTGTGGGGGGGTGCATGTGTGTGTGTGTGTGTGTGTGTAGGGGGGTGCATGCACGTGTGTGGGGGGTGCATGCATGTGTGTGTGGGGGGTGCATGCATGTGTGTGTGGGGGGGTGGGAATGCATGTGTGTGTGTGGGGGTGTGCATGCATATGTGTGTGGGTGTGCATGCATATGTGTGTGGGTGTGCATGCATATGTGTGTGGGTGTGCATGCATGTGTGTGGGTGTGCATGCATGTGTGTGTGGGTGTGCATGCATATGTGTGTGGGTGTGCATGCATGTGTGTGTGGGTGTACATGCATGTGTGTGCGAGCGGGTGGTGGGGATTCACAGTGGCAGCATTTGGCACACCGGCAGCATTTGATGGGCACAGTGGTGGCATTTGATGGGCACACTGGCAGCATTTGATGGGCACACTGGCAGCATTTGATGGCACAGCGGCAGAGTTTGATGGGCACAGTGGCAGCATTTGATGGGCACAGTGGCGACATTTGATGGTACAGTGGTGGCGTTTGATGGTACAGTGGCTGCAATTGATGGGCACAGTGGCGACATTTGATATATATATAGTGTGTGTGTGTGTGTGTGTTTTTATATAAAAATGAAAAAATCGGTTCCTTTATATGCAGCCACCCACTTGTGACTGGGCCCTGGTGTTCCAACATCGGGCTCGGAGTAAAGAGCTTTGTCTGGAGGTGGGGGGCCCTCCATGGTTTCTTGCATCGGGGCCCTGAGGGTTCTAGTTACGCCACTGTTACTAACCATCCATCTGGCATATGCAGAAAATGCTTTCATCCCCAGATTCTGGAAATCCTTGACTATTCCAACCAAAAAAAAATTGTTTTAAATGATTGATTGCAAGAAGCCATGTCTATTACTTTTGGACACCAATGTTGGTTTCTTGCAGACTTGGACTAATTGGGGTTCCTTTAGGCCAAGAAATACAAATCACTAGTTTTAGCATGATCACCTCCTTTCCCTCATAAGAGCATGAAAGCCATTTCCTCAAGTGATCTCTGATTGTTTTAAAATCATACATTACCTTTTCATCACATTGAAAGACAATCTACTACTGTCTAGGTTCCTGAACTGGTTGTCCCTCTGACCCTCCCTGTCCTATTGTCTATTAGTTCCATGCTACTGAATATTTTTTTTTTTTTATATTGGCCTATATGGTACAATTATTTACAATGATCTATTTCAGGCTTTTATTGTTGCAGTTCCTGACCTTAACCCATCTACTAAATTATTAAGTCAAATGGGTGCATTCCCAGTTGACTTGTACATGACCAAACTCTAAGTCAGAACTATGGCTTACGTAAATTTATGTACATTATAGTACTGGACATGTCATTTGACTATCATTAATCTTTGGTTGTACTTATGTAGCACTAACCCCCGAAGGAGCTGCTGGTATTTGATTGGGCCTGTACTCTGATCTTACACCCCCCAGTAACTTGGCTTATTCCCCTTGACACAGCTTTGGTACAGTATGGTGTGAAGCTGACAACAGAGGATACCCCCACAATGTACAATACAAAGATCATGTACCTTTACCTGTGCCTGGGTATCCACTGCTTCGCCTGTGGGAGAAGGAACAACGATTCACACCAATTGTAGTTAACCAGAACGTGTTTTTACTGGAACTGGTATAAAAACAATAATTACAATAACTGTACTGTCACACAAACGTAATGCAACAGCACAGTGGGTATTCACAGCGATTTTTACATAGAAAGAATTCTTGGATGACCCTTGCACACGCCTCTCCAAGTGGGACCAATGCTCAGAGTGACAATGCCTTACTCTGGGCACCTTCCAACTTCCGGCACGCTGTAATAAACACAGAAATGCAAAACCATCAACACAGCACAACACACTAGCTAGGAAGCTCCCCCTTACTTTATAAGACAATTCTTTCTATATGTGATGAATGCAAGGCCTTGCAATGAAGATGTAGTCTTTGTTCTTCTGTCTTCTGCTAGCTATTGTGTGGAAGTAATTGTAATCCAAAGGGGTTTAATAAACAAAGAACAGTTACTCGTGACAACCCAAGATATTAGTGTGTCCCTCCGCAAAGAATGTGTGTTGGTGTGGGTACTGAAATTACAGATCCACTGCCTCCCTAAAATTGTAGGGGGTGAGATAAAACTCACACCAAAAGTGGATTTGAGCCCCAAATGTGGCCCCCAGGAGGTCCTCTGTCTGTTTGGATCCCTTATTGGAGACACCACGGAGGAGGTCCTGTAAGGTGTTACGTCTGGATCAGATGCTGCCCCTAGTCTAATAGTGTGCTACCGCCACTACGGGACTACAGGTCCCTGCAACACTGTCAAATGAGTCTAAGTGTATAAAAGTGCGTTAGGAATTGTGGGCGGCAGCCCTCTCACCAAATAAGGCCTGGGAGAATAGGAAACCTCCACTCTGGTTGTCTCAGTCCTGCTTTAAGCCAGCACCGTCATGCTACAAGATGACCCGGACCCTCAGATGGCTCCGTCAGGCGTCTCTGGATCCTTCCCGATCCGGTCACTCCACCTCTTCAGCACCCAGGTATGAAGCAGAGTCGCTGGTTGTCCCGCTCCTCAGAAGCTGGAGGCTGCGCTCTCCGAAAGGCCTCCCCACAGGTCTTTGTAGGCAGGCCACGCATCCAGAAGAGAAAGAAAATGGCCACGTGTGTCCTTTTATAACCTACCCAGCATGCAGTTCAGTGCCGAGTGTTCATGGGTAGGTCACTTGGCATTGTGAGTAGATAGGTCATTGTGAATGTAAACAGTCACTTCCTGTAACATTTCTAATGTTCTTGGAAAAGAAAATAACTGGAGTCCATTTCCCATATAGGCCACTAGACGGTGCCAAATACTAAATTATAACACTGCCCATAGATTAAAATTGCATTAGATTAGCAGGCAAAAATACCAGCGCTACACTTACATTAAAGGATTAATTTAAAGATTGAAATGAATTGTACCATGAATACCATGGCATTAAGATAATTGCAACACGTTCTTTTACTGGCCTCTTCGACCCGATGAATAGAATCAAATGGATAAAGAAAGACTGTAAAAAAAAAAACAGTTCCAGGCATCACATCTAAAAACTGGTAAGGTGAAATATATTACATTTTTGTTCTTGGTTTTGTATATTCTTTATTAAAGGCTAACTAGTGTTAAGAAAGGGTTAATAAAGGGCCAGACATGAATTTTCACTTAGAAATAAATAGGCTTTTAGCTTAACAGGAACCATGGACATTGCAAACGCTGGGACACTGAGCTGGACTGCCCTGAGGTGCATGTACCCCTTAGCCAGTGCCCTCCTGCCACTGCTGGACAAAAAGGTATCTATGCAGCTGCTTGCTTCTGTCAGATACTGTGTCTTTTAGGAACTTACTGTACTATAAGAATGTCCCCTTTGCTATAAAACACAAGAATATTAAGAGGTTGCTCACCAGTGTTAATTTTGTTTTCTTTAAAATTTTCGCCAGCAGCCTTTTTACAGCGACGAAAACGACGAAAATCAATTCCATTTTCGTTAACAAACTAAAATGAAATGAAAATGTGAGGGAGAGACGTTTACCTTTGTGAATGTCAGAAACAATGAAATCAAACCGAGACAGAAGTACAGTTAAATCACACTTGCTTAACCACTTCCCTACCCGCCCATGTACATATGACGCCCACAAGGTGGATCTCCCATCCTGGGTGGGTGTCATTTGACGTCTTCTCATTCCCGGCCGCCTGGGGGGCGCGCGCGCCCGCGGCGTCCCTCGGGACCCAGCTCGGGACACCGTGGAGCTGTGTGTGTAAACACACAGCTCCACGTCCTGTCAGCGGAGAGGAGACCGATCATGTGATCCCAGTACGGAGGATCACTGATCGGTCTCCTCCCCTTGTGAGTCCCCTCCCCCCACAGTTAGAATCACTCCTATAGGGAACACATTAACCCCTGCAACGCCCCCTAGTGTTAACCCCTTCACTGCCAGTCACATTTACACAGTAATCAATGCAATTTTATAGCAACGATCGATGTGTAAATGTGAATGGTTCCAAAAATGTGTCAGAAGTGTCCGAAGTGTCCGCCGCAATGTCGCAGTCACGAAAAAAAAAAAATCGCAGATCGCGCCATTACTAGTTAAAAAAAAAAAAAATGCAATAAATCTATCCCCTATTTTGTAAACGCTATAACTTTTGCGCAAACCGATCAATATACGCTTATTGCGATTTTTTTACCAAAAATATGTAGAAGAATACATATCGGCCTAAACTGAGTAAAAAAAAAAATAGTTTTTCTTTTAAAAAATGGGATATTTATTATAGCAAAAAAGTAAAAAATATTGTGTTTTTTTTCAAAATTGTCGCTCTTCTTTTGTTTATAGCGCAAAAAATAAAAACCGCAGGGGCGATCAAATACCACCAAAAGAAATTTGTGGGAAAAAAAGGACGTCAATTTTGTTTGGGTGTAACGTCGCACGACCGCGCAATTGTTAGTTAAAGCGACTCAGTGCCGAATTGCAAAAAGTGCTCTGGTAAGGGAGGGTGTAAAATGGCCCGGTGCTGAAGTGGTTAATACTAAAAGTAAAAAGAACAAATGTAGTCAAAACATAGCCAAAGTTCAGTAACCGGAATGGATAGTCAGCCAAGCCAGAAGTCAGGGATCAGTGTAGCGGAAAGCAAGCAGGATCTGGAGCCAGAATGGATGTCAGCCAAGCAAGTCTTTAAACAGGAACGCGGGAGATAGTCTCTGTGATGTTGACCAAGGTGAAGGCAGAGATCCTCTGGGCTGGATGGCTTAAGTAGGCAGGATTGAGGAGCAGGATATCATCAACGGGTGAGTAGCTGTGGAGAGATAGGAGCTGGCAATTAGCCGACAGCTGAGCGACCAGCTCAGAGAAGGAAGGGCTGATCCCAGCCCTGACAATCCCCCACATGGGGCCCAGAAAGGCCAGATTTGTTGAGGGCACGACTAATAGTTGTCCTGTGGACAGATTCTCCCACCTGAGCTGTGAATCTCTGCAGTTGTTCCAGAGTTACCATGGGCCTCTTGGCTGCTTCTCTGATTAATGCTCTCTTTGCCCGGCCTGTCAGTTTAGGTGGGTGTTCCTTGGCCTTCATAATGCCTTTTGTTAACTAGGGTTCTCTATCAAACCTCTGAGGGCTTCACAGAACAGCTGTAGTTATACTGAGATTAAATTACACACAGGTGAATGAATGAATGAATGAATGACTTGTATAGCGCTACCTATGCGAACTGAATTGCCTCAGGGCGCTTTTGCCACTGGGGTCCATCTGTGGTATAGTGTGGTCCTTGCCCTGTGGGGTCCCGACAAGTTTACAAACACATACACATACACATATTTGGCCAATTTTATTGACAGGATCTAATTAACCTACCAGCATGTCTTTGGAGTGTGGGAGGAAACCCACACAGGCACAGGGAGAACATGCAAACTCCAGGCAGAAGGTGTTGTGGTCAGGATTTGAACCAGTGACCCTATTACTGCTAGGTGAAAGTGCTAACCACTACACCACTGTGCTGGTAAATATGTGGACTCTATTTACTAATTAGGGGACTTCTGAATTGGTTCCACTAGATTTTAGTTAGGGGTATCAGAGTAAAGGGAGCTGAATACAAAAAAAAAATTAAAACCATTTACAATTTTCCTTCCACTTTACAATTATGTGCCACTTTGTGTTGGACTATCACATAAAATCCCAATACAACACAATTACATTTTTGGTTGTAACATTTTTCAAGGGGTATGAATACTTTTTTAAGGCACATTATACATAGACAGCAGGATAATGTGTGTATCATTCTGTAGACTGTAACTGTCCCTGGAATGAAAAGACTCCATGTTACTCCTATCTGAATATTTATGGTGTGGAGAGACATCGTTATACCCAGCTGTATAATGTACCAGGTGAGACATTGGCATCTGCTGTGGCTCCCAATGCTCCAATGCTTTTATGAGTACATGTTTTGTGGGGGTCACAAGTCACATTATAATGGTGTTTAGAGGTGACTTTTCTTCAGTTTTTTTAACCTCGTGCTAAACTATTCTTTCTCCAATCTTCTCCCAGCTCCTTCATGCACAATATAACCCATGAAATACCGCGGTACAAAGTCAAATCTCCCACTAATTACATTCACAGTTCTGGCTCTACATCCAGGAAAAAATAGAAACACTGCTAACATCACTTCCTCCTGAGAATTGGGCATTAACATTTTAACAAGTTCATTTTCATTTTTAAATTTAGTACAAATTGACTTCAGTGTAAACCATAAATACAGTATATATATTCTTATCCTTGTACCTCTCACAGGTACAGTGCCTTGAAAAAGTATTCATACCCCTTGACATTTTCCACATTTTGTCATGTTACAACCAAAAACATAAATGTATTTTATTGGGAACTGATGTGATGGACCAACACAAAGTGGCACATAGTTGTGAAGTGGAAGGAAAATAATAAATGGTTTTCAATTTTTTTTACAAATATGTGAAAAGTGTAGCATGCATTTGTATTCAGCCCCCACAGTGAATACTTTGTAGAACCCCCTTTCACTGCAATTACAGATGCAAGTCTTTTTGGGGATGTCTCTACCAGCTTTGCACATCTAGACAGTGACATTTTTGCCCATTCTTCTTTGCAAAATAGTTCAAGCTCTGTCAGATTGGATGGAGAGCGTCTGTGAACAGTAATATTCAAGTCTTGGCACAGATTTTCAATTGGATTTAGGTCTGGACTTTGACTGGGACATTCTAACACATGAATATGCTTTGAGTTAAACCATTTCAATGTAGCTCTGGCTGTATGTTTAGGGTCGTTGTCCTGCTGGAAGGTGAACCTCCGCCCCAGTCTCAAGTATTTTGCAGACTCTAATGCCGTGTACACACGACCGGACTTTTCAACGGACTGAATTCCGTCTGACTTTTTCAACAGACTTGTCTACACACAATCACACCAAAGTCCGACGGATTCGACCGTGATGACGTACGACCGGACTAGAATAAGGAAATTCATAGCCAGTAGCCAATAGCTGTCCTAGCATCGGTTTTCGTCCATCGGACTAGCATACAGACAAACGTATTTTTCGACCGGACTCGAGTTCGTCGGAAAGATTTGAAACATGTTCTAGATCTAAAGTCCGTCTGATTTTTGACAGAAAAGGTCCGCTGAAGCCCACACACGGTCAAATTGTCTGACGGATTCGTTCCGTCGGACCAGTTCGGTCAAAAAGTCCGGTCGTGTGTACGCGGCATAACAGGTTTTCTTCTAAGATTGCCCTGTATTTGGCTCCATCCATCTTCCCATCAACTCTGACCAGCTTCCCTGTCCCTGCTGGAGAAGAGTATCCCCACAACATGATGCTGCCACCACCATGTTTCACAGTGGGGATGGTGTGTTCAGGGTGATGTGTAGTGTTAGTTTTCTGCCACACATAGCGTTTAGTTTCAGGCCAAAAAGTTCAATTTTGGTCTCATCTGACCAGAGCACCTTCTTACACATATTTGCTGTGTCCCCCACATGGCTTCTCACAAACTGCAAACAGGACTTCTTATGGCTTTCTTTCAACAATGACTTTCTTCTTGCCACTCTTCCATAAAGGTCAGATTTGTGGAGAGCGCAACTAATAGTTGTCCTGTAGACAGATTCTTCCACCAGAGCCGTGGATCTCTGCAGCTCCTCCAGAGTTACCATGGGCCTCTTGGCTGCTTCTCTGATTAATGCTCTCCTTGCCCGGCCTGTCAGTTTAGGTGGACGGCCATGTCTTGGTAGGATTGCAGTTGTGCCATTCTCTTTTCATTTTCAGATGATGGATTAAACAGTGCTCCGTGAAATGTTCACAGCTTGGGATATTTCTTATAACCTAACCCTGCTTTAAACTTCTCCACAAATTTATCCCTGACCTGTCTGGTGTGTTCCTTGGCCTTCATGATGCTGTTTGTTCACTAAGGTTCTCTAACAACACTCTGAGGGCTTCACAGAACAGCTGTACTTATACTGAGATTAAATTACACACAGGTGGACTTTATTTACTAATTAGGTGACTTCTGAAGGCAATTGGTTCCACTAGATTTTAGTTAGCGGTATCAGAGTAAAGGGGGCTGAATACAAATGTACACCACACTTTTCACATATTTATTTGTAAAAAAGTTTGAAAACCATTTATCATCTTCCTTCCGCTTCACAATTATGTGCCACTTCGTGTTGGTCTATCACATAACATCCCAATAAAATACATTTATGTTTTTGGTTGTAACATGACAAAATGTGGAAAATTTAAAGGGGGGTGAATACTTTTTAAAGGCACTGTATATTAGCTTGTTACTCTATTCACTTTTGTTGTCAGTATAAATAAAAGCTCATTGGATATGTATTCCTATCAAATGCAGCCATTTCTAATCACATGCAGTACTGCTCAAATGCATGTGTTTGAATGCAAATGTCGCCTTAGCAAGAAATAATTGTTTGACCTGTTTTGCTTGCAATTAATTGCACCTCTCTGGGACATGCTGCATCCAAAGGCATTGCAAGGTAGGTCAAATATGGCTTCTAAATTGTCGTCTTCCCTACTTTATTGAAGTCAATGGGAATCTTTTAACCTGTGTACTTTTTTTTTTTTTAGTACAAGACCATAGCTCCCAACTGTCCCTGATTTGGAGCAATGTCTCTCTTTCCCTCTTTCCTCTTAATTTGTCCCTCATTTTGGTCTGATCTATATAGTTTTATATAAAATGCACTTTTTATTTTTCAAAAAGTCTTTCCCAGGGCTAAACCTTTCAATCAATTTTTAAATTGCAGCATTTGTGAATTTCAAAATCCAATATAAAGGAATAGTGGTAAAAAAAAAGCCCTTGTGGATTTAACCACTACAATACTGTGCACTTAAACACCCTTCCTGCCCAGACCAATTTTCAGCTTTTATCGCTCTCGCACTTTCAGTGACAATTGCGCGGTCATGCAATGCTGTAACCAAATGAATTTTTTATCATTTTGTTCGCACAAATAGAGCTTTAGTTTGGTGGTATTTATTCGCGACTCCGTTTTTTATTTTTTGCGATAAAAACGAAAACATAGCGGAAATTTTGAAAAAAAACAATATTTTCTCCTTTCTTTTTTAAAAGAAATCCAATAAAATCTAATTTTGTCATAAATTTAAGCCAAAATGTATTCTGCTACATGTTTTTTGTAAAAAAAATTCCGTTAAGTGTTTAATAATTGATTCGCGTGATCACGGACATATGTACGCAAATGATCATGTAAAAGGGGTGTGCAGGTGATCACGGACATATGTGTGCAGATAATCATTGGGACATGTGATTTTACTGGGACATATGTGAGGGACATGTGTTTTTATTATTTGGGGACATGTGTGTTTTGGGGACATGTGTGTTTTACTGTGGGGACATGTGTGTTTTACTGTGGGGACACTAGACTGGTGATCAGTGAGTAAAAAAACAGCTAATACTCACTGATCACCAGCCGGCTGCAGCAATCCGCTCTCCTCTCCTCACCGACGACTTCCGTGTGAGGAGAGGAGGGCCGATTGCCTAGCAACTGGCTGTTTGTTTACATCACATGACGGCTGTGATTCGACACGGTAGTGTAGTAGCAAGAATTATACAGCTACATTTAAAGTGGTTGTAAACCCAAATAAAAAAAAAAAAAATAACACCTGCAAGACAAAGGCATAATGAGCTAGTATGCCCTCGCTGCAGTGCCCGTACACCGTTCGGGCAGCCAACATCACTCCCGGGGTTACTTCCGGGTAACGCGGCTCTGGCGCTGTGATTGGCCGGAGCCACGATGACGTCACTCCTGCACATGTGCGTGGTAACGGCACACTCACTGAAGCAACGGCACATACATGCCATTGCATCAGTTTGTGTCAGTGCCCATTTGCCCATAATTTTTATTTATTTTTTTTTTTTTTTACTATTTTGGGACAGTTTTCCTTTGCTAATAAAAAAAGACCTGAAGATATCCATAACCATTTACCACCAAAGGAAAGCCCAATTTGCCCTGAACAAAAACAAGGTATAATCCACCTGGATGCACAAAGTAGTTGTGATGATATCTACGGTTTTACTAACACATGTCAATGTGAGGAGCAGACCTCGTGCCAATCCTCACCTGTCATAGCTGGAAAAATAGATTGCCATTTAGATTTAACCGGCAAGGGCATAGTACGCAGTTTAATCTGTAATAAGTGAAAGTGGAGCTCCTTAGGTCCCTGTGGCCGTAACACTCCAATGAAGGGGTCATTTGATATTCTGAGACTCTGGGAGCCAAATTGAGACTATAAGGCATGTCAGAGTTGTAAGTATTTATAAAAGAACCTATGGGTTAAGTTGTATGGCATATGAAAAGAGTCAAAGGAGTGCAATGTTCCATTATCAAACATATCGGATAAGGTAAGTATGCCCCTGTGCTTCCAGAACTTGGAGTCAGGAAGGGTAAATATAATTGAAGAAAGCTACACCAGAGAGAGAATGATGCTTATTACCAACAGGTGTCGGGCACCTCTATGGGCGCGCCTTGGCGCCCTCATATGCGTGCTTGCACCTTGGGATGTGGGAGGAGCTGGAAGTCTATAAATCCGACTTCTTCAATGGACTGGTGGGGTCTTGGATTAGGTATATTGATGATATCTTGGTGGTCTGGAAAAGAACCGAGGCAGAACTTCATTTATTTGTTGAGGAACTTAATAATAACGATCGCAATATAAGGCTGGCATTTGTTTCAGACCCTGTCTCGATTTCTTTCCTTGACCTCATGATCACCAAAAAGGATGATAGATTAATGACCTCCACCTTTAGAAAACCCACAGTGGCTAACACCCTCCTTCAGGCGGATAGCTTTCACCCTAGATCACTGGTGAAAGGTATCCCAATAGGTAAATTTCTACTCATCAGAAGAAACTTTACAAGTGAAATTCAATTAAAAAAAGATGCAAATGTATGCTTGATTCAGAGAAAGAGGCTATAGTCACAAGGTACTAAGGGCAGCTAAGAAAAGGGGGATGAGCAAGGACAGACCTTCACTTTTTGGACAACAGGGTCAGACTTTTTTTCCTCCTTTTTCTAAACAGATTGGACAAAAGGAACCTGTAAGATTCATTACACAATACATACTCACAATGGCCACAAGTGAGGGAGATCCTAAACAAACACTGGTCCACCCTCTCCCGGTGCCCAACTTTGTTGGGTATAGTTGGAGACTATCCACATATGGTAGCATGCAGAGCCCCAAACCTTTCGGACATGCTCACTCAATCAGAATTCATACAGACAACCAGTGATTCTTGGTTGACTGATTTTCCTAGAACCATTGGAATGTTTTCCTGTGGACATTGCCAGGTTTGCAAGTTTGTTGAGCGTACTTATAGTTTTTCTAACACAAACAATGGCAACATTTATAAAATCAAAAGCCTAATTAACTGTGCAACCACGAAGGTGAGCTATAGCCTGCAATGCTCTTGCAATAAGACTTACATAGGCAAAACTAAACGTCAACTTCGTGCACGCATTGGTGAACACTTGGGTGACATCAAACATAAATAGCCTAAGAGTCTTTTGGCTCAGCATTTTCTCTTTCACCACCAGTCCAAACCGGATGGACTGACGGTTAAGGGGATCTATGCCCTCAAACTCAGTAAAAGGCGGGGAGACTTTGATAAAGTGCTCCTTCAAAAAGAAAAATTCTGGATTTATAAACTAGATACTTTGATGCCACATAGGCTCAATTTACAGGCCTTTTTCGACTAGATTTTGTTTCCCATGTGACATCAAGTGTTGCTTTACATGTATTTACTTTTTTCAAATAATACATTTTTCAATTTTTGTAATACATTTTTTCTCTTCCAGCCCTATTAACACAGTTATGAACGTGTTTATTATTATATACGATTGAAGCATTTGCCACTTTATCTGTGTCCTGTATACTGTGTTCTGTATGTCCGACTATTTTTGTTCCCCTGACTAAGGTTCAGTGTTTTATGTTATGTTATTTATGTTTTGATTTGATTTTGATATGTTTTGATCAGCCACATCATGGATAGCATATTTTGATCCTTCTTTCACTGTAAATGTGACAATGTATTCAACGTTTCATGTAAACAAACAGGGTTAACCACTTCAGCCCCGGACCAATTGTCAGCTTAAGGACCAGAGGTCTTTTTTCAATTTCGCACTGCACTACTTTAACTGGTAATTGCGCGGTCATGCAATTTTGTAACCAAACGAAATTTGCGTCCTTTTCTTCCCACAAATAGAGCTTTCTTTTGATGGTATTTGATTGCCTCTGTGATTTTTATTTTTTGCGATATAAACGGAAAAAAAAACGGAAAAAGAGCGAAAATTTTCTACTTTTTGTTATAAGAAAAATCTAATAAACTCAATTTTAGTCAAACATTTGGGCCAAAATGTATTCAGCCACATGTCTTTAGTAAAAAAAATGCCAATAAGCGTATATTTATTGGTTTGCGCAAAAGTTATAGCGTCTACAAACTAGAGTACATTTTCTGGAATTTACACCGCTTTTAATTTATGACTGCCTATTTCATTTCTTGAGGTGCTAAAATGGCAGAGAAGTACAAACCCCCCCCAAATGACCCCATTTTGGAAAGTAGACACCCCAAGCTATTTGCTGAGAGGCATGTTGAGCCCATTGAATATTTTTTTTTTTAGTCCCAAGTGATTGAATAAAGACAAAAATAAAAAATAATTTTTTTTTTCAAAAAGTTGTCACTAAATGATATATTGCTCACACATGCCATAGTTATATGTGGAATTGCACCCCAAAATACATTTTGCTGCTTCTCCTGAGTATGGGGATACCACATGTGTGGGACTTTTTGGGAGCCTAGCCGCGTACGGGGCCCCGAAACCCAAGCACCGCCTTCAGGATTTCTAAGGGTGCAAATTTTTGATTTCACTCCTTACTACCTATCACAGTTTCGAAGGCCATAAAATGCCAAAATAGCACAAACCCCCCCCCCCCCCCCCCCAAATGACCCCATTTTGGAAAGTAGACACCCCAAGCTATTTGTTGAGAGGCATGGTGAGTATTTTACAGCTCTCATTTGTTTTTGAAAATGAAGAAAGTAAAGAAAAAAAAATGTTTTTTTCCTTTTTTCAATTTTCAAAACTTTGTGACAAAAAGCGAGATCTGCAAAATACTCACCATACCTCTCAGCAAATAGCTTGGGGTGTCTACTTTCCAAAATGGGGTCATTTTGGGGGTTTTTATGCCATCTGGGCATTCCATGGCCTCCGAAACTGTGATTGGCAGTGAGAAGTGAAATAAAAAAATTACACCCTTAGAAAGCCTGAAGGCGGTGCTTGGTTTTTGGGGTTCCGTACGCAGCTAGGCTCCCAAAAAGTCCCACACATGTGGTATCCCCGTACTCAGGAGAAGCAACAGAATGTATTTTGGGGTGTATTTCCACATATGCCCATGACATGTTTGAGCAATATATCATTTAGTGACAACTTTTTGTAAAAAAAATATATATATATTTTTTTTTTCATTATTCAATCTCTTGGGACAAAAAAAAAAAAATATTTAATGGGCTCAACATTGCTCTCAGCAAATAGCTTGGGGTGTCTACTTTCCAAAATGGGGTCATTTAGGGGGGGGTTTGAACTGTCCTGGCATTTTATGCACAACATTTAGAAGCCTATGTCACACGTCACCCACTCTTCTAACCACTTGAAGACAAAGCCCTTTCTGACACTTTTTGTTTACATGAAAACATATTTTTTTTTTTGCAAGAAAATTACGTTGAACCCCCAAACACTATATATATTGTTAAAGCAAAGGCCCTACAGATTAAAATGGTGGGTGTTTCATTTTTTTTTTTTTTTCCACACAGTATTTGCGCAGCGATTTTTCAAACGCATTTTTTTTTTTATGTGGAAAAAATACACTTTTTTTATTTTAATGCACTAAAACACACTATATTGCTCAAATTTTTGATGAAATAAAAAATATGATCTTAGGCCGAGTACATGGATACCAAACACGACATGCTTTAAAATTGCACACAAACACGCAGTGGCGACAAACTACATACATTTTTAAAAGCCTTTAAAAGCCTTTACATGATACCACATTAGATTCACGGAGGAGGTCTACTGCTAAAATTACTGCCCTCGATCTGACCTTTGCGGTGATACCTCACATGCATGGTGCAATTGCTGTTTACATATGACGCCAGACCAACGCTTGTGTACGCCTTTGCGCAAGACAAGGGGGGCAGGGGTGCTTTTTTTTTTTTTTTTTTTAGTTTTTTTTTTATTTATTTAGCTTTTTTAATTTATTTTTAAACTGTTCCTTCCATTTTTTTTCTTTGTTATGATTTTTATTGTTATCTCAGGGAATGTAAATATCCCCTATGATAGCAATAGGCAGTGACAGGTACTCTTTTTTTGAAAAAATTGAGGTCTATTAGACCCTAGATCTTTCCTCTGCCCTCAAAGCATCTGACCACACCAAGATTGGTGTGATAAAATGCTTTCCCAATTTCCCAATGGCGCGGTTTATATCCGGGAGGGGGACATTCCCTCCCACTGCTTGTAAAAGCAGTCTAGAGGCTAATTACCCGCTAGAATTGCTTTTACATGAAAGCCGATCACTGGCTGAAAAGAATGATACCAAGATGATACCTAAACCTGCAGGCATCATTCTGGTATAACCATTCAAAGTCCAGCAACATACTGGACATATATTGTAATCTTTTTTTTTTCATGCAGCCTCTTGGCTGAACGAAAAAAAGAGATTGATTGGTGGGTATGCCCACCATTAGAATACCTCCCTTCATCCACCACTTCTAATGATGGGCATACATGCACCATTTATATATGCCGATGCATGGGGGCATCCTCCCGCAAAAGTTATGCCGTGTACACACGGTCGGATTTGCGACCGTATGTACGTGGCATTAGGAGCCAATCGCTCCTCCCCCCCTGCTGCCCCCATGCTTCGGCACATATGCTCTTTTTTTAACTGTGGTGGTGAAATCACCTCCTACAGCGTTGGAGTCGCGGCTTTATGTATCGTGGGAGCAAACGCTGTTGCTGTCAAGATAAATAAATCCACGCTGCAACTGAATGGCGCACCTGAAAACAAAAAAAATGCTTAACACTAAAACACAGTAAACAAAATTACATACCTGAAAAGCAAGCATGATAAAATATAATAAAACATTGCAGAATAGAATGGAGTAAAAAAAGAGCAACAATAGAGAGAGAATAGAGAGAGAGAGAGAACAATAAAACGACAACTATTTTATTTTTTTTTATTTTTTTGAGATTCACAGGTAAAAAAGCTCCTGACTGTTAGCGACTGAATCAAAACGCTACCAAAAAAACTGTTAGCGATCGCAGGGATCAGGCCTGACTCTGCGAACGCTGCAGTTATGTGTGCTTAGTGTTTTGTAAGTGACAGTGATCGATCGATACTGCACTTGGGTGGGCTGGGCTGGGCGGAGGGGGAAAACGCAGGTGCTAGCAGGTATCTGGGCTGATCCCGCTAACAATGCGTTTTTTTGGAACCCTAAACTGCTGGGACGCTAGTATAGATCTGATCAGATCAGATATTGATCTGTTCAGATACTGTGCCACTAAGGGAGGTGTATGCTTTGTGCGTGGGTGTTTGCGGTACTGGCACTAACCTGGGGCGACGCAGACCTTATTTCACCCTAAAACCTAATTGATATCACCCGCCGGGCGATCAGGGGGTTAAACCGTTATTGGGTAATAAATGGCGGGTGCCCTGACAGTATAAAAAACAAGCTAACTAACCAGCGTCACCCGTAACAGTAATACAAAAAAAAAAACTGGCTACCTAGCGGCACCAGTGACACTAATGCAGCGATCAGAAAAACAATCGCTTAGTGACACTGGCAAAAGGGGGTGAAAGGGTTAACTAGGGGCAATCAGGGGGTTAAACCTTTATTAGGTAATATATGGGGGTACCTGACGCTATATAAAAACCTGACGGGGAACCTAAATAACGAAATAACTAACTGGCTAACCAGCGTCACCAGTGACATTTATACGGTGATCACTGGTGAAAGGGTTAACTCTAGGGCAATCAGGGGGTTAAAACCTTTATTTAGGTTGTAATATGGGGTACCTGACCTATAAACCTATTTATGAACCTATATAAACATGGCGGTTAACCTAAAAAAAAACTGGTTACCTAGCGACACTAATGCAGCGATCAGAAAAACGATCGCTTAGTGACACTGGCAAAAGGGGGTGAAGGGGTTAACTAGGGGCAATCAGGGGGTTAAACCTTTATTAGGGGGGGTAGGGGGCTACCTTGGACCTAAAACTAACTGCCCTGACAGTTATTACAGTCACACTGACACTAAATGCAGTGATCAGTAAATAAATGATCACTGCAATTAGTGACACTGTGACTGGGGGGGCAGGGGGTGATCTGGGGGGTGATCAGGGGGTGACAGGGGGGTGGAATATGTGCCTATGTGTACTGGTGTCAGTGTACTGTTTGTGCACTAACCTTTACACGTTCTCTCCTCAGCGTTCCGGTCACATAGACCGGCGCACCGAGCGTGACATCACTTCCGCCTTCCTGTCTATACAATAGACAGGAAGGGGAAGCTTTTCATTCGCCAGGAGCGATCGCGAGGGGGTGGCCAGAAACCACTGGCCGTCCCCTCGTCCTGAAGCGATGCCGACCGTCCCCGCCGGCGGAGGGGGTTCCGATCGGACACCCCACCCGCCGGAACAATGTCACGTACAGGTACGTGATTTTGCCTGTACGTGCCATTCTGCCGACGTATATGTACATGGGGCGGTCGGCAAGTGGTTAATTGATCTCCCTATTGGAAGACAGAAACTGAGTCACAACAGGTATTTATACCTGTCTCAGCCAAGGGCCGATAGTCCTGAAGAAGCGTGAGTTTCCCTGTGAAAGTAGTTGACGTCACTCCCCCCCTCCATGTGAACGTCTGTCAGTCTGAGCATCGTGCATCTGCGTTTAGGATCCACGGCACAGCTGTTTGTTGGCACACAGTGTGGGACATAGTTTTCCACGTTGTACCCAGCAGGTATTCTAACGGACACTATTGCCTTTTCCATCGTATGTGAAATGGACTACTGAACACAGCAGACTACGGCAGACCATCTGCAGCATACTATTGTCTACGTCTCAAGTAAGGTAGATTATACTATATACCTCTACCCGCTATGCTCCTACTATCCAGATAATTTGGTTTCTGCAATTAATGACCCCTGTGAGGGGCTATTTTTCTGTGTCCTATGGATTGCAACACATTTTAGTGCTCACTAAATGGATATTCACTTGCTGTAATCAAGCATGCCAACACCCCTTTGCCGTATACCCCCAACAGCCATCAACAGCTTACTTTGCCAACAATTTTCAATCGTACAATTTTGAATGACTTTGAGTTATACAAGTTTTTGCTATTTTGCTATTTTTCCATAAAAAGACTGCCTGGCTTTACATCTGATGTTGCCACATTGCTTACGTTCATATAGCATTTCTATGGCCCATATATTTATGCACGTGTAGTGAAGACATTCCCTTATATGTTTATTAGTCTGTTAGTCTGTCTGTATTTGTCTGGTCATTGACAACGGTGTCATTAGATGGTGAACGGTGGAGGTTCATTGATTTTATACCCTGTGTAATCAATTATTGTGTATTCATACAATTAATACATTTCTATTTTGTTATAATTAACTAGTTCTTTTTTCAGATACTATATCTCTGTGGCTCTATATGTGGTATCTTTTTCTACGCCTTTTCTCTCTGATGTAGTTATTTTTCTTTATCGTATGGACTGAGCCCCACGCATTCTCAGGGTGAGTAGATGAGTGTCTGGCTTTTCCTATTGTTTAGTTTGGTTTCCATACTCTCTTTTGTCTTTACCAGGGGAAATAATTTGCCTAGATGCAAGTTTCTTAGCTTCCCTCCATACGGATTGTGCCAGCGATAAAATAGGGAGTCTCAAGGTAGATGAGAAGAGTGTGTAAATGGGTAAACGGGGACCTAACTCACATTCATACATACTAGGGCCAATTTAGACAGGATCCAATTAACCTACCAGCATGTCTTTTGAGTGTAGGAGGAAACTGGAGTACCCGGAGGAAACCCATGCAGGCACAGGGAGAACATGCAAACCCCAGGCAGGTGGTGTTGTGGTCGGGATTCGAACCAGCGAACCTTTTTACTGCTAGGCGAACCATCACCTTGGCCATGTCACCCATCTCCTGGCTGGTTGGTTGATTTGGCATGTGACACTGATACTGTAGCCCTTAGCAATGGCAGCATAGCTTCCTCCGGACAGCATCCTGCTGGTTAGACCCATGTACTGTATCTTCTCTAATGCAGCCCCTTAGTTGTAAGCCCTGTTCTTTTGATATGCCATACATGCACCCCTTTAAGAGACTTCAGACCAGACAAAACAGGTAAACAAATAAAGATCCTTTACTAAGGTTGTTTGCAAATAACAGGTAACAGTTCTCACAGACATCATCACACAGTTCTTATACAAAGCTCTCTAGTCCACATAAAGTGACTGTTCCTTAGGCAGATGTCAAAGTCCATTAAGCAATCCTTTTAAGGCAAAATTCCATTCAGGCAATATATCCACAAGAGGCAGCAAGTAGTCCCTTAGAGTCCATAATTTGGCAGCAATCCACAAAAGCAATATAGTCCATGATTGGCAGCTATAAGTCCATAAGGGTCTACAGGTGCCAGACCCCCCTGGGAACCCCAACTGGGCAACATCAAGACATTGTAACAATTTCCCCTGGCTGGCCTGGTCCAAGTAACTTGAAGGCATGAACAAATAAAAACACATTAAACCTTCAGAATCCTCTTGTAAGCACTTAGGGGTGGGCAGCACAGCAAACCAAACACTAACAGGCCCATAACAACAATAAACTAGGTGCTGCCTGTAATTGGAGGAGCTGCCTGAAAAATTTTCAAATGAGACTTGAACATCCACCTGGTAAAACTTAGAGAATGACTGAACAAAAGACCAGATAGCAGTCTTGCAATCCTGGGAAACAGTTGCTTAATCCTGAAAAGCCCAAGAAGCACTAGAAACCTAGTGAAGTGTAACTGGACAGGAAAGAGGGGAACCTTATCCTTCCAAACATAGGCTTGTATATTGATCTATCTGAATCACCTAAAGATTGGAGAATGAGAAACTGGTTCTCCCTTACGGGGGCCATCAGAAATGATAGAAAGGGAGGTATTTTTCCTGATGGAAGCAGTGGCAGAGAGATAAACTCAAACACCAAGAACCACATCTAAACAATTGAGGGAAATATCCTTTTAGGCTGGATTCACACCTATGCATTTTTAGTGCATTTTGCAGATTTGCACTACAGCCCATTTACCATGGTTTCCTATGGAACACATTCTGTAGTGCAAACCTGCAAAATGCAAAAAGCACTAAAAATGCATACGTGTGGATCCAGCCTTAGTAAACAGAATCTGAACAGAGGGCTGAAAGAGTGAAACCACCTTAAAAAGCAAGGAGGTCCTGGGGCTTCAACGTTACCTTATCCTTTACGACACAAGGCCACCAACACAAATACATTTTGCAGAAGTGATGGCAATAAGGAATGCTACTTTATGGGTGAAAGTGGATAGGGGACTAACCCTGGTAGATTCAAAGGGTGGTCTTTGAAGAACCAAAGGAACAAAATTGCATTTGATTTACAGGAAGATGTACAGGAACAGCTGTACGATAAACACTCTGTGCAAAGGTTTTTAACCCAAGAATGAAAGGCTAATGGTCTTTGGAAAAAGATTGCAAATGCAGAGAGATGTCTCTTGATGTAATCAGGGCCAACTGTTGATCCAGGCCTGTGTGTAAAAAATGTCATAATTATTCCCATTGAGTATTTTCTTGGGTGAAATTTCCTTTCCTATCTCCAAGCACATTAAGCTTTCCAAGTGTGATGGTAGACTTTTAAAAGCATAGAAATTACTGAATCAAAGAGACCCCTGTCTCTCAAGACTGGGACTTCAACAGTCATGCCGTTAAAACCAGAGCAGGGTGGTAAATCATTCCTTGGGATAGGAGATCCAGACGATCTGGCTGCCAGGAGTCTGTTCTAGGCTTGTGCAATTCGTTTCGTAAGGAATCGAAATCCGGCCGAATTTTGCATCTTTGTATGATGAATCCGAATGTCCGAATAAAAAATAAAGAATTTCAACTAATACGAAAGAAATTATAAAATAAAATAAAATTAATGAATTCCATATGATTCGGTAATTCATTAAAGATCTAATGAAACAAAAGGTCAACTCAAAGTAAATCTTACAGTCCAATCAGCTGATTCATTTTGTGCTGGAGGTCGGATTACTGGCAAAGTGCATTCCTGAGAACTGAGTGAGAAGGGTGTTGTATTATATTTGAGCCGAGGAGAACAGATATTGTCATTGTGTGTGTTAAAAGATTCAATAAAAAAACGACTTTGCAAACTACGAATCATTATCACGAATATATATACATATATAAAGATCGAATTTCATCTAATACAAACAAAATTATAGCGAATATAACGAATGAATTCGACATTATTTCGAGATTCAGTCTAACGAATTTCGACACTCTACAGAAATAACGGATTATCCGAAAACGTATTAATGTAACATAACGAATACAACAGAACGAAATTATGTATTTTACGAATGACAATGAAAAGAAACTAAACAAAATTTTCCATGTGCACAAGTCTAGTCTGTTCTATCAAAGTTCCACATCCACCTGGGCCAGTTCAAAGCTATGAGGATCACTGGAATGCCCTCTATCGCAATCCTTTTTGTGTAGATCAGGGGTCTCCAAACTGCGGCCCGAGGGCCAGATGTGGCCCTTTGCTAGCCTTTATGCGGCCCTTGGGGCACAACTCCTTCCACTGATATGAGGCACTATTCCTCTCACTGACGCCAACAATGGGGCACTATATCTTCCACGATACCAATGATGGAATACTATTACTCCTACTAATAGGGGGAATACTCCTCCTATTGACCACCAACCCTGAGGCCATATTTATTCTCACTGATGCTGGGCCCGTGACATTTTCTGCCCTTGCTGGCCACAATCCGGCCCTCCTAAAGTCTGAAGGATAATAAAGTGGCCCTTTTGTTTGAAAAGTTTGGAGACCCCTGGTGTAGATGATAAAGCAGTTTCAGAGGGTAAAAGGTGTAGATCAGATCGGACTAATCTCAAAGGAGCTACCAGAGCATCTACCACTACTGCCAGAGGATCTTTTCATCTGGAAGCCTAATTTTGCAATTTGGCTTTGAGCAAAGCTCCTGGACTTCTGTAATGAAATACAAATTCTGGCCTGAGCTATTTCCAGTAGGAAACCCAGATACTTGGAAGAGCCAGTTTGGTATTGGTGCCGGAGAACTCAGGTAGCACCATGGAGGGAAAATTTTTTTAGTACTTGCGCACGTGAAGAGTGGTGATAAATAGTCAAAAAAAGCAGCTGGCAATCACACAACAGGACGCTTTGTGTAAAAACATAAAAAAAAAAAGATTGCCACGCTAATAACTTGTGAACAATATAATAACTAAATAATGGTGATCAGTCTATAAAAGGTCCAAACATGAAGAAATCCTTGAAATCGTGTCTCTTGGGGTGATAGATGACAGAAACAACCAAAGTGCACCTTCCACCGTGAAAATAAAAGATGTGCCCTTACCGGATAGCTAGACTCCACGTTATAGGAGCCTAGTAAGACATAGATTCACACATCATTGAAGATCCATCTATTGGAAACAAACGATAATGGCATGGAAGTCAGCCTTGCTGGTTTCTCCCTTTTCTTCTCTCTCATCAAAGTAATATAAGGGAAGAGAAAGATCTCCACATAGTGTAAAACCGTATTGAAATTATCCACAAGTCCAACAAAACATGGAGTAGCACTATGGAGGAACAATTGGGTTTACTGATCCAGCATGCCTAGAATCACTTTAGAAAATGAATTTGTTGAAAATACACAGTATTTTCAAATATGTGTCATATATATTTGTGCGTATAAAAAGACTGCTTTTACATTGACCTGTTTATTTGTCGCATTATTTGCACTCCCTGGGTCTGGCATGGGTTCAGGGCTGACATACACTCAGGACATAACACTGTCCACACCCAGACATCGGGATAAGGGTCTCTTTATGTCACTGCTATCATGTGATATCTGATGGAATAAAAGGAAAAGCCACAAAAAAGAGAGAGAGAGGGGATGTGTGAAAAAGATCACACAAAGTGGGAAGGTTACAACGTCACTAATCTCTAACAAACATTTAGCGTGTGACCTTATTTATATCATTATAGCAGAACCAAAAGCTAATGATAATATTCAGTCTCAATTATGTCAGAATAAACAGATTTTTTGAAGTGGACAAGGAGTCCTGAAGCAACCTCTATAAAAACACTGCGATGGGTGGCATTGCCCTGTAAAAGCAAAAGGTATTTACACACCGTCACTTCCAACACAAGTCGTGCAAATCATTTATTTATGCTTTTGTGGATAACTGTGATCCAGTACCACCGCCTTGTTACACAAGCTGAATAAAACCTTTTATTTCAACTCATACAGTGGTGTGAAAAAGTGTTTGCCCCCTTCCTCATTTCCTGTTCCTTTGCATGTTTGTCACACTTAAGTGTTTCGGAACATCAAACCAATTTAAACAATAGTCAAGGACAACACAAGTTAACACAAAATGCAATTTGTAAATGAAGGTGTTTATTATTAAAGGTGAAAAAAAATCCAAACCATCATGGCCCTGTGTGATTGCCCCCTAAACCTAATAACTGGTTGGGCCACCCTTAGCAGCAACAACTGCAACCAAGCGTTTGCGATAATGTGCAATGAGGCTTTTACAGCGTCCTGGAGGAATTTTGGCCCACTCATCTTTGCAGAATTGTCCTAATTCAGTTACATTAGAGGGTTTTCGAGCATGAACGGCCTTTTTAAGGTCATACCACAACATCTCAATAGGATTCAGGTCAGGACTTTGGCTAGGCCACTCCAAAGTCTTCATTTTGTTTTTCTTCAGCCATTCGGTGGTGGACTTGCTGGTGTGTTTAGGATCATTGTCCTGTTGCAGAACCCAAGTTCGTTTCAGCTTGAGTACACGAACAGATGGTCGGACATTCTCCTTCAGGATCTCTTGGTAGACAGCAGAATTCATAGTTCCTTTTATCACGGCAAGTCTTCCAGGTCCTGAAGCAGCAAAACAGCCCCAGACCATCACACTACCACCACCATATTTTACTGTTGGTATAATGTTCTTTTTCTGAAATGCAGTGTTCCTTCTACGGATGTGTTGTGGAGAAATTGAGACGAGCTTTGATGTTCTTTTTGCTCAGCAGTGGTTTTCTCCTTGGAACTCTGCCATGCAGGCCATTTTTGCCCAGTCTTTTCCTGATGGTGGAGGCATGAACGCTGACCTTAACTGAGGCAAGTGAGGCCTGCAGTTCCTTGGACGTTGTTGTGGGGTCTTTTGTGACCTCTTGGATGAGTCGTCGCTGCGCTCTTGGGGTAATTTTGGGCGGCCGGCCACTCCTGGGAAGGTTCACCACTGTTCCATGTCTTCGCCATTTGTGGATAATGGCTCTCACTGTGGTTCGCTGGATTCCCAAAGCTTTGGAAATGGCTTTATAACCATTTCCAGACTGATAGATCTCAATTACTTTCTTTCTCAATTGTTCCTGAATTTCTTTGGGTCTCGGCATGATGTGTAGCTTTTAAGGATCTTCTGGTGGACCTTACTGTGTCAAGCAGCTCCTATTTAAATGATGCCTTGATTGTGAACAGGTGTGGCAATAATCAGGCCTGGGTGTGGCTAGAGAAATTGAACTCAGGTGTGGACAACCACAGTTATAGTATGTTTTAACAAGGGGGGCAATTACTTTTTCACACAGGGCCATGATGGTTTGGATTTTTTTTCACCTTTAATAATAAACACCTTCATTTACAAATTGCATTTTGTGTTTACTTGTGGTGTCCTTGACTATTGTTTAAATTGGTTTGGTGTTCCGAAACACTTAAAGCGGTTCTGCACTCTGAAAAAAAAATTTTTTTTTTTAGGATGTAATATAAAGTGTGCTTACCTTTATTAGGGGACTCACCTGTTCCATCTTCCATCTCGATCGCCGCCGGTTTTCGTCCGCTGAAGTTCCTCGTCTTCTTCTTTAGTGCTGGGGGCCATCTTGCCTGTGGGCATGTGAAACCCCACAGGCAGTGTTGATGGCCCAGCATGCACCGCCGTTACTCGCGCGTGCGCAGTAACGGCACATCTGCCGACATCTCACGAGATTTCGGCAGATGCGGCCGAAATCTCGGGAGATTTCGGAAGATGTGGCCGAAATCTCGCGAGATTTCGGAAGATGCCCGCACTGACTCCTGGGATCAATGACACCAGATCCCAGGAGACAGTGCGGCGTGACGACGATCGACGCAAGACCCCGCCCGCCGCCGCAGAGGGAGAAGACCGGAAGTCTTCAATTACAAGGTAAGTAAAAAAAAAAAAAAAAAAAAACATTTCATTTAGTACTCTTTGCCTGATTTGGAAGGCAAAGAGATTTACTAAATGAAATGAGTGCAGAACCACTTTAAGTGTGACAAACATGCAAAGGAACAGGAAATGAGGAAGGGGGCAAACACTTTTTCACACCACTGTATACTGTTGTTTTGGGCGTATTAGAACAGGTTTAATGCAAATGTGTTGGTCTTCACGCATACAATTTAAAAACCATGGTTTTAATGTATTCAAAAGAATGGGGGAGGCAGATTGATACTATACAAAGGACCTAGAGTGCCTGTCTTTTTTCTATGGTAGCAAGTCCTTGAAAAAAGCCAATTTGCGGTTCCCCATGGTGCAAGCCCCAACCTGCTTCTTCTCCAGGGTCCCTGATGGTGGGGATGGACTTGCAACAGACTGAAACCAGGTGCAGTGACGTACGGTGGAATTTGTTTTCAGGGGGGCGGTAAACAGTATGCCACACCTCCCCCCATCGGTTGTTCTCCTGCGGTTTCCGTATCCTCCCTCCTCCTCCGCGGCCAATCGCGAGTCTTCTCTTTTCGGCCAATCGGAAAACACGTCTCACTCCGGCTTCTGATTGGCCGGATTGAGGATCAGTGTTTCAACAGCGAATATTCAGTCGATGTTGTAACACACCTGGGTGGGCTCCGGACGCATCCTCTGTGACCCGAGCCCACACGATTTTTAACCCTTTTAGAGCCTCCGGCTCTAATCAGATGCTTCAAAATAAAAACCCCACCGCTGTAATTCATGCATCCGGTGCCCTGAAAGGGGCCAGACGCATGAATAGGGGGGCGGCTGTGGTGGCCATGGATAGATTCATGCTATGCATGAATCTATCCATTGCATATAGTGGGGTGGCGAAGGGAGAGGGGGTGGTGCCCGGGCGCCCCTATTGGACGGGCTGCCACTGACCAGGTGGCGGCCCCCAGGCACGCTCAGCTAAAGATGCAGAGACCACTCACATATGCAGGGTAAAGATGGCAGGAAAAAGAAGAGCATACGAGAAACAAGCCATGGTCAGGGCAAGCAGCAGGCAGGCCAAAATAGTAGACGAAGCCAAATTCGTCCGGACATGCGCAATAGAGCTGTTAACACGTCCGCGCCCCGCCGGTGATGTCAGACGCAGGCGGGACGGGGAAAGCTTAAAACATGGCGGTTTGCCACCATGCACTGAAAGGGAATCCTTGTGAGAAAGAGAGTGTATGTCTCTCCTCTCCCTTCACAGCAAGCTCTTTCCTGAATTTTCGGGACATGTAAGTAACCTTTGCCACAATATGCTCATTGGTTGTATTCTGTTGGGGAGGAGGGCTCGGGGGTTCACTGGTAAATATTTGCCTGCGTTTGCAGGAAAGGAGGCCACATTTTCTTCAGCCACAGATGATTTATCTCCCCCTGCTCCTCTAAAGTGCTGACGCCCCCGTCCAATTGACCTTTGGGCTCCAGCCCCATCCGGGACGGGAACAATCTATATGAACATATGTAGGAAGTCTTAGATATATATAAATTCTCATTAAAAGGAAACAATTTATTTTTCTCTTAGGATTATGCTGGCTGATTTCCCAGGAAAACAGACTTGGCAGCAAGGGTGATGCTGATCTATATCTGGGTCTGGTTAGGGTCCAGCAAATACTTTTTCTGCTACTCTAAAGCCCCATACACACGGTCTGACTTTTTCATGGATTCTGTCCGATCGGACAATGTTGTTGAAAAATCAGACCGTGTGTATGCACCATCGGACAGTGTTCGTCGGTTTGTCCGACGGACAAAGTCTTATCTCCTGCTGGAAAACTTTGCCGTCAACACGGTCCGATCACACCAAATCCGATCGTGTGTACGGTTGTCCGACCGGACAAAGTGCTACGCATGCTCAGATCACATTACAAGACCAAAGCTATTGGCTACTAGCCTCTACGTAGTCCCGTCGTAGGCAACAAACGTCACCACGTTCAGAATGATCGGATTTTCCGACAACTTTGTCTGACCGTGTGTACGCAAAACCAACATCAGACAAAGTATGACGGACATGGTCCGACGGACCTGGTCCTCGGATAATCCGCGCGTGTGTATGGGGCTTAATAGATATCCCAGCAATATACCGTATCCCCTTATCTTGGGGACAAAAAAGAACGCATTGGTTCTACACTATTGCAACTCTGAATAAGGTAACTTTGTCTCACTATAAAATTACTATTAACCCTTTTTTTATGATGCTGGTTTAATCAATTAGGGCCATAAAGTTAAAAACTTACATGTGGATTTTATACATTTCAGAACTCTTATCCTCTCCCTATGGTTGCATATATGCCTTTCACGACAAGTACTTACCAAGGCCGAGATGCCAAGAGCGGTAAACCCTTGCGACTACGCGCACCGGAGGTGGTACAGGGAGCGGGTGGTACGCAGAAACCCTGGCCACCAGCAGGTGTAAGTTCCTGAAGAGGGTTGAAAAGCTGAGCAGGAGGTTAACTGGAGTTCAGGAGCTGACTGAGGGTCCCGTGCAAAGTTAGCAGACAATCCGGAAAGTAGCAGAGGATCAGGTACAAGACAAGTAGCAAGTCCGTGAGGCAGGCCAGGGGTCAAATCCGTGGAAGCAGGCAGGGAAGTCTGTTAGGCAGGCTGAAGGTCAAACACGTAAAGGCAGATCAGGAGAAGTCTGTTCAAACAAGCCAAGGGCCGGATCAAGGAGAGAGCAGCGTAGTCAGGGACGGTCCGGGTCAAAACAGGTAATCAGGTGATAATAGCAGGAAACAGGCACAAACGGGAAGCTGACAACAAACCAGCAACCCGTTTGGACGCCAGGGCTGTTTGAAATAGCCTCGCCATAGCATGCGCCACGGCGCACACCCGTGCGCCATTGCGCATACCCGTGCGCTATCGTGCACACTCGCAGGCCACTGCGCGCACATGCGTGCCGTTGTGCACACACGCGCACCGCACCATTGGGCCGTGCACATGCATGCGCCAGAGCGCTAAACCGCCGCGCATGCGCGCAGGGACACGGCGAGTATGGATGGGAAGAAGCCTTCTCTGACAATGCCCCTATAACTTAGGCTCCAGTCTAAGAATCCGAATTTTCCTATTAATTCAAGTATCATAGCGAACAAAAGCATCTGGTAGGCATGCATTCTCAGCTCGTTATTATTATTTTTTTTGCAAAATGTATACACTCATGATTTATGATGTGTTATGTAATTTTTTTGACACTATTGTCACAATAATCTTCAAGTACAATTATTCAGAATTGTTTGTTTCTTTTGTAGTACTTAACTTCAAAAGCTCCTGAGGAAGCTCTTATGAGCGAAACATGTAGAGTAAGAAGTGGTTGCAAATGCTATATGAATTTTAATGCCTTTTGAACATTAATGTCCATTTAAAGAAACGGATAATAAAATTTATATTTTTATAAATCTATTTGGATATTATTTTTGGTACCTTTAAAGTCCCGCTTGTTCTTTACCAATTGTTCCCATTTACCTAATGGAATGTGGTGCCTAGTTCTGACCCCTCATTGCCCAGTTCCAAAATTAAGTGTATATTTCTGTTTAATAAATGTCCCACATCCAGCAAAAAATGTTTGAGTTTTTTTTCTGGATGTGGGACATTTATTGAATAGCAATACAAGTTTACATTGCATGTTGGTGCACATATGCATTTGATTTTTTTTTTTTTTCATTTGGTGTTGCCTATTTATGTTTATTAATGGTGCAGTGTTACACTGTTTTTGATTGCTTTGTACACATATGCATGAGAGTGGTATAGCGCTGCCCCCGCAGGAGCCACTGGTGAATGAATTATCTCCCACCCTGCACAACCAGGCACACAGATTTTCCACAGCACACTGTAGTCAGAAAACAGTAATTTCAGCTTTATTTTTGTATTTTATTAAGGGAATTGAACTTGAATAGGGTTGAGGGTATTATGGAATGCCCACTTGATCAAACTCAGGACTCTTCAGGGACAAAAACTATATACAGCCTGTAAATACACTTCTCCTTCTACCACCAGCACAATCTTGCTTGTTGAACAACAACTCCCAGGGCCTGCTGGCACTGTATGGATGGTCTGACAAGTGCGCAGACCATAGCAAATGCCCTTTGCAGGTAGGGACCATGGGCCCCTTTGGTTGTGTAGCAAAACGTAGTCCCAGTGCTCCGCTGTCCTACTCCTGTGGCTACTGCTCCCAGTACCACCTCTTCAGGCACTGCCAGCCCACCTGGCTACAGCTGCCCCTTTCACTAGCCCCTCTGGCTAAGACTCCACAGTCCTCCCAGACTGATTCTGCATCTGTCTCAGACTTCTTGCACCCAGTCCTCTCGAGTATGCCTCTCAGTCCTCTGACTGTATAACTCACCAGCCCACCTGGCTATCTTTCTTTCTGGAGATTTACCCGGCAGTGTTCTCCTGCTGTCCTCTCCTTGCTCCCGTGCCTCCTGGTCAGTATACCTCCATGTGTCATGAGAAGCGTCCCTTCCGCACCCGAGCAAAGGCCTGAGTTCACGCCCCCCCCCCCCCCAGACTAGGGGGCACCTCAAGGGCCACCGACAGCCTAACACTCAATCTCCATCTTCCTCCCGAACTCCACTGACCCCAGCTGGGCTGACCCTGAGTATATGAGGGACCATTTGTTAGTTTTCATCTGTTTTGCCCCCCAATCGTTTTTTTAACGGAAGAAAAATAGAGCTTTGATCCGTTTCAAAAAATGGAGGTTGACATCCATTTACATCCGTTTTTCCATAGAGATGCATTGATGTCCGTTTTTCATCCGTCAACGGATGAATGAAAAACGGACAAACAGACAGCATATGCGAAAGGGGCCTTATACTTCTAGAACACTAGAGGGTGCTACAGTGGCATAAAGTGTGAGCAGCAACTTAAAATAGGGAGGTGAATTTTATTTGGGTTAGCAGCGAAAGGGTTTCATTTGATTAAGTAGTCTCTTTTTTTTTTTTTTTTGGATTTTCAAGCCCGGCTGCATACAGTGATCTGGCTCTTATTTGTGTCATTTCAGGAGGGAAAATGCAGAACACAAGTGATCCCATCACACACAGGTCCCCCATGCACCACGCCCTATAGCAAGGACAGGAGTCAACATAACTGTATTTGGAAGGCCTTGATTTACTGTGGTTACAGGCCAGGGCCCTGGGACTACCCACGTGCCATGGCTGAGGACAGAATTACAGTAACCCTGCCACCCAGGGGGTGCATCTCGGATCATGAAGATCATCAGGTCTTCCGTCACTCAGCCACCATCAGCTAGCTGATCCCCTTGACAGCATCTGTGTAGACAAAACGTACGTTGGGGCAGGGCGGAGCTTGTGTTGACGTCACCCACTCCTGTCTGGAGCAGACACCAGCAGTGTTCTTTGATGTTTATTCTTTTGGATGTTTGTGAGTATCTTTTCAGCTGATATTTATTAAATACTTGACGGCATCACATTATTGGAGTCTTGTGTTTTTTGCTGAGCCATAATGTGGAGCAGGAAGGAGGACTGAAGTAGAGTTTAATATTGGTGTGTCGCATGATTTCCCTATGCTGAAATATCCATGAAGCAAGACCCTCGCAGCTTCACACTATGTTAGAACACCTATCATTTGAGGTCTAACAATTTGGTAAAAGGCTCTGTGTTTAGCGGTGGTGGGTGCACTGGTCAAAAATCATTGGGTCTGAAGGATATGATGGACACAGTTTCTTTTGGTTGAATGCAAGGCAATGTCATAATGTGCTAGTATGCATCGCAAAACTTTGGATTGCGAGCATAATTCATTATGGAAACGTGCTTGTGATCCAAAGCACTCTTATATCCAAGTGAATTTCCCCATAAGAAATAATGGAAACTCAGTTTTTCGGACTCGGCTGATCACAGAGCAGGGTAAAGGGCCAATCACAGCGGGCCCTTTACCACGTGAACAGCTGTCAGCCAACAGCTGGTCACGGAAGTGTCTGTTAAAGGGCAATTGGTCCCATAAGTGCCAACCAGTGCTGCTTATCAGTGCCCACCAGTGCTGCAAATCTGTGCCCGCCAGTGCCACCTATCAATGCCCATCAGTACTACTAATCAGTACCCATCAGTGCTGCCAATCAGTGCCTCATCATCAGTGCCTCTTGATCAGTGCCCACCAATGCCACCTATCAGTGTCCATCAGTGCCACCTATCAGTGCTGCCTTATCAATGCCATCTATCAGTGCCTATCAGTGCCCACCAGTGCTGACTCATCAGTGCCCATCAGTGCCACCTATCAGTGCCCATCAGTGAAGCCTATCAGTGCCCACCAGTGCCACCTATCAGTGCCCATCAGTGAAGCCTATCAGTGCCCACCAGTGAAGGAGAAAATTTACCTGTTTGCAAAATTTTATAACAATTGTTCAAAATTTTAGGTCTTTTTTTATTTGTTTAGCAAAAAAATAAAAATCCCAGTGGTGGTTAAATACCACCAAAAGAAAGCTCTATTTGTGTGAAAAAAAATTATAAAAATTTAATTTGGGTACAGTGTTGCATGACTGCTCAATTGTCATTCAAAGTGTGAGAGTGCTGAAAGCTGGAAATTGGCCTGGTCAGGAAGGGGGTATAAGTGCCCAGTAAGCAAGTGGCTTATTTGAGCTTTTTTAAGGCATAAGCATTTTTTTTTTCACAAACCCTCCCCTCAGCTCATTTTATCTTTTTTTTGTGTATTTTTGAGCTTCTTCACGCTTTTTTAAGCTGTTTTCTAAGCTGTTTTTTAAGCTGTTTTCTTAATTTTTTTTATTAATAGACCACCAAGAGCAGCCCTTCACAGAAGCAAGCCAACAATTCTGTGTGGGAACCCATCATTATCAGTGTAATCAGATAAAGTACCAGTTGACCCACTCGATGGATCTTTTTGGCAGCATACTGTAGTTTCCAAAATATTAACTGTGTTACGTACCAAAAGATTTCTGTTGTATGAACACTAATCCAGCATCTTCTTATTACTGAATCCCTGGCCATTGAGCAGGCTTTTATCATAGGAAGCTGCAGAGCTGATTGATGTCTTTAACCACTTAAGCGCCAAAAGAATTTACCCCCTTCCTGACCAGAGCACTTTTGCGATTCGGCACTGCGTCGCTTTAGCTGACAATTGCGCGGTCATGCGACATGGCTCCCAAACAAAATTGACGTCCTTTTTTCCCACAAATAGAGCTTTCTTTTGATGGTATTTGATCACTCCTGCGGTTTAAATTTTTTGCGGTATAAACAAAAAAAGGCCGACAATTTTGAAAAAAATACATATTATTTTTTACTTTTTGCTATAATAAATATCCCCCAAAAATATATCAAAAATATATATTTTTCCTCAGTTTAGGCCGATACGTATTCTTCTACATATTTGTGGTAAAAAAAAATCGCAGTAAGCGATTATTGATTGGTTTGCGTAAAAGTTAAAGCGTTTACAAAATAGGGGATAGTTTTATGCCATTTTTATTAATATAATTTTTTTTACTAGTAATGGTGGCGATCAGCGATTTTTATCGTGACTGTGACATTATGGCAGACGCATCGGACATTTTTGACACATTTTTGGGACCATTGTCATTTATACAGCAATCAGTGCTATACAAATGCACTGATTCCTGTGTAAATGACACTGGCAGTGAATGGGTTAACCACTAGGTGGCAGTGTAGGGGTTAAGTGTGTCCTGGGGCGTGTTTCTAACTGTGGGGGTGCATGGCTGTGTGTGACACGTCACTGATCTCTGCTCCCGATCACAGGGAGCAGAGATCAGTGACAGTGTCACTAGGCAGAACGGGGAAATGCTTGTTTACATCGGCATCTCCCCGTTCTTCCTCCCTGTGAAACGATCGCGGGTATCCCCACGGTGATCAAGTCCGCGGGACCCACGACCCGACTGACTGAGCTTGCCGCCTCTTGAAGGACAACTAACAGGTACGTTAGTTTGCCTGTATGAGCCCTTCTGCCGCAGTATATTTGCGTGAGGCGGTCGGCAAGCGGTTAACATGTTAATGTATTGTAGCACCCTCTAGTGTGTGCTAGATGTAGTATAGTTTTTTTGTTAGTGTAGGTAAATTTACTTAGTTCAGGGCTAAGCCTGAGCTGTTGAACCTGGGTCAGGGTTCAGTGACTCAGGGCTGGATGACTCATCCTAGCAGCTCTCTGGTGCCTCCCCCTGTTTTCTGGGACATTGGGGAATGTTCTAGACCAGTGATGGTGAACCTTGGCACCCCAGATGCAGAGTATGTGAGCATCATGGGAAATGTAGTTCCAAAACATCTGGGGTGCCAAGGTTCACCATCACTGTTCTAGACCTAGTGGGCAGGAGGTGAGGAGGAGCTACTTGAAATATTTATGAGGCCTCGGCCAATCCCCAGTAATGAGCTGGTAGGGGGCAGAGTTTAGCTCATAATTAGACACGGCCATGCCAGCAGGGGCAGTCGGGTGGAAGATGGAGACATAGTGCTGTGGAGGCTGACAGTGGTTCTAAGGGGTGCCCCCTACTCTGAGGGGGCGTGACCGGTAGTGTTGGACGAACGGTTCAGGACAAGCAAAAGTTCACCGAACACCCAAATTTTCTGTGCACTTGGCGGGATGTTTGCCTGCCGAGCACACAGTCAATATTTTGTTAAGGAGCAAGCCCAGGAAGCTGACCGCCGCGTCCTTAACAACAAATGAGTCATCAGCTGTCAGGAACCCAGCATGCACCAGTCTGCAATGTCACAAGGGTGAGGTCACCTGGTGGCCCAGCCCCTTACCTATTTAGGAACTGAAGTAGGCATTCGGCGATTAGCCTTCGTCGCGGGCGGATCTTTTTTTTTTCTGGGTCCAGCGCTGTGGCAGACATCCTGATTGACGATAGATCTACATGGGGGGACATTGTTTTTTCTTCTCAAAAAAACGTCTACTGTTTTTGGTGAATAAGTAGGGGTACAATGTACCCCGTACTCATTCACAAGAGGGGACAGGATTTCCGATAAGCACCCTGCCCGCAGACCCCCACAACCACCGCCCCAGGGCTGTCGGGAACAGGCCCTTGTCCCCATCAACATAGGGACAAGGTGCTTTGGGGTGGGGGGGCCAAGCACCCACCCCCCCATGTTGAGGGCATGTGGCCTGGTATGGTTCAGGAGAGAGGGGGTGCTTAATCGCCCTCTCCTTTCCTGGCCTGCCAGGCTGCATGCTCAGATAAGGGTTCGGTATGGATTTGGGGGGGTCCCCCACCGTTTTTTTTTATTTTGGTGTGGGTTTCCCCCTCAAATCCATACCAGACCCAAAGGGCCAGGTATTGATTGGGGGGGAACAAAACTCTGTTTTTTTTTATATTACCGGGTGGGCAGTTGCAACCATGGGTCGATTTAAATGTCAATTGACTCACTTTTTTTTCTTTAGAAATGTCATTTTTGCTGCAGCAGGTCCTATGCACAGTACAGATGAGTCATTTTGCAGGCAGACTAAAAGGATCCCCAAGCACTATATTTAAAGGAATTTTTATTGTTTATTGAAACCCTTTAAGCACAAATTATAATTAAATTATAATTAAAAAAAAAAGATTGCATTGATACATGTCCCCTAGGCCAGCATCTGGGACCCCATACACTTTTTATGGCCAATAACTTGCATATAAGCCTTCAAAATGGGGGTTTGATTTTTCAAGTTCGGATCACTTCAATGGGGTTCGATGTTCGGGTCTGAACCTTTGCGATGTTAAGGAGTTCTGGTGCGAACCGAAGCAGGGGGGCGTTCGGCTCAACTCAAGTAATCATGGCTTGGGTGCTGGAAGGATCCTGCCATGACACATGGGGCTCGGGTGATGAAAGGATGATCCTGCCATGACACACAGAGGAAGCCCTTCCTGGAGGCATGGGAGCAAGTGAGAGGGCAGTGTGAGTAGGTCAGTACTACTGGGGACTTACAAGGAGAGAGCCTGCCACATGTAGCCAGTTCTCCCTGAAGACAGCGGTGTGCTTTATTCTTCATCCCTTCCCTTAGAGGGTGGGCTGGTGAGTGTCAGTCTGAAGGACTGTGGCGGAGAAGTTAGCCTGGAGGGCTAGTGAAAGGGGCAGCTGCAGCCAGGTGGGTTGGCAGTGCCTAAAGAGGTGGTGCTGGGATAAGTAGCCACAGGAGAAAGAGTACAAGCGGGTCACTGTATTTCTTTGCTACACAACAGGGGGCCTCGGGTTCCTGCCTGTAATGGGCTATTGCTACAAATCTGACTTATGCCCTTCCAGATCTACAAACTGATTCTGCGGGTGAAGTGTAATGGAGACTGTATATAGGAAGAGCAAAAAAGACAAAACAGGTGAGACTTTATATGAGGCATGCACCCAGGAGATCACACGATAATAGTGAGTATTGCAGGTACCCAAAATAATATATTAGAACCCACAACGTTGCATATAAGCATCACATGGCATCAATTGTCATTAAATTCATTTAATTGTATATATAAAAAATGACAAAAGTAGAAATAATATCAAAATTCATTATATAAATAATATAACAAAAAAACAATTGATCTTTTATTACCCTTCACTGATCCTACATTCGGTTTCACTCACCTGTCACTAACTGGTATCTGCACCAGCACAATCTCCTCATTAGTCACTATTACATATTCTCACTATTTATATTATAATTTACCTTATATCCCCCCTCTTATAGATGTTTACCACGTGGATCACATCAATCTTGACACTAACGGGGGTACATCCCTGGGGACTAGTGTCTGCTACTGGAATTCCATCGCTGTATATCCATCTCAGCTCCCGGGGGCTGATGTTTCGTCGGTTGGCCTGCAGCCCGCCATGTTTATGCCCCAACTTATAGGATTACTTGTAAGTAGTTATGGGAAATAGGGTTCTATCGCTTCCCCTTTTCCCCCCTCCTCTCTCCCTTCATAGACCTATTACATAATTTTTTCCAATATATTTGTTTTTAATATTTATAGACACCTACTTCATACTTGCTCCTGAAGAGTGGCAGTTGCCATGAAACGCGTCAAGTCAATAGATGCCCTTTCTTCTATACCATATTATTATCTTCTATTACCTTATACACCAACTGGACTGTACCAACCAATTATGACTATAACTATTTACCATGGAGACACGCTTCAGTGAATTTGGTTATCTACAAATGTTTACAGTATGAACCAATTATGTTGCTTTACTATGGGATTGTGAGCCAAATAGTTGCCCCCTTATGTTTACAATTGCATCATTAATTTACCTAATATATCAATTGGATTTTTATCAATTAACCTAGGATACAATTATCTATTATAGAGATCTGCCTTTAATGAATTTGTTTTTTACAGTATTTTATAGTATGAAGTAATCATGTTATCAATTGTATTTATGTTATATTATTTATATAATTATGAATTTTGATATTATTTCTACTTTTATCATTTTTTATATATGCAATTAAATCATTTAATTCCAATTGATGCCATGTGATGCTTATATGCAACGTTGTTGGTTCTAATATATTTGTAGCGGGGTTCTACCCCTTTTAGGGGAAGAGACTACATCTCCCATGATTCCCCAGGCCCCCGGGCTGCTGACTTCCGCCCGGGAGGCTGCTGGGGGAGATTATAAAAGGGAAGAGCGGAGACCGCCTCTTCCTCTTGGGACACTTCCTCTTCTGAGGCCTGACAGGACTGGCCTGCCTCTGCTGACAGAGCGTATGACGCGGAGACTGCAGCCAGCAGAGACACCTGTGCGGACCGGAGCTGAAGGCCTGAAGCCTGGGCCTTGCAGCCGATGGAGTGAGACTCTCACCCCTCAGAGTCCACAGCAGCGGAGCGGAGACTTCCCCTTACTGTCGGTCGGACGGAGCTGATGACCGGAGTTCAGGGCTGTGACTGAGGAGACCGGACGCCGCCATTGAAGAGACCAGAGCCACCATTGGAGGGACCGGAGCTGAGGACGGTACCCAAGGATTGGTGAGAGAGCCGAGAGGCTCATCCTGCATTGACACACACGCTTTATGCCTATTGAACTGCCTAGGCGCAATTTACCTCAGAGCAGCAATGTTACTTTTTGTGGATTACAAAGACACCATTTAAAGCTACATGTGCACCACCTCTACAGATTTATTGCCGGTGAAGAACACTGTACTAGTACAAGGACTGAGCTCTATTGCTAGGGATCAGGCCTGGTCCATTAGGTAGGCGCAGATAGATTTATTGCACCTCAGGGGTGCATAGCATGCGGTCGCCACACCGGGCGCTCCGTTTCCCCATTGCTAGTTGTTACATATGTGTGTACATGTTAAAGTGCATATTGCAGGGACCTGCTAAAGTATTGTAAGTCATATGTTCAAACGCATGTTGCTATTTCTTTTCCTTACTGACAAAAGTAAAGCCAGTTATTCTTATTTCAGCAGTCTGCTTGTGAGTTCATACCAATTACACTTAGAGTATAAGCTAAGTTTTATGTGCATAGGGACGTACCCCTTTACTAACTGTGCCAGAGCGGGTAGAGCCAAATTGCCGGGGGTTGGTGGAGCTGTACTCAGGGACCCAAAACAAACCAGCGGCTCTCTTAACTGGGGGTAGCGCTACACGTGGGGGCTCGTAATCCGGGATCCTGAGTCAGCGGGAAAAGCCGCCAGAAGGTGCCGGCATGGACCCAATAGAAGTGGGACGGTGGTCCGCAACATGGGCCGCTGACCCAGCCGCAGCAGCAGTCATTGAACTGCCAGGGATATGGCAGAGAGAGGCAGTGAAGCAGCTCATAATGTCATTATCCCCATGCCAGAAGTCATGGATAATGGACATGAGAAATGATGCTGGGTACACATACGCCTTAATAGAATGGAAGGAAGAGACTCCAGAGCAGTTCAGGAGCCAGAGCATACAGGCACCGAATGGTCAGGCCTACCAAGTGCTGCATGCGCTGCCGCGCAAGGGAGAAGGTTCTCCTATGAAAGCCATTCTATCCCCAAAGAAGGAGGAGCAGAAGGGCGCGGAAAGTCCCGCACCCGCACAGACTACTCTTAGTGCAGAACTGTGTGCTGTCCTAGGGGAGATTGTGACCCAGTGCAGAAGAGACCCCGGGGATTACCCAATGTCGGGATACAGGAAACTCCGGATGTTTTCAGGGAGGACACCTGTACCCTTGGGAGAAGAGGGATTTGAAGAGTGGTTAGATGGTGCCACGCAGGCCCTAGAAGAATGGGAGGTCTCAGAAGGCAGAAAGAAGCAAAGGATTGTTGAGAGCCTAAAAGGACCTGCCTTAGAGGCCATACGCAATCTGAAGACGAGTAAAAAGGATTGCACTGCCCAGGACTACATAGACATCCTGGAAGGTGTGTTTGGTGGGACAGAAAAAGTCACAGAACTTACCTATCAACTGGAACACTGTTACCAGAAGACAGGGGAGAAGCTGTCAGAGTACATGGGACGCATAGACAAGATCCTGCATAGGATTATCCTGAAGAAGGGGATAGATCCAGGGAAGGTAGATGAAGCCCGTGCCCAGCAGGTGATGAGGGGAGCCCAACCCTTGGACCCTGTCGCACTAATTCTACGCACCCGGCAGGATGGGAAGAGCCTGGACTACCCTGACCTCATCCGAATGGTCAGAGAAGAAGAGGCCATGTTGGAAGAGAAACGGGAGAAGCAGGTGATGGGGTCTACAAGACTTCCAGTGGCCACGGTCAGGTCAGCCTTAACCCCTGAAAGAGACACAGAGGTAGATGCCCTGAAGTTGCAGATGTCCCAGATGATGGAGATACTGACATCTCTAGTGGCGAAAGAGACGCCCAGTCCCAAGAAAGAAACAGGCAGGAAGGAATTGTTTCCAGCTGTTTCAGCACCAGCATCCCCACCTGACTACGGTGAGATGATTTGCTTTAATTGTGGAGGAATTGGTCATATTGCAGCTGTATGTTCCAGTCCCAAGAAGAAGAAGGCAGAAAGCCGCCAGCCGGCGGGAAACGCCAAAGGGCCCCGGTGAAGGAGTCAACCGGGTGCCCATCACCTTCAGTGAGCTCCAAGAAGCACAACGGGAAGAGAAAGCGAGGAGACCAAACCCCTCGGAAGGGGCCCAGGGATCCTCAACCAAGGTGCACTCCAGAGAAAGGGGCAAGACCCCTCCGGAGAGACACAGCACTCCTAGACGTGAACTCTTCAAAGTGAGAGATAACAATATCCCTCAACGGGTTCACACTCCCAGTAAGAGGGAGAAAATCAATGCATACCAGGCTCAAGAAAGGAGCAAGTGCAAATCAAGTGCTGGTAAAGCAAAGAGTCCAAAGAAGAGGACAGCATCAACTCGGCCCTACCCAGAAGAGTTGGTTGGCCCATCTCCTACTGTACCTATCCAGGTGGAAGGAGTGTACACAAAGGCCCTCCTAGACACTGGAGCACAAGTGACCCTGTTGTACAGGGACTTCTATGACAGATACCTGAGTCATCTGCCAATACAGAAGATAGAAGAGTTGGAGATAAGGGGATTGGGAACCCAGAGTTTCCCCTATGATGGATACTTACCCATACGATTGACGTTTGACCCATCCGTAGCTGGAAAGGCTGAAGTGTTCGACACCCTGGCAGTGGTGTGCCCTCGTCCGCCTGGAACCAGCAAGACCTCCCTGATCATAGGGACGAACACGGACCTAGTCAGAAGGCTTCTGACCCCCCTGGTGAAGAAAGAGAATCTTTCAGCTCCCAAGATCCATCCCATGCTGAAGGCAGCCTATCAGCGGTTGGTCCTAGAGCAGAAGACCCCAAGTGAGGGGATAGGAAGGGTATGGAGGCTTGGAAAAGAAGGAGCAGTGTTACAGCCTGGAGAGGTGACCTGCATGAGAGCCACGGTGAAACTTACCTGGGAGCAGCCTGGCCCCTTTGTAATGCTGGAACCTGACCCAATGGAGGGTCACTCAGGTCTGGAGGTGATACCAGAAGTAATTTCATTGAAGGACCTGAAGAAGGCAAGAGGAAAAGTCCCTGTCAGTGTGAGGAACCCCACGGAGCGGCCCGTGGAGATCCCTGCCAGGATGCTTCTGGGACAGGTGAGTCCTGCTGTCCCAGTTGGCTGGTCAGAAGTGAAGGGGACGGGTGAAGGAGAAGATGTTTGGAAGAAACTCTCCATGGAAAACCCAAACCTACCTGGAGCTTGGAAAGAGAGAGCCAAGGCCCAGCTGACCAGATGGGAGAAGATTTTCTCCAAAGATGAGTTTGATGTGGGGTGTGCGAGGAGTGCCACCCATAGAATCCGCATGCAAGAGGACAAGCCATTCAGAGAAAGAGTCAGGCGAGTCCCGCTAGCAGATCTGGAGGATCTGAGGGAGCAGCTTGCGGAACTGAAGAAGACGGGAGTGATTAGGGAGTCCAGAAGCCCCTATGCCTCCCCAATTGTGGTAGTCAGGAAGAAGAATGGGTCATTGAGGCTCTGCATTGACTACAGAACTCTCAACAGGAGGACCATTCCTGACCAGTACACCACGCCAAGGATAGAAGATGCCTTGCAGAGTTTATCTGGAGCTAAGTGGTTCAGTGTGATGGACCTCAAGAGTGGGTATTACCAAATCCCCATGCATCCAGAAGATAGAGAAAAGACTGCCTTCATAACCCCAGTGGGATTCTTTGAGTTCAACAGGATGCCCCAGGGCCTATCTGGAGCTCCTGCTACGTTTCAACGCCTAATGGAAAGGACAGTTGGAGACATGAACCTCATAGAAGTCCTTGTGTATCTGGACGATGTCATTGTCTTTGGAAAGACTTTGGAAGAACATGAAGCCAGGCTGGAGAAAGTACTGAAGAGGCTCAGCGAAGAGGGACTTAAACTTTCTCCCGAGAAGTGTCGGTTCTATCAGTCTTCTGTGAACTATCTGGGACACATAGTGTCTGAAAAAGGAGTGTCTACAGACCCTGAGAAGTTGGAGGCAGTTACTTCGTGGCCAAGGCCCACAACAGTTACAGAACTTCGGTCTTTCTTGGGGTTCTGCTCCTACTACCGCAGGTTTGTGGATGGATTTGCCCGCATTGCCAAACCCCTCAACGAGCTGCTGAAGACAGAAGGAGAGGAAGATGGAATGGGGCCTAGGAGGTCCAGTGAATCAGTCCAAGACCAGTGGAATTCAAGGTGTGAAGAGGCTTTCAGAACCTTGAAGAGAAGTCTCACCACAGCCCCAGTTTTGGCCTACGCTGATCCCACTAGACCATATGAGCTACATGTTGATGCCAGCCATGAGGGCCTAGGTGGAGTACTCTACCAGGAGTATGAAGACCAGCTACGACCAGTGGCCTATGTGAGCCGGAGCCTGACCCCCTCCGAGAAGAACTACCCCACCCACAAGTTGGAGTTCTTAGCCCTCAAATGGGCAGTTGTTGACAAACTGAGAGACTATTTGTATGGGGCCGAGTTTACTGTAAAGACAGATAACAACCCCTTGACCTATCTATTCACCACCGCCAAGCTGGATGCAACTGGACACAGATGGTTGGCGGCATTGTCTGGATTCAATTTCAGCCTCAAGTACAGACCAGGGGCTGGAAATAGGGATGCAGATGCCCTGTCCCGAAGATCCCATGTCATAGCCGATGACTGGGAAGACTGGACCCAAGTGGCACCAGAAGGAGTGCGAGCCCTTTGTCAGGGGGCTGAACTCCAAGCCAGAGGAGGATCCAGAGCTGAAGAGATAGGAGTTACCACAGTGGGAGTCCCAAAGTGTTACTGTGGGGTAACTCAACTAGGAGAAGAGTGTCTACCGAAGCTGTCCAAGAAGGAGTTAAGGTGTGACCAATTGGAAGATCCCATGGGGAAATTGGTCCTGGAAGCCCTGGAAGACAAGAGTCCAGAGGGACTTCGCCTTCACCCTTCTAAAGAAGCTCGCCTACTGAGGAGAGAGTTGGACAAGTTGCAGGTGCATCAGGGGGTAGTCTACCGAAGGGGCCCCTCTGATGGACCAGAAGACAAGTGGCAGTTGTTTCTCCCAGAAAAGCATCGAGAGACTGTGCTGATTGCCTTACATGACCAGCATGGTCACTTGGGAGCAGAGAGAACCTTCCAACTTGTCAGAGACCGGTTTTACTGGCCCTGCATGAGGGCCGAAGTGGAGGAGTATTGCCATTCCTGTGCAAGATGCATTCAGAGAAAGACTTTACCCCATCAAGCTGCCCCAATGGGCCACCTACAGAGTCAAGGCCCAATGGATCTGGTATGCATTGATTTTCTCTGCCTTGAACCCGATTTGAGCGGATTGGGAAATGTTCTGGTGGTAACCGACCATTTCACTCGTTATGCTCAGGCTTTCCCAACCAAGGACCAGAAGGCCTCTACAGTAGCCAAGGTACTTTTGGAAAAGTACTTTGTTCACTATGGACTGCCACAGAGAATCCATTCAGACCAAGGAAGGGACTTTGAGAGTCGCCTGATCAGGAAGCTACTAGATTCTCTGGGAGTAGAGAAGACTAGAACCACACCGTATCACCCTCAAGGTGATGCCCAGCCTGAAAGGTTCAACAGGACCCTATTGAACATGTTGGGAACTTTGGAAACAGAGAAGAAGCAACATTGGAGTCAACACATATCAGCTCTGGTGCATGCCTACAACTGCACCACAAGTGATGTGACAGGTTTCTCCCCTTACCGGCTTATGTTTGGGAGAGAAGCAAGATTGCCAGTGGATTTGGCCTTCGGCATTTCTTTAGACCATGCCTCTGTTGCCTCCCACAAAGGATATGTGGACAGACTGAGGCGCAGTCTGAAGATAGCTTATGAGAAAGCTCAAGCGGCCTCTGACCAGAGGGGGGCCCGAAATAAGAGGAACTTTGATTTGAAAGTTAGAGTACAGGACCTACAGCCTGGGGACCGTGTACTGTTACGCAATCTAGGGATCCCTGGAAAACACAAGATTGCTGATAGATGGAGATCAGAGCCATATATCATCTGTAGGAAACTTCCAGGATTGCCTGTCTACAAATTGAAGCCAGAAGGAAGAGTGGGGCCATTGAAGACCTGGCATAGGAATCATTTGCTCCCACTTACTGAAGCAGTCAGAATGCCTCCAGCAAGAGATGTACCTGAATCTGTTTCCATTCTGGATACCCCCAGGCCTAATACTAGGTCTCAAACATCCCAAGTTAGGGGTGGTGAGGACCCCCAACCTGAGGAAGAAAGAGGAGAACTTGAATGGCTATGGCCTTCCTCAACTCCAGGAAATTCTGCCATAGATCTTCCACCTACTGAAGATGTGGAAGATAACACATTGAACCCAGAAGCCACAGAGTTTGTGCCATTCAGTGATGTGCCTGAGTGCTGGGAAGATATCCCTGGTCTCTACCCAGAACAAGAAGTAGATGTTCCAGAACCAGAGATGTTGCCAGAATGTGTTCCTGAAGAAGTTCCAAGAGAACAGAGAGCTCGCAGAGTTGTGAAGCCTCCCAAGAAGTTAACTTACCCCAAGATGGGAGAAAGTTCAGAGGACTCTGTTATCACAGCAAGGAGGGCAACCCCAGCTCACTCTCTGGCACAGTTAAGCAGGTCGCCCACACTGAAATGACCTGTAGACAGGACAGCTCCCCATCTTATGCCAATTGGTGGGAGGCTCCTCTGTCCAAATTATGTGAAAATGTTGTTCCTGAGAAAGTTTGTAGTTTGAGCACTGTCTTTGGGGACCAAAGATTCAAAGTGGGGGGAGTGTGTAGCGGGGTTCTACCCCTTTTAGGGGAAGAGACTACATCTCCCATGATTCCCCAGGCCCCCGGGCTGCTGACTTCCGCCCGGGAGGCTGCTGGGGGAGATTATAAAAGGGAAGAGCGGAGACCGCCTCTTCCTCTTGGGACACTTCCTCTTCTGAGGCCTGACAGGACTGGCCTGCCTCTGCTGACAGAGCGTGTGACGCGGAGACTGCAGCCAGCAGAGACACCTGTGCGGACCGGAGCTGAAGGCCTGAAGCCTGGGCCTTGCAGCCGATGGAGTGAGACTCTCACCCCTCAGAGTCCACAGCAGCGGAGCGGAGACTTCCCCTTACTGTCGGTCGGACGGAGCTGATGACCGGAGTTCAGGGCTGTGACTGAGGAGACCGGACGCCGCCATTGAAGAGACCAGAGCCACCATTGGAGGGACCGGAGCTGAGGACGGTACCCAAGGATTGGTGAGAGAGCCGAGAGGCTCATCCTGCATTGACACACACGCTTTATGCCTATTGAACTGCCTAGGCGCAATTTACCTCAGAGCAGCAATGTTACTTTTTGTGGATTACAAAGACACCATTTAAAGCTACATGTGCACCACCTCTACAGATTTATTGCCGGTGAAGAACACTGTACTAGTACAAGGACTGAGCTCTATTGCTAGGGATCAGGCCTGGTCCATTAGGTAGGCGCAGATAGATTTATTGCACCTCAGGGGTGCATAGCATGCGGTCGCCACACCGGGCGCTCCGTTTCCCCATTGCTAGTTGTTACATATGTGTGTACATGTTAAAGTGCATATTGCAGGGACCTGCTAAAGTATTGTAAGTCATATGTTCAAACGCATGTTGCTATTTCTTTTCCTTACTGACAAAAGTAAAGCCAGTTATTCTTATTTCAGCAGTCTGCTTGTGAGTTCATACCAATTACACTTAGAGTATAAGCTAAGTTTTATGTGCATAGGGACGTACCCCTTTACTAACTGTGCCAGAGCGGGTAGAGCCAAATTGCCGGGGGTTGGTGGAGCTGTACTCAGGGACCCAAAACAAACCAGCGGCTCTCTTAACTGGGGGTAGCGCTACATATTATTTTGGGTACCTGCCATATTCACTATTATCGTGTTATCTCCTGGGTGCATGCCTCATATAAAGTCCCACCTGTTTTGTCTTTTTTGCTCTAATTATTGGGGATGGACGCGCTTGGCTCTACACACCTCGCGCCTCATACAAAGTCCCACCTTGCTGCTTTGTCTTTCAAACTCTAATCACTGTATATAGGAAGATGTCCCTGAAGTTGTTGCTAAAGTTTTGCCTAGGGACCTCCCATCCCTATCCAAGTTATTAACCCTCAATAAATTAAAAATACAAAGTCACGGACTGTTCTCCGACACTGGAGTGCCTGTGAAAATTTGGTGTGCCTGGCTGTGCAGGAGTGGGGGATCCAGTTCATCAGTGGCTCCTAAGAGAGCTCTACAGTATTGTCAGAAGTTGTTTTCAATCCTTTTAAATCTGCAGCTTTCACTAAAACAATATGTGGTGATTCTGCCATGCAAAGGCAGAAGTGGCAATTAAAAGGTAAATCTACTTTCATGTGAAAACAAATTAGCAAATAAATAAAAAATAATATAGTGTATACAATTGCAAAGTCATATTGTAATTGAATGTTATTAAAATTACCTTTCCTTTTCAAACTGCACCTGCTATCATTCTCTGCAAAATGCAATGCAATATAGCTATCTGGAGATGTTCTGTACACAGATTTTTTTCTCAACAAAAGTAGAGTTACTCTTTAACCGCTTGCCGACCAGCGCACACCGATTTACGTTGGCAGAATGGCACTGGTGGGAAAAAGGGTGACCGTGACTGCGGGTCCCGTGGACTCGATGTCCGCCAGGTACACACGATCGTGTCACGGAGAGGTAGAACGGGGAGATACCTTTGTAAACAAAGCATTTCCCCATTCTGCCTAGTAACAGGACAGAGATCACTGCTCTCTGTCATCGAGAGCAGTGATCGCTGTCATGTGAGGTGTAGCCCCCCCCCCACAGTTAGAATCACTCCCTAGGACACACTTAACCCCTTTACTGCCCCTAGTGGTTAACCCCTTCACTGCCAGTGTCATTTACACAGTAATCAATGCATTTTTATAGCACTGATCGCTGTATAAATGACAATGGTGCCAAAATAGTGTCAAAAGTGTCTGATATGTCCACCATAATGTCGGAGTTCCAGTAAAAATCGTACATCGCCGCCATTACTAATTAAATTTTTTTTTTAAATAAAAATGCCATAAAACTATCCCCTATTTTGTAGACATTATAACTTTTGTGCAAACCAATCAATATACGCTTATTGTGTATATTATTTACCAAAAATATGTAGAAGAATACATATCGGCCTAAACTGAGGAAAAAAAATAGTTTTTTTAATATATTTTTGGAGGGTATTTATTATAGCAAAAAGTAAAAAATATTGCGTTTTTTTCAAAATTGTTGCTCTTTTTTTGTTTATAGCGCAAAAAATAAAAACCGCAGAGGGGATCAAATACCACCAAAAGAAAGCTCTATTTGTGGCAAAAAAAGGACGTCAATTTTGTTTGGGAGCCACAAAAAGTGCTCTGGTCAGGAGGGGGGTAGATCCTTCCGGGGCTGAAGTGGTTAAGCACTCTTTGGGTATCTACTGAATGGTTACAAAATAGAGTAACCTCTGACATTTTGGAACCATCATACATAACAACAAAGCTCTCCTAGTGTATCCTAGTGTATGGGATGCCTTTAAGTCTACCGAATCTATTCGATTCCAACAATACTTTTGTGGAAAACAAACTGCAAAGTTGGTCTAAACTTCCAATGAACCTTAAAATAATCGATTTACCTAAATATCCATATGTATATAAGGTATTTATTGATGGTCCTTATCCCCAAAAAAGTTCTCCCAAACCCTGGGAGATGCCTCTATTTCCTCCCACCCAGATGACTGAGAGCTGTTACTTTGAAAATGCCACTGTGCGGTATTGTATGGTATTTTATTATATTGCAATTTTTCTCCAAAAGTAAAAATGAACACCTTTTAAATTAAAAAAATAAAATAAAATAAAAAGTGTCTTTATTTGTTTGCATGGGAAGCTGTATTGAGTTCTAACTGACATTCATTAATTATGCTTTACTTGTTTGTTGTTTTTAAATAAACCTCTGCCATTTTGGAGCATTAATCAGTACTGGAAACAAGCCTACAACATCTAATATTTGATGTCACATCCTTTGCAGCTCTACAAAATAGGTTGGGAGAAAATGATTGTCAAGTGCTTTGTTTTTCTGGATTATTTATTGGCTATATTATAAACAGGAAGCCAAGTTCTAAGAGAGTTATGATGACTGTATAAGTATTTTGAGAACAAGAAGGTAAATTTATTGGTTCAACCTTATCAGATTCTGGCTGTACTGAACTCCACATTTCACCTTCCAAAACGCGTACGCTCTGTAAGTAAAGCAATTTCTCCTGGTTTACAACTTTAATCAATGTTATGGTAAATTTGCTTGTTACCATGTTAAGCTATCATCTAGGACACCAACATTTTTCTCTTATCCTTAATCCTTATTTTTTTAATCTTATCTAAATCTATGTTTGAGCAATTAATGTTTATGGCTATCTGAGCCCTATTTGGAAGAAATAATACAATGTAACACCCTCTTATCCCTAGGCAGTGGTGGAGAACCCCCAGGTGCCTCGTGGACTAGCATTTAATCTCAGGGTACAATTCTCGACTTTTTGTGAGGTGGAAGGAATTGGCACAAGTCAATTTGAGAAGGTTAGCAGAGTTTATTAAGGCCAGTAAACCCATGGATTGGGGCACAGGATACACAAAAAAAAAAAAAAAAAATGCAGACTCCCGGGTCTCTACTCAAAGAAGAAGGACCAAATCAGCACTCTGTATTCTATAGACCAGTGGCCTCCAAACTGTGGCCTATGGTTTGGCTGTGGCACTTTGCATGCCTTTATCTGGCCCTTGGGACAATGATCCTACCATTGATATGAGGCTATGTTACGCCTATTGGTATGAGGCACTATTCCTTCCATTGACACCAACAATGAGGCACCATTTCTTCCACTGACACCAACAAAAGGGCACTATTCCTTCCACTGACAGCAATGAGATGGCACTATTCCTCCCCCTTACACCAATGATGGGGCATTATTCCTCCCATTGATGCCAATGATGGAGAACTATTCCTCCCTCTGACACCAATGATGGGACACTATTCCTCCCACTGATACTAATAATGGGGCACTATTCCTCCCAAAAATAACAATGATGGGGCACTATTACTCCTCCTACTGACCACCAAGTCTTAGATATTTTCTACTCCAACTGAAGGTGAGGATTTCTACTCTCCCTGGACACGGTCCAACCTTCCAAAAGTCTGAGAGATAGTAATCTGGGCCATTGTTTATAAAGATTGGAGACCCCTGCTCTAAACTGTAGAGCAGAGTTAAAGCAGCATACACACTCTTTGAATGAAGTAGCAGAACTTACAATGTCCACAGTTTCAGCCCTGATGCTCCAGCCCAGGTAGTCTCCTTCCTGCACCTCCTCCTTGATATACAGTATACCCTTCAGCAAGACAGAAGGAAGCTTAAGGCCCCAGACTTTGGCCCTACTTAACGCAGCACACCAACCATGGCAGTTATTTAGATGTAGCAACAGCACTAGGTTGGATAAATGTAGTTTTTGGCTTTGCTGTACTCAGCTGAGCAGCAATTTATTTTCTAGGTCTGGGCAGGGCTCCCTAAGGCTGGTGGTTGATTACTCCTGCTTGCCCCTGGAGGAAGCTTCTAGAAATAGATTAGGAGGGCTAGCCATTGGGTTTTAAATATTTACCTGACGTCAGCCAATCCATGAGAAAGGGGCCCAGAAGGTGTGACTGGGGAAAAGATAAATATTTATCAGATAGAGGCAGCGTTGGTGGGGGGTTCTAACAGAGGCAGCAGTGCTGAGGGGGATCAGACAGAGGCTGCGGTGGTGGGGATGGGATCAGTGGCACTGGTACTTGCTCTCAGTGTTAGTCGTGCCTCCAGTGATGCCTCTCCCAACATGGGGCCTCCGCGCACAGCAGAAAGCTCCTCCCCTTCACGCTGTTGACTGTCATCTGACTTTTTCCTCCAGTTTCCACCTCCTGTCCTGACATGGCATCTGTCTGCAACAATGGGGGAAGCCACGGAGAGGATGGGCGGGCGAACTGCTTTGTGGGTATGGCAGCGAGTGCTCTGCCGACTCCCATCTTTACCTCTGCCGGGCCCCCTTTACAGTTGCATAATTGGCGGGCCTCCCCACAGTGAAATAAGCAGCAGAGCTGGGCAGGGTGCTTGGGCGTCAATTTGCAGCCCCTTTTGAAGTGCCACCTGGGTCCTAAGATAGGGCCGGCAGAGGCGGCTCTAGGCTTTGTGAGGCCTTAGGCAAACCTTAGACATGAGGCCCCACTAACTTCCATAATGGGAAAAATAAGCGATAAAAAATAACGGTATAAATTGCATATGTATATAAAGAGCCTTAAATCCTATGAATTTACAGTTTCTAGAACTCTATCTAACCAATTCTTCTTGAATCAAATATATATACTACATATATATATATTACAAATATATATAGTACATACACACACTAATATAGATAACATTTGTGCAGCTGCTACTAGCAATATGTTTAAGGTACAACAAGAGTCAAAACCATATTTCTCCATTTACATAAAGGTCAGGTTAATATAACCCAACACAGAGTTTCCCCTTACATCAGAGTGTGCAGGATTCCCCCTTACAGTGCAAGGGGAAATTTGATGTAAGGGGGAATGTTGCAGACTTTGGTGTAAGGGGGACCTCTGGTGTAAGGAGGGGCTCTGGTGGGGAGATCACCTTATATCAGAGGTCCCCTTTATGTCATTGTCCACAGAGTTCCAACTTGCATTTAAAATGGAAACTCTAATGTGGGGAGGACTCTGGTCACCATAGAGCACCTTCCGCACAGTGAATGCACTAAGGTAAAGGGGGGCTTACTGATATAACAGGGAACCTTTATATCAGTGTCCCCTTACCTTACTGTATTCACTGCCCCCTACATCAGTGATCTCCCCTCAGACTGGCCTTGCTACGCTGTTACTGACCACTACTCAGGTGCACCGTGCAGGGCTCAGTCAGATGGTCCTCTCTGGGCTTCAGCTTGATGGCTCTCAGTTCATCCTATATTACACTACGAGACTGTGCAGCCATAATACAATGGATGGTCAGAGAGACTGTGGACATACTACAGGAGATGGTCAGAGAGACTGCGGACATACTACAGGAGATGGTCAGAGAGACTGCGGACATACTACAGGAGATAGTCAGAGAGACTGCGGACATACTACAGGAGATGGTCAGAGAGACTGCGGACATACTACAGGAGATGGTCAGAGAGACTGCGGACATACTACAGGAGATGGTCAGAGAGACTGCGGACATACTACAGGAGATGGTCAGAGAGACTGCGAACATACTACAGGAGATGGTCAGAGAGACTGCGGACATACTACCGGAGATGGTCAGAGAGACTGCGGACATACTACAGGAGATGGTCAGAGACTGCAGACATACCACAGGAGATGGTCAGAGACTGCAGACATACCACAGGAGATGGTCAGAGACTGCAGACATACCACAGGAGATGGTCAGAGACTGCAGACATACCACAGGAGATGGTCAGAGACTGCAGACATACCACAGGAGATGGTCAGAGACTGCAGACATACCACAGGAGATGGTCAGAGACTGCCGACATACCACAGGAGATGGTCAGAGACTGCAGACATATCACAGGAGATGGTCAGAGACTGCAGACATACCACAGGAGATGGTCAGAGACTGCATACGTACATGATACAAGAGATGGTCAGAGACTCCAGACATGATACAGGAGATGGTCATAGACTGCAGACATAATACAGGAGATGGTCAGAGACTGTGTGCGGACAAGGATACAGGAGATGGTCAGAGACTGTGCAGACTATGATACAGGAGACGGTGCCCCATCAAATGCTGCCACTGTGCCCCATCAAATGTTGCCAGTGGACAGATTACGTGCAGCCGGTCTGGAGAGTCACCGGCCACTTATGGTGGCGACAGTTCCCCTGGCCAAGCACGCCCATAATATTTACAAGTGCTGCGCTACATACAGCAAGCATGCCCAGGCTGTTTTTAGTTGTGCGGGCGGCTTTTTTGCCGCCCCTGCAAAGTGCCGGCCTAGGCCAAGACATAGCACGGAGACAGGGTACAGAGCAGGAGACCGTAGACAGACAGGGTACAGAGCAGGAGACCGTAGACAGACAGGGTACAGAGCAGGAGACCGTAGACAGACAGGGTACAGAGCAGGAGACCGTAGACAGACAGGGTACAGAGCAGGAGACCGTAGACAGACAGGGTACAGAGCAGGAGACCGTAGACAGACAGGGTACAGAGCAGGAGACCGTAGACAGACAGGGTACAGAGCAGGAGACCGTAGACAGACAGGGTACAGAGCAGGAGACCGTAGACAGACAGGGTACAGAGCAGGAGACCGTAGACAGACAGGGTACAGAGCAGGAGACCGTAGACAGACAGGGTACAGACCATGAGACCGTAGACAGACAGGGTACAGACCATGAGACCGTAGACAGACAGGGTACAGAGCATGAGACCGTAGACAGACAGGGTACAGAGCATGAGACCGTAGACAGACAGGGTACAGAGCATGAGACCGTAGACAGACAGGGTACAGAGCATGAGACCGTAGACAGACAGGGTACAGAGCATGAGACCGTAGACAGACAGGGTACAGAGCATGAGACCGTAGACAGACAGGGTACAGACCATGAGACCGTAGACAGACAGGGTACAGACCATGAGACCGTAGACAGACAGGGTACAGAGCATGAGACCGTAGACAGACAGGGTACAGAGCATGAGACCGTAGACAGACAGGGTACAGACCATGAGACCGTAGACAGACAGGGTACAGAGCATGAGACCGTAGACAGACAGGGTACAGACCATGAGACCGTAGACAGACAGGGTACAGACCATGAGACCGTAGACAGACAGGGTACTGGGGACAGACAGGGTACTGGGGACAGACAGGGTACTGGGGACAGACAGGGTACTGGACTCTGGGGACAGACAGGGTACTGGAGTCTGGGGACAGACAGGGTACTGGAGTCTGGGGACAGACCATGAGGAGACAGACCATGAGGAGACAGACAGGCCAGGGTACTGGGGACAGACAGGTTAAAGTACAGACTGCATGATTATGTACTACTGTACCTTCTCCTCGGTCCCCTACCCTACTAAGGGCAGCATGAGAAGCCGGCGACACGTGATGTGTTTGAGCTCCATGCAGACTGCAGTGCAATCTGGGAGTTGTAGTCTCTGCAGAGCACAGTCACCAGAGGGCCAAGTCTGTTGTCTGTGCTATCAAGAACTACAACTCCCGCCATGCACTGGGGCCGCCGACTGGGGGAAAGGCTAGGAGGACGGAGCCTGCCATTGGATGCAGCCGACTGAGCTGAGAGCCGCGATGATGTCATCTCCTACCTCCGCGGAGGTTCTCACTCAGACTATGTACAGCGATCGCCCGCCCACCCGCCCGCTAGCTTGTGCACACTGACCGGGGGATATTTCACCTTCCACTCCCGCGTCCCCACACACTGTCCTGTCAGGCAAATTAGGCGGCCGCGGCCCGCGAGGCCCTTGGGAGGGCGAGGCCTAAGGCAATCGCCTAATTAAAGAGCCGCCTCTGAGGGCCGGCCTTGCAAATAATGTTCATTCTTTCTGTTCACCTTGCTAAACTCAATAAACGAACAAGAGAATCTGTCTTCTAATGTCTATGTGTGGTTTGGAATGTCCTGCACAACCATCCCTCTACCAGCCTGTGTTCACATACTGCAATAAATCTTAAAAAGACTGAGCCAGAATTTTGTTGGTGTGCTCTAGAACTGGTACCTGGTCTGGCAGCTTCTGAGCAGGTATGAGAGATCTGTCTATTTCCAGCGCCCCCTCCAGGGGTTAGTGCCACATAAAAATAACTATTTTTAAAGATTTTAAGGATTTTCAAAAAGAACACTCCCGCATTAGAAGGCAGTATGTAAACATTGTCTGCCTAAAACAGGAATGGCTATTGGTATTAGACTTATGCCCCATACACACAATCGGAAAGTCAGATGAGAGCTTTTGGTCGGAAATTCCGACCGTGTGCATGCTCCATCGGACTTTTGCTGGCAGAATTTCCGCCAGCAAATGATTGAGAGCAGGTTCTCTATTTTTCCGACGGAAAAAGATCCGATCGGAAATTCCTACGCATGCTCGGAAACAATTTGACGCATGCTCGGAAGCATTGAACTTAATTTTCTTGGCTCGTCGTAGTGTTGTACGTCACCGCGTTCTTGATGATCGAAAGTTCAGAGAACTTTTGTGTGACCGTGTGTATGCAAGTCAAGGTTGAGCGGAATTTCGTCGGAAAAACCATCCAAGATTTTTCGGACGGAAATTCCGCTCGTGTGTACGGGGCATAAGGATCGCTAGATAACAGCAATTTGCTAGAACTAAAATGAAAAAAAAAGAATTCTATATATATGTGTAGTGCTGGTATTTTTGCCTATTAATGCTTAATAATGTAACTCTATGAGCAGTGTTATAGCTTAGTATTTGGCACCATCTAGTGGCCAAAAACTAGAAATGGACTTCAATTATTTTCTTTTCTTCAGTACTGGAAAGATAACAGGAAGTGACTGTTCTATTTACATTGTGCTATGACCTAACTGCCCAGAATGCCAGGTGACCTACCCATGATCACCCTGTACTGAACTGCATGCTGGGTAGTCTATAAAAGAGCCTGTGCGGCCATTTTCTTTCTCTTCTGGACACATGGCCTGCCTACAAGGACCTGTGAGGAGGTTTCCAGAGAACTGCGGCCTGTTCGGTGCAGAGCAACATTTAAAGCCAGAGGAGGACTTCACACCACGGCGTGCTGGGACAGCAGTGTGGTCAGATCGGGAAGGATCCAGAGGCACCCTGACGGAGGTAACTGAGGACTCCTGGTGACCTTGTGAAGCGGAACAGTGTGACGGCGTGGCCGCAGCAAATAGACTGAGACCAGCGGAGCTGTTACATTCTTCAGACCCAGTTTGGTGAGAGGGCTGTTGCCCACAGTTTCTTACGCACTTGCATACACCTAGACTTTAACACAGTGTTGCTAGGACCGGTAGTCCCACGGAAGAGAACTTAATAAAGAGACTGAGTTAAGCAGGCCTCAAGCCTATTCATCACAATACTATTAGCACTGTGTTATTCCAAAGCAATTATTCCAAAGCAATTACAGGTGTATCACACTACAGGAACAGTTCTAATATTCATCTCACGTTAACGCTTGTTGTTCCTCTGTTGGATTACAATAGGGTTACAATACAAATAGCTAGCAGAAGAAAGAAGATCAAAGACTGCATCTTGTATTGCAAGGCCTTTCATCCTATTAAAGTAAGGGGAGCTCCCTTGTAGTTGTGTTGTACCAAATTTAGCATTCTCATTTCTGTATTCATCAGAGTGTGCTGGAAGTGGGAAGGTTCCCAGAGTAAGCAGTAGTCACTCTGAACACCAGTCCCAATTGGAGCCACATTCTTGGAGGTCATCTAAGGCAACTGTAAAGGTACAATTTGTTGTGTGCACCTACTGTGCTGTTACACTATGTTGTTGTGACAGGACAAATGTTGTAGTTACTATTTTACACTAACCCCAGTAAAAATAAGTTTCTGGTTAAGTACTTTGGTGTGGAGTGTTGTTCCTTTTTCAGCAGCAGGTGGAGCCATTGGATACCCAGGTAATAACAAAGGTATACTGTGCACACAGATTCCAAGAATACTACACCAGTCTATATAACATACTAGACGCACATAAACCCAAAGGCCTATCAGGGACAAAAGCAGAACTCATTCACAAATTTATCAAGGAGAGTGGTCTCCCTACTCTTAGTGAAGAAGACAGTTTGTCACTAGAGGAACCCATAACGGCAACAGAACTAGCTACAGCTATTAAGGCACTAAAACCAGGAAAAAGCCCCGGACCTGACGGACTGACAACACATTACTATAAGACTTTCTCAGACATACTGACGCCCCACATATTGAAGACGTTCAACTTCCTTAGGGAACCCCATGAGATACAAGAAGACTTTCTAAGAGCACATGTGACTATAATACCCAAACCCAACAAAGACCCCCTTGACTGTACCAGTTATAGACCGATATCCTTACTCAACGTAGACCTGAAACTGTATACAAAAATCTTGGCAAACAGACTACGACCCCTACTACACAAGCTTATAGGACCGGAAAACAAGTAGGCTTCATGCCAGGCAGAGAAGCTAAAGATAATGTGACAAAAGCTTTAAATCTTATATACCAGGCCCAAACGGGGGAGTTCGAAGGCATGCTTCTCTCAACAGATGCGGAGAAGGCCTTCGACCGCGTGTCGTGGGACTTCTTATTTGCCACATGCTCACATATAGGACTGAAAGACAATATGATGACATGGATCCAAACCATATACCACAACCGAACTGCACAAATAAAAGTCAATGGGACACTATCAGAAAAGGTAATAATACATAATGGCACTAGACAAGGATGCCCTCTCTCGCCTTTGCTATTCATACTTACCCTAGAACCCCTGATACGCGCGATTAATAAGTCACCTTCCGTACATGGTTTTTCTTTAGGTGGCAAAACTTATAAATGTGCGGCCTACGCCGATGATCTGCTATTTTTTCTAACCCAACCACATGTAACTATGCCCGCAATATGTAACATATTTACCCAATACAGTTTTTTATCAAACTTCAAGATTAACTATAAAAAATCGGAAGCGCTAAATTTGACGTTACACGACGACACACTTAGACGCACACAACAGAATTTTAAATTTAGGTGGGAATCTAACTCACTCAAATACCTAGGAGTACAACTAACCCCAAATTTACACTCAATATACCCACAAAACTTCCTACCTTTGCTACAGAAAATACGAAAAGACCTCGAGAGCTGGTCACCTAAACATTTTTCTTGGTTCGGCAGGGCAGCCATTATCAAAATGACGATCCTTCCTAGAATTCTGTATTACTTCCAAACACTACCTATTGCAATTCCCACAAACTTCTTCCGCTCATTAGATACCCTACTTAGACGCTTTCTATGGACCTCCAAGAAACCCCGCGTAAGCCTAACACTACTTACTAGGGACAAACACAATGGGGGACTGGGCTTCCCTAACTTTAAACATTATTTTTTGGCCACGCACCTCACCAGAGTAATAGACTGGACCTGTCACGCGAATAACAAAGATTGGGTAGCCCTGGAAAACAGCATGGATAAAGTGCCTATAGCCCACACACCATGGATCCCATGGACGCAATGCCCCCCAAGGTTGAAACAACACCCACTCATAGGTACGACCCTGAAAGCCATACAGAATGTAACCAGACTGACGAACCTGACCACACCCATTGGTCCTCTATCACCTATAGGGACAAACCCAGACTTCCCACCGAGCATGCAGGGCCTGTCTCGACATTTTACACAGAGAAGCACACCACTACTCGCAACACACTGTATTACGAATAGCAGGGTTAAATCCCTTTCCAACATGCAAGAAGAATTAGGAACCCCTTCATTAGACCCTTGGTCATACCGACAAATACACGACTACATCTTGAGCCCACAGAGGTTTAAATACTTTAAATGTCCCCTCACACCTTTCGAAACGGTCTGCTACCGAGCCGACACCTCAACAAAAAACATTTCTCTGACATACGCTTGGTTGCAAGCCGACAGCCTCCAAGAACCAAATAAGCACAAAATATTCTGGGAAACAGCCCTGAATAGGACCTTCACAAAGGACCAGTGGCTGCAAGCTTGCACATTTGCACATAAGTGTGCCATTAGCACTCGTCTACAAGAGACGTCATTCAAACTACTAACAAACTGGTACAACACCCCGACCAAAATACACAAATGGGCTCCGGCGGTATCAGAGAACTGTTGGCGCTGCAACCAAGGCAGAGGCACATTACAACACATATGGTGGGAATGCGACCTGATCTGTCCATATTGGACCCGGGTCACTGAACAGATAAAGCATATAACTGACACACGTATCCAACTAGATGCAGCTTGCTGCTTATTACATATCACCAACTGCTCCATGAAAAAATATAAGAGCTCTCTAACAAGATTTTTGCTTACGGCGGCAAAAGCGGTCGTACCGAGGCACTGGAGAAGCACCACTGTACCCTCAATTGCTGAATGGCTAAAAGAAATTCACATCATATATAGGATGGAAGAGCTCAGGGCAACAGCGCAAGATCAAATAGAGAAATTTAACAGTGTCTGGCAATCCTGGATCATCTTTAAATACTCATCTAGATATGACGCACTGATGCAGACATAGAGCAAGTCGTTATGGAGAACTTTAGAGCTGACGACAGTTCCCACCCCCTTCCCTCCCTCGAATCCTCCCCCTCACCCGACCCCCCTCTTTCTACCTCGCATCTCTTTTTCTGTGCTATCCTCCCGGGATAGCATCTTTTCTCCTCTTTAGATCTGTTCTTTGGATCTTCATTAAGATATCATATCTCAGGTAAAGCAATTTTTGAGGATGCTCAAATGTTAATATGTTTATTGGTTAAAGGAAGACGAAATATTTTGGAAAGAGTTGTCCAACAATACAACCTTTATAGTACAAGACAACTGAAAATACATTAATGCTATCTTTGATCTGTAAAGTAGATACAAAGCTTTATTGAATGTATACCTGTTTACTACTGTATTCTTGTTTACTTTTGAAATAAAACTTTATTGTTAAAAAAAACAAAACAGAGGTATACTGTTATTATATTGTATATTGTGGGGTTATCCTTCACCATTAGTTCCACACCAACATTGCACCAAAGCTGTGTCAAGGAGACTGAGCCAAGTCAGTGGGGGTTCACTAGCAGAGTACAGGCCCAAACAAATTCAGCAGCTCTTTCGGGGGTCAGTGCTACACGTGGGGGCTCGTCAAGAATCCTATCACTCTGCAAGCAAGCCCGCCCCCTTGGTGCCAGTATGGACCCCATCACAGTGGTCCAGTGGTGCGAAGCGGAAGGCACACGCTCAGAAGCGAGTGTGGCAATTGAACTCCCAGGGGAAGACTGGGAGGAAAAACAGGTTTAAGACATTGTACAGGCATTGTCCCCAGATAGGAAGGCCTATGTGATCGCAGTCAGACCAGGTCATGGGACCTCCCGCACTTATGCGCTGTTGGGGTGGAGAAAGGGAGTCCCTAAAAAATTTCAAAGGCACAAGTGTACAATTAGCTGACGAGACTAAGTTTTACCTGACACAGCCAGAGGCACCGGGTGAGAGCCCTACCAGCTCTAGGCAAGCAGAGTCGGAAATGCTTGTTGAAGTACCAGGCACCCCCAAGAGAGCTTCACAACCGGGACAACAACTAGCTGATCTGAAGAAACAATCTCAGAGCCTCCAGGAAACCTCCCGAATGATTGAGGAACAGATCAGAAAGCTAAGTGCTACGTGCAAGGACTCGAGGGACAGGCATTCAAAGCCAAGACCTGTCTCTGTCAAGCAGAGATTTTCCCATGGTAACTTGCCAGAGTTGACGATCAGGAAGGACTTCAATATTGAAGGTCAGATGGGTGAGAGGGAACAGAAAGACAGACTGTCCTACACAAACCTGATGCGTCAGATCGAAGAGGGATTCCACAGAGGGTATCCTTAATCCGAGATTGTGGGAGCTGTAGTGAAAGCCATTATTCCCGGCCTACATCTCAGAGGGATGCTGGAGATGAAGAATGGACTGACCTTAGTGCAACTCAGAAGAATATTAAAAAGTCATTACAAGGAGGAGAATGCTTCTGAACTGTACCACCAATTGATAAACCTTGCACAAGACAGTAAAGAAACTCCCCAGAATTTCTTGTTCAGAGCTATCGAGCTGAAGGACTGACTGTTGTTTGCCTCAGAAGGAGAAGGCTCGGATGAACACTTCGGGGCTGAACTGATTCAGAAGAAATTTCTGAGGTCCGTGGCTACAGGACTAAAGAGTGATTACATCAAGTTCCAATTACGGCAGTACGGCAGTACGGCAGTACGATCCCTCCATTCTAGATGGAGGTGCTCATGGAAGAAACTAATGAAGCAGCCAACATGGAGATGGAAAGGGAAAAGAAGAAGAGTCAAAGTCTGAATCTGTTGTTGGAGTTAGAGTGGTCAGCACAGCTGATAGAGATTCCGAGTTTAGAGATGATGACCGGGTCATTGGATCTAGCGTCTGAGATGGCCGCATTGAAGATGCAAGTAGCCGAGATGGGCAAGATGATGGACAAATTATTGGCAGAAGGTACTGGGTTGTCTGGCCAGAAGAACACGAATCAAGATGTCTGCCGAAACTGTGGAGGTGTAGGTCACTACCAGCGAGTGTGTCCTAGCCCACGAACAGAGGTAGAAGAGAGGCATGGATCTCAGAGAAGGGACCCAAGGATGGAGAGAAGATCGGGGCCTACAAAAAGAACTTTCTCTGAACATGCAATAGAACAATGGGGGAATCCGCCAGTTTATGCTGTCTCGGTGAGAAGTGCTTATCAGCCTCCAAAACGGCGCCAGAAACAGCATTCTCAATGGCGAAAACTGAAGGAAACACAAGTCCAGTCACGCAAACCTACTGTTCCAGGTGTTTCCAACAGGCCTTCTACCCAGTTGGTTGGTAGGTCCTCTGCCTATAGTGCCTGTTCTGGTGGAAGGGATCTACACCAGAGCCATCCTTGATTCAGGTGCCCAGGTTACCCTGCTGACAGGAGACTTTTACCAGAGGTACCTGTCATATCTGCCCTTGAAGCAACTGGAAGACCTAGAGATCCAGGGTATCCAAGCAGAGGACTACCCTTATGATGGATATCTGCGTGTCAAATTGTCGTGTGATCTGCTGAGGGCTGGAGAGCCCCAGGACTTTGAAACCCTGGCCATTGTTTGCCCCTGGCTGCCAGGGTCCTCAAGAAGTTTGATGATCGTTGGGACCAACACAGATCTGATGAAGTGGCTGTTGGCCCCTGTTGTCTCCAGATGTGACTCTCTACCCTTACTGCCAGAAGAAGGGACGGAAGTACCTCTTTTTCCCACATTGGATGGAGAAGTATCCAAAACAGAAGTGGAAGAAAGTCAGTGGGGGTTCACTAGCAGAGTACAGGCCCAAACAAATTCAGCAGCTCCTTCGGGGTCAGTGCTATATATGCATGGGCAAATCTATTTACATTTATTTTTTTGGCTTGACATATATTTTAAAAGAGGGCGCAAATATGATTCTTTTATAAATTAGACTGTATAGTTACAATATGATAATTTAAAATGCAGCTCTAGGTAAAACATTTTATTTGTTTTAGGTAGTTGGAAAGGTTAAAGTATTATTTTACCAAAGGGTAAAGTTTTATTTTTCTGAAAGGAGAGTAACTGATGCTTGGAATAAACTACAGAGGTAGCAGAGGTAGTGGACAGTAAGTGAGACAACTTGGGACAAACATAGATCAATACTCAGACAAAAAAAAGTAAATAAATAAATAAAGAATTGGGCAGACTCACTTAAGCCCTGTACACACGATCCGAAAATCGTACGGAAAATACTGCATTCGAATCGATCGTACGATAATCGGATCGCTAGTACAGAGCTTTCGAGAGCCGATCAGGACAATTCATCCGATATTATTCTATCGGACATGCATAGAATTTTTTTTCGTACGATGCCAGATCGTACAATTTTTGTTTAATCAGTACAGCTATTGTTTCGAAATGCAATACAAATGCATTACAACACATGACATCACTTCCGAATTTTTTTTCTGTCGTGCGGGAATTTTCTTGACTTTAGTAAACTCATCAGATTCGACGTGAGATTAGCATGCAATAAAAAACGGACGATTATTCGTCCGATAATCTCATCGTGTGTATGGGGCATTAGTCTTTTTTCTCCCATCACTCTTCTGTGTTTCTTTTGTTTGAATTGCTGTGTTTTCATTGTGGTCAATTTGCTTAAAGCCGTATTAAACCCAAAACCAAACATTGATTCCATTTCGGCTTACAATTTTATAGATGTGGTGACTGCATTCGTTTTCTTTTTTAGGCTTTCTTCTATTTTGATTTGGTGATCTTGCCTGTAAGTCTGTTTATTTTCAAAAGATCTCCTGCAGATGTGTCAGTTAGAGGGAATGCAGCCACCACATCTAACATTAGTATTTATTACAGGACGTAATTTCCGGTGTTCGAGTCCAAACGACGTCACTTCCAGTTTCCGTGGAACACATGCTGGATGCAGCATTTCCTTGCTTTTACCATTGCAAATATCTCATGCGTTTTATAATTTGCCAGCCTGTAAGTACCTATCCACGTTTGCGCAAATAAAGCGTATCTTACTGTACTTCACTATTAGCATTTCTTTCATTTGTTGGTGCCATTATCCACCTATGATCATCATGATGGGGCAAGAGTTTTAGTGGCTCCTTCTGTGAATAAGCCATTGATGGCCAATGTCCAAGCCTGATTGATCCCTGGACTGAAAATCCAGGGGTCCATTTCTTTTGGTGAGTGGGGACACAGGAGGGGTGTGTGATGCACCTTGAAGTTTGAAAGCACCACTGCACTTTATTGATTGGAGCACAATCTGCACAAATTATATGGACGTTTTTTCACTTATTAATTTGATTTGTATATGTTATTGTGAGCTCTGTCATTTCCATTTCTGTTTGTCAAGTGTTAAGAGCACTGTGTGTACAGCAGCTGCAATCACAAATTTATTATAATTAATCATTTTCACTTCAAGCGCGAGTTAATATATTTATATATATATTTTTTTTTTTTTTTTTCAATATTACATTTTCGGTTTTGGGTTTTTGGTCAGATAAAATTTCATATATAGTTATTTCAACTTTTTATTTTCCGGATTGACTTAGGTTCCACATTAAGACCAATATAAACAAGTTTGGCAGCAAAATAATTCATTTATTATTACAGATTTATAAATCACACCTAAAAGAGGTAAAGTTGTGCTAGAAAGAGGGACAGATGAATTTAAGTTCTAAAGAGGGATTGCCCCCCCAAAGAGACAGGTGGCACTATGTAAATGTATTCATCTATGCTGTGGTACGTAGCACTGTGACAGATCCATATTCTTCATGCCATGTCAGTAATGTGACTTTCACAGCATCCCACATAGCAAGCCCTAACTCCCCTGCACCACAGCCGCCTCTCCTCCTCTCATTATTTGTGCTCAGCCAAGGGCAGCAAAGGAGAAGCCAGTCGACCTCTGAAAAATGAGATTTCTAAGCAGATTATTCTTGTGTTGTGTGTTCGGGATTGCTGCACAGTATTTATGAATTAATAACGCTCAAACAACTCATTTGTGGAATGGCTGTGTCCTGCCGAAGCTCCAGTCATCAGCCTGGCTCTGGAGGGATACGGTCTCTGCTCCCATATGACATTCAGCAACATTTAATATCACACAGCTGACATGGTCTGACCGATTGATTTATCATGCATTTTATGCTTCGCCTTGCTGGAAAAACAAGATGATTTCCTATGACCTGTACGTATGCCAGATGTCACACTTAACCCTTCAAGTCCAATCTCATGTATTTCAGGCAAATTCTTCTCTTCTTCTCTAGCATTGATCTTCTCTTAAAACAAAACTAAACTGCAAGGAGTACCAAATGCAATTGCCATAACATTCAAGGATGCACAGCATACCTGCACATTATGGCAAACTTGGGACCAAGTCGTAACAGATGGACACCAGTGGCAAAAAGCGCCCTGAGGCGATTCAGTTCTCATAGGTAGCGCTATACAAATCATTCATTCATTCATTCATTCATTCAAGAGAGGCCAACGGAAGCAGCCAACTCAAGTGGCATTCATGGAGGCACGGTAGGAGGCGATTCTAAGGCCAGAGGGTCCATACCGGACACTATGTCCTCAGTGCAGCTCATGATAAAATCATAGGCTCAGCATTTCTGAGCTCCCTTCCCAGCCACTGCTCCTGTCACACAGGCATGACAACATGGCCCTGGGCAAAATGGTCAGTATGGCCTTGGGCAGACTTACCCACTAGTTTTTCCCTCCTCTGGTGATGACAGGTCTGCTTTCCTGCTTAATGTCCTGTATGCCATTACCATCTTCTCCTGGTCTTCTATGGCTATTGGGCAGCCACTGGTCTATATTGCTCTTCATCTTTATGTCCATCTTCTTCTGGTCTTCTTCTCTCTTTGGCCATAATCTATATTGCCCCTCATCTTTATGTCCATCTTCTGCTCTTCTTCTCTCTTTGGCCATGGTCTATATTGCCCGTCATCTTTATGTCTATCTTCTTCTGCTCTTCCTCTTTCTTTAGCCATGGACTATATTGCCCCTCATCTTTATGTCCATCTTCTTTTGGTCTTCTTCTTTCTTTGGGCATCGTCTACTGTATATTGCCCTTTGTCTTTATGTCCATCTTCTTCTGCTGTTTTCTCTCTTCGGCCATGGTCTTTATTTCCCCTCATCTTTATGTCCATATTCTTCAGGTTTTTTTCTCTCTTTGGCGATGGTCTATATGGCCCCTCATCATTATGTCCATCTTCTTCTCTTTTTGTCCACTGGGCAGCCACAATTCCATGTTCCTCTTCATCATTCTGCTTTCTGCTGCCATCTTCTCCTGACTTTCTTCTCTCTTTAGCCAATAGGCAGCCACTGATGATGTAACTCCTACACATGCACACTGGAGTCACATCATCCCAGCACTTGACTCTATTCAGTTGACTGGATTGTGTCCACTGCACTGCACATGCTGCTGTGACAGGCAAAAAACATGTCTTGGCAGTGTCAGAGCTTTCCGCTAAATCCTGCCCCCTCACTTCCTATTGACCCTTCAT